>OZ025292.1:129781947-130381947 GCA_964019185.1 Maratus speculifer | reverse complement strand
AATAAAGGATAGAGGTCACTTTTACGCTAAACATGTTAAAACATTGACGTCACGGTCTCACAAAAATGCTAGATTGCCTTTATCACAAAGGACACTCCCTTACAAGCATACATTTTGAATTGTTTAAATAACACACACGCAATTGAAGAAGATATTTTTAATTAACCTTTTACTTCGGACCATCAATAAAATTTTGGAGGTAGGAACAAACACATATTAGGATACAATAGTTTGACAGCATTGTTTTCCCATATTTCACATGTCATAGCTCAGCTTGTAGTTAAATCTCCTTCTTGAAATGTTTCGTACATAACACTCTCATACAATACTATCAAAGGCTGGAATTTCAGATTTTTATTTCGTGGACCTCCGGAGATATCAAAGCCAAAAAGTGCGATTTTTGGAATTTTTGACAAATTTTGGAATTTTTTTTTCGCAAAAAGAGATCAACTCCCAGATCTTGAACTCGGTGTGTGACTACATGTACCTTTGACCTCTTTGTAAAAAAAAAATGTGTCATATTGACAGTTTTCCTTGCATGAAAAATTTCCTCTTGTAAACGGACATATTTTGGAAAAAATCTTACATTTTGAGCTAAAATTTTACCAGTAAAAATTTATTAAAAAAACTTTTCTAACACAATACCTTTAGCCTATTTTATTCTGAACAAAATGTTGCAAACACAATTTCAATTGCCAAAATAAAAGACTAGATATTTACAATTTCGTATACCCTAATATGTGAGAAAATCTCTGCAAACGATGAAACAAAGATGGCTGCTATGCGAAACAAAAATTAATAAAAATAAAATAATAGTCATTTTGAACTTCCATCATGTTAGGGTTGTTGTACAAAAAATTTCTGATTTTTTAAAAATGTTCGATCGACCAAAAAAATATTTTCTGGACCACTTCAAATGGATTGACCCTTATGTAATTCTGCAGAGCATTTTGAATATTTTTTAATTGAAAAACTTAAAATTCTTCTAAAGCATACACATGAAAGCAGTTATAAATGACACATTTTTGACGGCAAAATGAAAATTCTATTAATTTTTATATAAAAATACCTTTAATATACGTTATTAAATCAAGCGGGCTGTTTGCTCCATGTTACCGAAAAATTTTGTATAGAATTTGAAACTTTTTTGTTTTTAATTTCAAGCGGCCATGCACAAACATTAAAAACATGAAAAATACTTTATTATTTTTTTTTCAAGGTTGTATTAAAGCCTTTCTGTTTGATATATTATTTTCTTCATATGTTATAGCTGATAAAAATCATTATACGTCTATTAAAACTTCAGCAACCATTATCTGACTAACTAAACAATTTCTTTAGACTACTAGATTGGAAAACGTTGCCATAAAAACTATAAATGCAATGTAAAACAAAAGTATAGTGTGGTCTTTTCCTTTGTATGAGATGTTTTATTCTGTGATATTCAACAAGTTTTTTGAGAGAAAAAAGCTCCTAAAAATGAAATAAATAAATCTAAAATAAAAATAAAAATTTCATTTTGTCTGAATTCAAGTTTAAATTTTTAGTCTCGAAAAATTATTTTTCTGTATACTAAATAAAACTGATTAAAGAATTTTTCCAAAATTGTTACTTTTATATATATAAACAACTAAAGTAAAATGCAAGTGAAAGAATCGAAAAAGTATTGTACACATTTTATTTTACTAATAATAATCACACTCAGCCATATATTTTTTAAATATATTTTAATAAAACGTAATAAACATAATTGATTATGTTTATTACGTTGGATATTTAAGTATTTAAACATAGCTTGCTTGGGTTTTTTCTTTTTATTGCAAATTTACTTATATCTTTATGATATGATCGTTCTTCTTAAATACAAATATAGTTTATTGTTAGCAGTTTCACTGGAAACAGGTATGCGAAAACAATGCTTTTATACCAGGTGTATCTCGGAAAACCGGTTAAATGGTAGTTACATTGAATAGAGCTCTCAGTGCATCGTAAATTTGAGGAACAATCTGCAATATATGCATTTTTTTTTATCAAGATAATCACTTTTATGTATATTGAGGTATCCAAAATTTTCATGAAAAGATACATCATCGGTATTATGGCTATAAAATCTTCTAGTATATTAGATTTGCAATAAATATCGTATGACAGGAAAATAACATTCTAGAAATCGAAAAGCTATAGAAAATATGTAAGCACTTTTTGATATCATGAAAATACTATTATTTTGTTTTATTTATCACTGTCACAATATTACTTTCAGAATTTCATTAAGTACTATGTCAATATAAGAAATGAAATAAAAAATGATTACTTGGGACGATAAATTTTATCATTTAACTTTTTCACGAAATAGCGGATGGAAATAAAGAACGAAAATATTGTGCTTTTTACATTGCTGTTGGTTATACATGACATGCATATTTTGAGACAATTTTATCATACACAGCCAAAAAGTTTCAGGATTCCCACTCGTAAAAAAAAACAAATATTACATAAATTGTTTCTTTAAACTGGGAGATATGCTGTTAAATTGTGCAGTCATATTGTTTTGAATGTTTCTATGCTTTTGTTTTATGCATTACAAGACTCTGGTGGAAACATAACGCTACTATTGGTCACTTATAGTATTTAGTATCAAACATTGCGATTTTTATAAAAATATAAAATAACTCCTGCCGTACACACCACAACATTTTATTTTTATTTTTCTTGTTTGAGAGGTGTCTGTTAATATTTCGCTGGTGATTTTATACATATATGTTCAAATTAATATAGGTGCGAAACATCTGGTTCTGCCAAAAAAAAAAAAGCATGCAGATTGTTTTTGCAAAAATGGTAAAATGACAGATAAACGCGCTTTCTTCATCTGAATGTATCAATGATTGCAATCATTTCTCTGTACTTTTCGTGTCTTATACATTTCTGTGTACTTATGTATCGTTCAATTCTATACAACATGTACATTAGGGCGGAGCGTAAAAAAGTTTTTTTCGAAATTCTTTTCTCCCTAGCGCGGAAAAGTTGTGTAGTAGTATCACTAACATACTCACAAAATTTCACAACAATCAATAAATATCTTCCGGTTCCACTTTTCGGTCAAAATATGCAATTTTAGCCAAAAATGTTGTAAATTTTCACATTTCAGCAATATTTTTAATTTTCGATTTTCTCTTCACCGTAGAGCGGAAACGTAGATACAGTGCATAAGGAATATAAATTAAAATTATTAAAGTAATTAAAAAATATTTTCCGGTTCCACTTTGGGTTCTAAATATCGGAAATTTGTCGAAAATGATACAAATTTTCATATTATAGTCTTTTTTTTATTTTCGATTTTCTATTCCCGCTAGCATGGAAATGTTAGAAGAATATGCAAGAAACATAAGTAAAAAACTTTAGAATAATAAATAAATGTATTCCGGCTTCCCTTTGGGGGACTAAAAATATCAAAGTAGCCAAAAAGTATGTAAATCGTCCCATCTCAGGGATTTATTTTTCTTATCAATTTTCTCTTCTCGCTGGAGCGGAAAGTATGGAAAATCATATGAGAAACATAGCAGAAGAGGTTATCTGTGACACTTGTCCTGTGTAATCGCAGTCAGGTTCATCTATAATTATCAAGTATTCTTCAAACACTCTTTGTTGATGGAGCATTCCCTCAATATTCTTTTGAATTAAAGTTTCATCTTTTCGACGGTCAAAATACAATCTTTACAAGGTATAGGTAACTCTAATTTTGGTATGAAACTCTAATCTTGGACTTGGCATTTCATGCAATATTTATTTATTTCTCTTCTTGTGTTATGCCTGTCTATAACATTGGACCCCACCTGTCTATAACATTGGAGTTGGTACACATGTCTTCATGTGTCTTCAAGAAGTCTTCAAGAATTGCGCTTGTTACTGATACTGCAACTCGGTCGGACACTACCATTCTGGCTAGGACAAGACGACAGGTTGTTCGTGATATTTTTTTAGTATTTATATTTGACTGTAATGACACTAAAGGTTTATCACTAAGATGGTAACACAGTTGTTCATCAACAAGACTAAAAGATTTAAATTCTAAGTCTTCGATGAAGCAGTAGTTTTTCCCCTTTTATACCGTTTTCTGAAACTTTCTTAATCTTTTTCGAGCCTGATCGTTCATTTACTCAGTTTCCGTGTTGTGGGCAGTATTTCCGAGTGTATCAATTGGGTCTATCGACAATTTCCTTGAAGTTCGTTGATCCTCAAGAAACTATCTTCGAATTCTGTAATTTGTATATCACGTGGGCATTTACATCCTTCTAGAGACACTTGTAAGAAAAATTTTCATACATACGTCTTTTTCCCTTCCAATAGGAAAATTTTCAATTTTGACTTCGTCTGTTCTTTAGCATCAAACGTCTTTATACTCTTGTATTTATCATTATATGAACCGATCATTTGGACTATTCTTTGCCTAAAAACCATTGGAACTGAGGCAGCCTGCAAAATTGCTTAAAACATTTCAGCCCATAATCCACTATCGCCCCAAAGGTGGGTCCGATTTTTGATGATATTTCGATTCATTTCTCACCAACAAAAAAGTACATTATATCTTCATAAGTTGGTAGAACGCCAAGTCTTAATTCTGTAGGATCCCAAAAATGGGATGAGACAAATCCCATGTACTGCGCCTTAATTGTGATAATTCTGTGTAATATTTTCCATGCACACTATTAGTTCGACACAATATTAAAAATTAAAATTTTGCAAACACTTTCAGAAATATAATTTTTCAATAAAATATAGAAGCCTAAATTGAATATCCTCATTACGAACTTATTACGAACAGAGCATTAAACCAACAGTAACATTACAGCAAACGAACAGAAAGCTCAACTTATTAGGGGAATTTCCCTCGGATCGCTTTTAATTCAATTGTTCTATGATGTTTGTGTACATTAATGCCATGTATTTGAAATTTTTAGTAATAAAAGTCAAACCAGAAGATATTTATTAATTACTTTAAATTTTTACACTTACTTTTGTCATATGATTTTCCGAATTTTCCACGCCGGCGAGAAGAGAAAATTGATAAGACAAAAATCCCTGAGAAGAGAAAATTTACATAATTTTTGGTGACTTTGACATTTTTAGATGCCGAAAGAGAAACCGGAATATATTTATTTATTATTCTAAAGTTTTTACTTATGTTTCTTGCATATTCTTCGTACATTTCCATGACAACGGGAATAGAAAATCGAAAAATAAAAAAATGACCAAAATGTGAAAATTTATGTCATTCTCGACAAATTTCCCATATTTAGAACCCAAAGTGGAACCGAAAAGCATTTTTTAATTATTTTAATAATTTGAAATTATATTCCTTATGTACTCTATCAACTTTTCCGCTCTAGGGCGAAGAAAAAATCGGAAAATAAAAATATCGGTGAATTGTGAAAATTTACAACATTTTCGGCTAAAATTGCATATTTTGACCCAAAAGTGGAACCGGAAGATATTTATTGATTGTTGTGAAATTTTGTGAGTATGTTAATGATACCACTACACAACTTTTCCACGCTAGGCAGAAAAGAATTTCGAAAAAAAGTTTTTTTACGCTCCGCCCTAATGTACATATGTCGTCGTTATCGAAAAAAATGCAAAAAAAAAAAAAAAAATCATATTTTGCAATAAATTGGTAAAATCTTCCAAAGTAGCTTGCTAAATAATTAAATATGTACAGTGGCGATGCTATGGAGTCTTTTGGAATTTTTGGAGTATTTTGAGAAATTTTAATTTTAAAGAGATCTGCCAAAGATAATAAGAATCTATTTCAAAATAATGCTCATTATGTAAACAAACAAAAGAAAAATTAAAATCAGAAATGATCAATTACAAATGAAGCAGTAAATAAGATTAAAATGTTATAACTTTTTTCTTACAAAAGATCAATTTTGAAAATACGGACAGCACATCAAATGCTTTTTACCTAATGTAGTACCTCAATGGAATATAATAAACTGAAATAGAAAAACAAATGGAATGCACATAAGTAGAACAATGTCGAATATATATGAAATTTGTGATGCGTAATACATTATCAAGGGTAATATTATATTATAACAATTAATGTACAATTATTTTCTGAAGAGAAAATAAGAAACTTACTATAATGCAAAATTCTACCATTTTCCGATAACCTGTAATCAAAAAATAGACATAAATAAAAAAATGGCATGTATAATTCTTTTATAAATTAAATCGAAGAACGAAACATGTGAGTAAAAAAGTAAAATAGATATAGTGAGCGAAAACCTCAGATTATACAAAGTAGAAAAACTGATTGAAATTTCTAAACTCATGCACAAGCTACAATTCAATTAATAATTTATCTGGCGGTTAGGAAATAGTAATTGGAGGGAATAAGTACTATTTCTAATAATGAAAATAATAGTTATTAGTTATATTATATTAATGAAAAAGTATACATATAATAAATTATTAATTAAATTAAAATGGTAAACAAATAAGGTAATAATTTGAAATTAACTAATCGGTGAATCGTATATACTTTTTAGAAAATAAAGAGAAAGAAATTCTAGCGTCTGTGTCGCCATCCATTGCTGGAAAATTGTTTTAAATATTCCAAGAGAAGCACTCAATTGATTTATTACTTTAATAATAAGTAACATAATAAAATAATTTGTAATCTAATTTAATCAACCTATAGATAATTTATTAAATAGTAGAATGAAAAAAGTATAAGAAATAAATGGAAATAAAGCATTTTCGATAAGTGTGGATACGCCAACTTTAGGTACTTCTAACAAACAAGAGAAAAAGTGATACTATTTATGATAGTTCAGCAATCGACTGAATAATACTGATGTTATTTAAAGTTATATAAACTATTTCAAATAAAATCAAATTAATTTCAATTTTTAATTTAATAAATATAATCACATCATTATAATTTTTTTTTAATTTTAAATAAAATATTTAAAATTTAATGGCATATTATTAACATCTAAAAAGTCTTCCTAAATGTTTTTTGGTTTGTTCTTTTCATTTTAATTTGAGAAAGAAAACAAATTACATTTATTTTTTACAACTATACTTTAAAAAAAAAGGTTTTCTCAAAGGGAGGGGAGGGGTTGATATAACATATTATGACGCCTCTAAAGCTCTATATAAAGTACGTATCAGATGCACTAGTAGAGATTACTAGAGATAAAATAATAGAAAAAATACAAATATCTATATCTATCTATCGCTCTCTCGATATATATATAGAACCATTATACAATACTACTATTTAAAATCTATAATGAATATAGAATAACCCATAATAGTAATCGGACAGTGATAAAAAACTTGTAGTAATCAAATGGAAATTCTTAAAGAAAGGTATCAAATGACTATATATATATACAGAGAGAGGGAGAGAGAGAAATAACTTAATATGTAAACTAAATCTATATTACCTTTAATGATATATTTAATTTGACTGGGGGGGGGGGGAGAAAGAACAATTTATGACAAGCTCCAAGTTAATGTAATACATATCATATACTGAAATAGTTCATATGTTCAAATTATATGTTATTTTTTACAATTAATTATAATTATATTTATGTGTAGCTATAAATTTATATACAAATTCAATCTATTTGTCATTATTAAAGAGGGCTTACTCAACAAACATATCATAAATAAGCAACTATTTGTTGTTATTACAATGTAATTTTTGATTAAAAAAAAGTTTAATTGACATTTGCGCATACATTTTCCGAACAACACCGTCCTCCCACTTAATCTAGCATTTATCCACCCAGCTATCATGTTAATTATTATTATATTTTATTATTTATTTTTAATTTTTTATTTTTTATTTAATTTTTAATTTTTATACCTTTTTTAATAAGCAAATTTTTTTCAGCAACTCACAATTTTTGTTTAACAGTTCATTATTTAGATTATTAATATACTAATGTAGATCTAAGAATACATGGATTTTTCAGGAAAATCATTACATAATGCATGAAAAATTAATTGTTTAATTTTTTGTTAATTAGATGAGAAGAACATAAAATTTTGATTCTATATGCTTGATCAAGGAGTATATTATGTTATACAATATTTTAATGATACGTACTTTTTTAGATACTGTTATCGTATGATGTTACTCAGAAACTCCTTCAGGATAAAATACCTTTTAGATTACACCGATAAAATGAAACTTTTATTCCACATTACATGGTTTTATGTATTAAGCTTTTCTATTGAAATAGTTATTAATATTTAAAAAGTTATTTATCCTGGCATGTTTTACATCTATGAAAAAAGTGTCTGTAATCCACACAATCAAAATAGTAAATATTACTACATCGATAAAAGGATTAAAATGGAAGTGATGACACATGCGAAGAGACACATTCTAAATTCTCTAATGTAATGGGATTTTTACAGACAGCTAGAAATGAATCCGTAGCTAACAATACAGTGAAAGGCAAAATCCGTAACATATATTATCTCTTTATGCCCACATTAATTATCCATCTGTAATTTATTATGATGCTCTTCATTTCATGTGGATTCTATGTTTTACAAGCTTGTTTTCATCCTAAAAAAACAAAAACAAAACAAAAAAAAAGAAAGCAGTAAATATTTTTATTAAAAAAGTTCTGTTTTTTATTCAGTCATTAACTATTTATGATTCCAATTTTCCATGTGTTCAGTTTCTTATGAGGGATATTTATTATTATTATCGATTATACACTCACACATACAAATACATACATATATATATATATTGAATGTTCATGATAATTCTTTATACAATGATTTTATGCTTCAGTTTATAGGAGATTTAAGCAAAATTATAGAAGTTATCGTGTCCATAAAAGGTTATACATACATACTATGATAGTGATCGTACAAACAAACCCAGGGAGAGATCGAGAGCGCAGAGAAGTAAACTCCAACATAATTGTAGACAGAATAAGGTGTTTATTTAGATGAACGATGGAAGGTTTACAATACTAAGACGCTAGCAATACGGGAAATCACATCATTTTCCCGAAGGCACGGCATTAGCCGGAGAGGGGCACAGCGACCCTTTTTGAATGATGTTACATGGCCAATGGTCCGAGTAGAAGTGAGTCACTGAGACAGGGAAGATGTACAGCGCTATACTTTTTACAACGTCAAGGTTATGAAAATCCGTTAATGCTTAGTAACAGAAATGCTATCGTTGGTATAATATTGCAGTCCTGTGGTTTTTTAAGGAGTGTCGATTGCATACGCACGTGTGCTTCCAGATACTGAAAGAATTACATGCCGAATGATTCATGACATCTGGGAGATTTTAAAGATTAGCTGAGTGCATGAGAATGTTAACGGATAAACGTATTATAAACCACAGCTGCTTCTATTTAACATGAAAAAGAATGCAGAAATGTGCAGATCTAAGGAAGACTGACATTCGGTTAACTATTATTGTGACGAGAAAAGAATTAACAGATCTTTCTGAAAGTGATAAAATCCAAAACAAAGAGTGGGAATGAAATGGTGTTTTTTTATCATATGAAAGAGGGTTTGTAAAGGAATTAATTTCACATACAAAGTTATAAAAGGGAAAATAACTGCTTTATAACCCTAAATGCAAAAATATTAACTCTAAGTATTTATTTAAGGGGGGTGATTTCCAGTTAAAATTTTGAAGTTTCGATTTTAATTGTTCATTTTCTAAAAGGGGGGAAGACAAGATAATATGTGACAGAAACGCTGTCACACATACATACACACACACACACACACACACACATATATATATATATATATATATATATATCACCTTTTGTGTGAGATCACCATTTTTGTGAGGAAATGTGCGCTAAAATGTTTATTAAATGTGACACAGAAATTTACTTAAGTTAAACGTATAAATTACAAAAAAAAAACGCATAAAATTACAAAAAAAAGAAAAAAATCATGGTGTGAAATTCAATTCTTTGAAAAATCAGTACATCCAGTATTATGCAGTAAAATTTGACAGAAACATTAAAAAAACTTGTTCTAATACGGGTTATGTCCATCCCGGACTTGAATGCAATGGCGGCATCGAAATTCCATGCTCTCAATTAAATTGTCGGACACCGAAATATTAACGCTGACCAGAGCCTTGTATAAGCCTTCGTTCCTGCTCATTTAATGACATTGGAGAAGGATTTAAATCTGGTGAATGAGTTGGCCTAAACTGTTGGCCATTCTCTCTAAACCGTGAAACTCAAAATAAAGATGAACAACCACAGCTCTGTGTGGTCTCGCATTTCATCCATTAGAATGAAGTCATTGCCAATAGCATCGGCATATGTGTGCAAATATGAGTCAAGGATCTCATCCTGATATCTCGCACCAGCCAGACTTCCTCCATGGATCACATACAGGTCAGTGTGTTCTGCCCAAACCATGATTTCACCGTTTCGGTACCTGTGTATTTCGACAGTGTTTGATAGATGGTATCGGGTGCTTTGTTCTCTTCAGATCAGAAGACGTCTTGAAACGCTCTGCAGTGTGAATCCGGACTCGTCTGTGAAGAGTACAAAAGTCCACTATTGTCTGGTCCAAGAAACATGCTATTTTGCTACACATAAGCGGACCTTTCCATGTCTTCTGTTAATCGGGTCACACTCAACTGGTTGTCTTACATAGAGACCTATATTGTGAAGACGTATTGGTACCGTAGTAGCTCATACTATTATCCCTGATATTGCAAAGTGGTCTACAATGATTTGCGGCACAGAAGTGTGTTTTCTTTTTCGGGCCGACAGAGCAAGAAACCGATCTTCTGGAGATGTTGTAACACATGGGCGGCCTGGAACATGTCTACTGGACACAGCATATTCGGACTCATACTGATCCCACAGTCGTTGGACTACACTGCGAGACATATTGAGTTCGTCCATTGACATATCTGTCTGTGACAGCCCCATTTCCATCCATCCTACCGTCCGCCACCTTAATGAATCGGGCAAACGATTTCCTCTAAACATTTCTAGACTCTACTTGGTTGTTGTGAACAAAACTCGCAACAATAGTTCAAATACAACAAAACTTACACGCGAAATTAAGAAAGCTTCGTAATTGCATAATTTTTCTCATTCACAAATGTCTTTTCTTTTATATAAAATAAAACCTGTAGCTTTAATTTCTACGTAAGTTTTTTTTAAGCTTATTATTGTCATTCATATAAACTATGAAGTCTCATCTGACTGCCATTCTTTATTTCTACTGAGCTACAAAAAAAAAAAAAAAAAAAAAAAAAAAAAAAAAAAAAAAAAAAAAACTTAATTTTTGGGGGCCAGTATATATATGTATATATATATATATATATATATATAGATAGATAGATAGATAGATAGATAGATAGATATAACCTTTTTTATTCATGGTAGTTTTGGGATCCATGGTCATGATCGGCCTAGATCTGCAAAAATTTTTCAGAAATTCGAACAAAGGAGCGACCGCAATAGTTAGTATTTCATACGTAATATACCTAAAAATGCTGTGTAAATAGCTATTTTGAGCAGAATTACCTAAAGGGTTCGTGATTGAGAAATTGAGAAAGTATTCAAATAACAATATGATTACTTTCTGATTTTTAAATTCATTTTTGCCCTCAAACGCATCCATTTGACAGATTCGCCTATTTAGCAAATGTATTGGCCATTTTTTTTTATAAAGGCAGGATGTATTTCAAAAATGTGCTGTCAAATTGAGCATTTTGAACACAATTTCCTTAAGCGAACATGATTGAAGAATCGAGGATTATTAAAATAACAAATTGCTTATTTTCTTAATCATTTTTTATTCAATTTCGCTCTATAACGCATTCAATTGACACTTTGTTTTATTTAGGAACTTTATAATGTGCCATATTGGTCGATTTACTTATAAAATCAGAATACATAAAAAAATTACAATCAAAGTGGGCATTTTTTTGCTGAATTTCGCGTAAGATGATTTTGATAAAACCAGTTTTATGGAAAAATGACATTAAATAAATATTCTTCAAAAATTGTTAAACTCTATTTATTTCTAAACATATTTTATTTTTTGTTGTAGAAGTGAGTAATTATCTTAGAAATCTACCTCCGCCTATAAGCCAAGCCGACAGGGATTTTTTTTTTCAGAAAATAATTTCTGAATCATTTTTTCATTTTCTGAATAAATCATTTTTATTCAGAAAATCTTTATAGTAGTTTTGCTTTATTGTTTTCACAGACTTTTCGTTATTACTTAAACAAAAGTTTCTTTTTTCGTAAGCTTTAATATGGATTCGGAATTTCTGAATAAAAACGGATTACCTGTAACGGACACAGCATGCGGAAACAATGCAAATGCCTTCGCAGTATTTTCTGAACACAATAATAGAAAACTATGGGCAAAATTCCACTTTTTTCACCTTTTAAATATTTGTCTCGTTATCATCTATTATCAAAATAAATAAATTAGATTTCTTTTTATTTATGAATTTTTTGATTCTATAAAAATGAATTATTTTTAAAAAATATAGTTTACAAAAAATCATAAATACTCAATTCATAGCTATAAATATTAAATCTCTTTATACTTTTTATTTTATTGCTTAAAATTAGATAAAACCATTCTTTTAAAGAAACAGAAAATATAAAAAAATGTCCCACATTTCTTTGTTCAATAATTTAACGGAATACTTTACAGTTTTTTCAGTAAAAAATTGCAGGCTCAGACATAAATTTGGATAAATATACTATCGCTTGCTTCTAAACAAATGGAATGTTCATCTGCAACCATCAATTCAGAAACAATATTTGTTTTGTGTAGCATTTGACAGAATGGAATTTTCTACTAAGTCAAAGGAAGAATGAAAATTTAAAATATGCCACTATTTTTTATTTACTTATTTATTTTGTTATTTGAATTTTGTTTTTTTTTTTCATTTCGTATATACTGTTGATTTGGTGTAGAAAAAACATAAATGAAACATTTATGATCTGAATATAATATATACAGTGTAACTGCAAAATAAAATATTGCTACATTTTTACTTTCTTCTATCTTTACGCGAAGAAATTGTTGGATTCGTGAAAAAATTCGACTTCCAGTTTTCTATGGATTTGTACGTTTTACGAATGGATTGCCCACCTGCAACCATCAATTTAGAATCAATATTTATTTTCTATAGAATTTGACTGAATGGAGTTTTCTACTAAATAAAAGGCATCGATGAACATTTTAATTGTGTCACTAATTTTTATTTTATTATTTAGCATTTTGTATTTCTATTTGATTCATACAGTTCATTTGGTTTAGAAAAACATAAATAAAACATTAATGATCGGAAAATTATATATACAGTGTAGCTGCGTTAAAATAAAACGCTGTTCATTTTTTTTCTTTTATTCTTCTATTTTTACTAAAAGAAAGCGTTGAATTCGTGAAAAATATTGATTTCTTGATCTCAATGGATTTATACGATTTAGAAAATTTTGGTCTGATGTTTTTTAGAAATTATCTGCCTGTTAGATTGTCTGTCGCTCTGTCACACTGTGTGACTGTATATGACAAAAAAAATGTGAGCGCTTTATCTGAAGAAGTAATGCATAGAATTTCAGAAAACTTTAGATTGTAGTAGATTGTGATAAAAACTAAAGCGGATTAGATTCCGAAGTATATCGCTCTTTAGATGGCGTTGCAATGTCGTCTTAATCACAATTCCCACAAAAGCTCTGTCTCAAGAAATAATGCATGGATTTTTATGAAATTAGTCCTTGTTATAATTTGGCGTTTATAGCTTTTTGGTGCAAATCGCTCAAGAGGTAGCGCTGTCAAGCTGTATCTTTCATGTTTATCGCAACAGCTAAATCACAAGAATTAATGTACGAACTTTCATCAAACTTTATATTCACTTAGTCAGTAATAAAGATTAGTGTTGTTTATTTTTTTGGTGTAAAACTTCCTAGAGGTGGCGCTGCTATGCCACATTTTTCACGATTTTGCAATAACTGTAAATAAAGAATAATGCATCGATTTTAATCAAACTTCACATTCAGTTAGAGCCTGATAAAAATTGATCGTGGTTAGTTATTGATGCACATCACTCAACAGGTTGCGCTGTTATGTAGATTTTTTTAAAGATATTGCAATAGTTCTGTCTCAGAAACTAATGCACGGATTTTCATCAAATTTTAGATACAATTAGAAGTTGGCATACGTTGTTGCTGACTAGATGTTTGTATAAACCACCAAAAGCAACTCCGCCTAACAGGCAATGGTAAGATGTATGTTTTCGGAATTACTGACATGGTTGAGATTTAAAAGTGAGATTACCCCGTCTGACTAGTTTAATATAGTTTTCCTTAGAAAGTGGCGAATTAAAATTATGTACGGATAATAAGCTGTAATTTTCAGGAATTACTAATAGGATGAGATAGAAGAATGCTTTTAGATTGCCTCCTTTGACTAGTTCAATAAAGATTTCCGCAGAAAAAGCGAATTAATACTTTTTTTCGCATAATAAGCCGCATTTTTCAGAAATTATTAACATGGATGAGATAAAAAGAATGAGATTGCCTCATTTAACTATTTCAAAATAGGTTTCCGTAAAAAGAGCCAAATTAAAATTTTGTTCAGATAATAATTTGCATTTTTCAGGAATTAATAATAGGAATGGGGTTGGGGAAAGTTTTGAGATTGCCTGATCTGACTAGTTTACAAGAGATTTCCATAGAAAGTAGCAAATTAAAATTTTGTTCGGATAATAAACTACAATTTTCAGAAATTACTACCGTGGATGAGGTCGAAGAAAGTTTTGAGGTTCTTATCTGAGTAGTTCAACATACATTTCCGTAAGCAGCGAATAAATTATTTTTCGGATAATAAGGTGCATTTTTACAGGAATTATTAACATGGTTGAGGTATTGGAAAGTTTTAAGATTGCCACATCTGACTGAAAGTGGTGAATTAAAATTATGTTTGGATAATAAGCATTTTTTGAGTTCTTTTCAGCACACACAAGCTCTTATGAATTGAATGGCGAAAAAACTGTATATAACAGATTTTATAAAAAATAAAAAATAAAAATAAGCTGGAGTGGCAAAAAAATAGGATTTTAGAGAGAGAGAAAAAAAACATTTTCGTCAATTACAAAGACATCAAATCCACTTGAATTTAAAATAAGTCTTTTTACTATCATATACGACTTTTCCCTAGTAGCAAACCAATATTGGTCCAACGTTGCGCTAATATTTCATTAATTGGAAATATTGTCAATAAAACGTCAATATTGCTCCAATATTGGGATGTCTACATTTTCCCCTTATTTAGCCAATATTATGCCAGTTCAATGGAATTTTTCAATAGAATTTCACGGAAATATTGCCAATGGCTATAATGCCAATAAAACACCAATATTGTACAAATGTTGGTGTTGCATTGGAAATATTTCCAATGAAACCCCAATATTGGCATAATATTACTGCAAATATTGGCTAAATAAGGGCAAAATGCAAACACCTCAATATTGGAGCAATATTTCATGCCAATATTTCGCCAATAAGCCAATATTGTTCCAAGATGCAGCCAATATTGGTCCAATATTGTTTGGCTACTGGGGATACATTTACAAGTCTTTCATAGGATCACTTGTTATAGCAAAAACAAATTAAAATTATAGAGGTTAAAAAAAAATTATTGCATTAATTGGTACACTCAAATCGGTGTACACTGCTTATTTTCTGACTCAGTTTTGCTCGCAAGCGTATCTTATTTGTAGATTCTCTTATTCATAAATTATATAATGTTCTGTATTGGTTGCGTTTTCGGTAAAGGCAGAATTTATTTCAAAAAATCTTTAAAAATGTTTATTTTTAACCGAATTTTCAAAGCGACAGCACTGGAAACGAAATAAATGGTCATACTGAAAAATTAATCGCTTATAAATCAAGATCATATTAATGTTTGAAAAAATTTAAAAAAAGCACGTCACTTATGAAAAGAGATAAAGAATGTGAAAATTTCGAGTTATTGAGAATGGAAATATATCTTTTAGAATATCTTTTCACATGTTTTTTAATAAAACATCTTTTACAGGAAAAAGAAATTATAAACTCATGAAAGGCAACAAGATGAAGAGGTATTTATTTATTTATCTTTATTTATTTTATCTTTTTGATTCAGTTTTTTTGGCGAAATTGGCATTTAATTTAGAAATTTACCTGCGCATGTATGTAGACCGAGCCGGCAGGAAATTTTAAACACTTAAAAGTTAAATTCACTGAAACAGAAATTTTTACAATGAAACAAAAATATCTTTCTATGTTTTTCGTTATAACTTAAAATAACATAAAACCATTTGTTTTGGAAATAAACAGATTATATAATAAAACAAAGATCACATATATGTTTGTTCAATATTCTCACGGAAAACTTTACAGTTATTTTCCATTAAAAAACTGCGGGTTCGGACATAAATTCGGATAAATCTACGTTCTTCCTTCTAAACAAATGGATTCTTCATAAGAAACCATCAATTCAGAAACAATATTTGTTTTGTATGGCATTTGACCGAACGGAGTTACAGAATAAGTTAAAAAAAGTATAGGGATTCAAAATGTGTAACTATATATATATTTTTATTCGTATATATAGTTTTTTATATGCGATAAGAACAAAAATATATGTATATATTTATAATTTGTAAAAAAAAAAAAAATGTGCTGGAATTTTGTAATACTTGACGGAAATTAGGAATATTTGCATTGCTTAACAAAAGTTTTATCTTCTTTACATGAACCTAAAATTTCAATAAAAAAATAATAATATCGAAAATCTCTTAGTTAGTGAGCAGAATTATTAGGCTTTCTCACAAAACATATTTCATAAAAAATGGTTAATATGATAATGTTGAGAATCTTAAATGTTAAAATAAATAAATAACATAAATAAAAAATATGATTAATTATATAGTTTAGTTCATTGCGGTAGAACATATTCTGGTACTATCTACAAGAAAGATTGAAGATTTATATTATTCTGAGGAATGCTGATACGACAGTTTAAATAGCTACTGTCAAGTGTTTTACTTTATTTTATTTTATTTTTTGACTTGTTGTACTTTTGAAAACTAATTAAAACTTTTTTAATTTCAATTTTTTTTTATTTTACCAGCATAAAATTACAAAAATAGTAGTCAAGACCACACTATCTTCTTCATAACTATCATTTTAAAGCCTCACTTATAAAAGTATGTGTCCTTTAGTAAAAAAAGAATCAATGTGTGACATCCGTTCTATAGCTAGTTAACTAAAATTAATTAGCGATATTTTTGGACAGAGTAGAAGAATTATTTTTTTCTGATAAATAGTCAATTTCGGGCATATTGCTACAAAAATGTTATCCACCATGATTATTTTTTTTTGTGAAAGTTACCTCAAATGACTAATTCACCCCAAAGAAGGTTACAACTCTGCAATTCGTTCACAATCGCCCGACTTATAAATACGAATGTATTTAAAAAGTAAAAACGAACCACTATACGATCACTCTTGTATCTGACTCTTTGTCTGTACCAGCCATTTTACTCGTAAACTATGGAACGTGAGACGTTCAAATTGGGGGAAGAAATAAAAAACTCTTGACCCACATATCTATAGATTATTAAAAATTCAGAATTGTATTTCGTAATAAAGCTAAAGGGGCTAATTAAAGTATTTGGATAATAATAAAAAAAATCTTTGTAAATCGTGTGATATGCTGTGTAAAAGCTTTTGTAACGCTTAACTAAAAAATATTTTTGTTTTCATTTTAGATGTTACATTTTGAGAGATATGGTCAATAATATAATAACAAAATATATTCTTCCCATATCAATTTCCGAATTTACTGAAATTAAAATTATGAAAAATTCAGGGATAGTAAACATTAATATAAACCATACAGGAAAACTATAGAATTTACTCTAAATTAGATGGTTTTTGAGAAAATTCCATTTTCCGTATCACACAAATTTCAATTGGCGGAATTTCACAAAAAGTGTTGGGAAGCGTTGGATGTACCTCTCATAGCAGAAGAATAAAAGCAATGTTAACAAGGATTTTTATAAAAAATGTCGGTAGTTATCCGAGCTATTACCTTTAAAGAGACAGACGGATTGGACATACATAATGACAAAGAAGCGTACTCTATATGCCATCTACTTTTAATCCCTTAACGCGCAGTGTTGCCGGGTCGGCAACACCTAAAGTTCCCCCTGTTTAGAGACACAAAAACTCCGTGAATATTTCAAAAACTACTCTAATGGCTACTTTAAATCTTTCTTATGAGTTCTAGATGGCAGCATCACAGAGATCGATCTCTACTGTTTTTAAATAATAGGTAAAATTTTTTACTGTAATACTCGCTTCACAGCAATGCTCTTCTCACTGCGCTTATCAATGCTTCACTTATGGGAGGTTACTACTTCGGCAACAGCTGTATAACTAAAATGGTTAGTGCAATTTTTACAAAACAATACCTGTGTACTCCTCTAGGCCTAAATAGATTGCTTAACTTTTATTTTCTTTAAATTCCAACTTTAAAGAATAGTGCGCCGGAAAGGGTTAAAGCCTAGATAAGAACTTGTAATGATATATTTCTGTTATGCTGGATTCACTAGCGTATAAAAGCAATAAACGTCAAAAAGTAAAAGCTTTTTTTGTCTTTTTCAAACATAAATACATTAGGATGAAAAATTAGCTATGAGGCTACATTTAAAAACAAATATTATAAAAAAGAAACAATATGTTCATAAATGAGTTGGACACGACCTCAACAATGAATTTCATTTTATTGTAAGCTTTATTAACTTCCAAACATCACAGAATTCCACTATTTATACCACCTCGAAATCATAAATTTTAAAATTTACTCTCCTTTCGAAGTAAATATCAGTTTAAATAATATTTTGGGATTCTTTTAAATATTTTTCGATTACACATTTTCAAAAACTTATGCGAAAACTGAAACATTTTCCGAATATGAAAGATCAACTCGGAAACAATTCAGTATTTATTTGTCTTAGAGTAATATTGCGTACCTAAATTTTGGAAAGAAATTATAATTTTACAAATAACTAAATAAATATATAAAATGCAAATTTAATAGACCTGTAGGCAAAAACTCCGCTACCTTGACACTGAAACAATCTTATTCAAAATCGAATCTGTAAATACAGAAATTATTTACGATTCAGGTTACCCCATTTTGGATATTTCAGTTTTTAATAAACAAATGTATAAAATAGGTATTAATTTTAAAAAATCGAAATTTGATTTAAATTTAAATGTAAATATTTGTGTTATTTCTGAAATTAAACAATACATAATTATTCTGATAAAGTTTTAATAAATATTTCAAGCGAGGGAATTTAATAGTTTTAGAATAATTAATTATGTAAAATATTAAATATTAGTTCAAAATATTAATCCTGGAATACCATTCTGAAAAGAAATGAAGAAGTAAGCTACTTGAGGATTTTCTGTTAATATTTATACAGCAATGGAGACTGATAATAAAATCAAGAAGTTTAATTAATTTCTAATTATTAACTAACTTATGCATACAAATTCAATTTAAGTTAACCTGAATAGTTAAAAAATATTTATTTAAAATATTCTTTATATAACATTATATTGTATGCAATTTAATAATTTTTATCTTTGTTTGACAGGACTAAATAACTAAAAATATTAAGAATTATTTCAAATATTTTTCATTTAGTTAAAAATATAAAGAATAAATATAACAGTCTTTAGCAAATGCATTAAAAACCTGGTATCAGTAGCATTAATAATTGGTTTTTCTTTAAAAGTAAAGGTTCACGGCTTTTTTCAATACCTAGTAATATATTAGTACGAGACATTATTTTTAGTGAACATTTCATTATAAGAATTAGTTTCAACATATTGGGATCCTTTCTAACATTCTCTTACACCATTCATCAAAGAACGGTTAATTTGGCGTTCTTTACGGCTAGTTAACGTGAAAAAAAAATCATGAAAGTTTTTTTTATGGGCAATTTTAGGATAAATTTAATTCTTAGTGTAAAAAATTCTTAATGTAAAAAAACATGCTTTATATTTCCAATCATGCTTTTAAGATGTAAACTGGGCATTAAACGTAAAAATATCAAAAACTGTGGTGGAATACATCACTTAAATTATATTCACATATTGTATATTTTATTGTAATGTAAACATTAGATTTTTGAACATATCAAAATATTTTTCTTCCTTTTAATGAAACAATTACGATGTTTTCATTTTTACCAAATTGTATAAATTTTAAGCTTTAAAGTAACAATACTTGAAATTCATGAAATTCAATTTGCATAAGCTCTAGAAGTAATAAAAAATGCTAATACTGTATTATAATTCTTTTTTGCATTTTGCATGTTGACTAAATTTTAGGCAGTTAATTTTTTTAACTATCTCCTAAATTATTTCTCTTGAAAATAAAAGACTAAAACTTGTGGAACTGAAAAATAGTTTTTTTAAAATTTTGAAGTAGGCGATAATGTTATAATCTATCGTATTAAACAATAAAAAGCCAATTCTGTGACCTGGTTAACTGAAGATGCAACCAAATGAAAAAACTTATGTTAAACAGTTTTCTGTATCAAGTCCAGTAAATGTGTGATATATATACGTGTGTGGGGCATCTAGCCCTCGATAACTACCTGGGGTACAAGCATACCCCATATATATATATATATATTTTTTATCCATACTCTCCGCTGGATCTCGCTGCTACGCTGCCTTCTTGTGCAATTAACTTTGGCGACAGTCAGTGCCCGTTGCCAAAGTTATGCCAAGGTTTGCCAAGGTGTGCCAAGGTATACCAAGAACACGCCAAGGTGTGTCCGTGTGCCAGTATATCAGCTGTGTGTTTTGTTTGCTGTTATATTGAGCCGATGGGATGAGATTCTACCTCATTATAGCGTCTGCGTTATAAACTTAGAAGGAAAATTTTCTGTCTATTTCTCTTAGTATGTTTCTTTTTTTTATTGAGTACTTATGATATACATGGAGTTTAAAATGAAAACAAAAGTAAATAATTCACAATACTTACATTTTTATTAAACTTTTCAAAAGTTTTGATTTTTTTATTAATGTTCTTATTTTTAGAAGCAAGAAATATGACAACGGCCACCGAAAATTAAGCTAGAATCATTAATGTTCATACCTAGGCAAAATATGGAATGCGAAAGAGATTATTTCTGGACTTCAGGTTTGGTTATTATGTTGTACAAAAACAAATTAATCAGTTTTATTATCGTGTGTCATCAGAGCAAGCATGGTTTAATGAATGAAATATATGTAGAATGTAAGTTATGTATAAGCAGGAATGTCCGAATCTAGCCCAGTAGTAGGGAATGATTGAATAGTTGAAGGTTTGTCATACGACTAAATTTTTTACACCTATTTTAACCATTTATAATTTATCCATAAGCTAAGGAATACATCAATAAATAGCATTTGTTTGGCAAAAAATAAGAAAAAAATAAAATGAAGAAATAATCATCGATAGAAAAATCTTCCGTCATATCTAATATCCATATCTAATATCCCGTACGCTGTAAAAGTGTTAAGTATTTTTTTAGAAAAATTGGGTTCCTAGATTGTTTTATGTAATGGTAACAATAAAAATTCATATAACAGATTTATATTACAAAAGATAATTTCACAGATTTTACAGATTTTTCGCATTTATGCATCATTTTCCTCACTGAAAATAAATAAATAAATAAAACATGTGAGATTATTAAGTTTTTATTAGGAAACTGGGATTATAAGAATTTTTTATAAAATTATAATAAGATTACTGTGATTTTAGCGATTCTTTGTAAAGCTAAAGATTACTGTAGCTATGCTTACATGTTTTGAAGATTTAAAATTTTTTTGTACTGTGTTCGTTTAAAATAGTATTAAGCATACGTATTTATGTAACTTATTATACCTAGAATTACAGATTTTTAGTACAGTGTACTGTATCATCATAATCTTAAATTTAAAATTGTACAATGACTTTTTTTCACGATCACATTTTTTCCATTACAAATACTTAAAATAATCCATAAATATATATCTCTTTCCTGTCTATAATATTTTAGAAGTGGTAAGACAAAATTTTATTCGATATATCAAATGACTTGAATCTGTATCAATCAACGGTACAAAGTTAAAATGAGATTTATGCATTGACAAATGTTGGAATGAAGTTTGTAACTAATAAAATATGAAAATAAAATGAAACGAACATACCTTTCCCGCCGAAAAATAGTGTAGCAACCAATACATTCCTTAAACATGTGCATAAATTTTTAAATGTCAAATTTTTGTCTCTATACTCTCTTAAAACGAAAGAGTGGATTTGGCTGCTCAAGAAAGAGTTATAATTTATTGGATCGTGAATGAGTTTATTTTTAACCGATTCAGTCATCTTGGTTTGATTTTTTCTCTTTCTAATCCACTCATACAGCTTTAAAACTAAACAACTCAACTCAATAATGAAACAGCTCTTTTTCCGCGCTGATTTTCGCCGCTGACTCGTCACGTGACCTTGCAAGATAAGATGGAGACTTCCGGTGTTCGCTAAACAATTTGCTGAAAATGCCTTTTTTACGAAGTAAGTAAGTTTTATATAAGTATTTTATTTTAATTATGCTTTCTTTTAATAACTTTCTCTTCTCTTTTTAACAGACTAAAATTCATAACAGTATCATACCTTGAAATTAAAATGTCGTGTCACACGGTAATATTGAGGATGTGTTTAATGCATTTCTATATTAATAATTGGTGTTACAGTGCTGCTACAAAACTTTCGTGCTTTAATAAAATAAATTAGTATATTTAATCAGAGTAAAAATTGTTAATGCAATGTAAATATCTCGTTATTTAATTGCCTTGTATTAAAGTTTTGTAATTATTATATCTTTATGCATAGAAATTTATCAAAACATTGTATTTAAGTCTTGTTTGCAGTGTCTTAGTAAAAACGTGCTCCGGATTACATTATACACATTTCTGAGATTTTTTTTTTTTTTCATTCTTAATGTTGAACTTGTGTTACTGTTTTGTTTGGCAATGTTTCATACTGTTATTGGGAAAAATTATTGCATGCATGGTCTGTATTATAATAATCTGCTTAATATTTATAAGTTGTTACATAATGCATGCAGAAATAATAGTTTTCTTGTGCCTGCTTCCCAGGTAGCTTTAAATCTAAATGAGAATTTATAAATAAAACGAAAACAGTGGACAAAAGTTTGTCTTTCTATACTGGTAAATGCATGTATTATTTCCTAAATATTATGCAACGATACCAAAAAGCAAATCCTCTTTCTCTTTAGAAAATACCTTGTAATATCATCCCTTTCCCTTAACATTTTTTATGCATAGCCCAGTGGTAGAATTGATTTTAAAAAAAGTTACTGGTCCCAAAGACCAGTACGCATGAGAGTTTACTGGTCAGAAATAGTCATCAGTAACCCGCTACATAAAATTCTATAAAATACTTTTAACCGTCCCCCCCCCCCCTCTTCACACACACACACTCCTACTAGAATGTAAAATAAACCAAACTTCCTTTGCAGTTATACAAAATTTTTGGCATAATAAAATGGAAAATTACTATTTTATAAAAAAGTATGTAGTATGTAAACTAAAACTATAAAATTGTGTATTTTATTTCCGATCATTTATTTAACAGATAGTAAGGATTAATGCAATATTTTCTTATAATTATTTTTTCAAGTATTATTTTATGGTTTGTGTTTGGTACGGTTTTCTCAGGCAGGAAAATTTATTTACTTGTCAGAGATGAAGTGGGTGTGCAGTGGTGTAGCTAGGATGGGTGACATCCCGGGACAGATGTAAAAGGTGTCAAGCCCCCCCCCTCCTCCTCCTTTCCAATCTGTCATATTTTTTCAATCTCAATTCTACATTCTTATAAAAAATAACCTTACCATTCCTTATTTACCTTTTGTCCTTCTGCATAAAAAAAACCGCAGAAGTGAATCATCACTCGACCCATAGTCTGCACATGTCAATGCCGTGCCTATACGTAGAAGAAAATTCTTTCTTTTAAAGTTTGCTTTTGTTACCCACTCGTTGAATAGGTTGGTTTTTGTTCCCTGGTGCGTATCTTATTTAGACACACCGTTCTGTATAAAACTTCACTTTAGCAAAGAAAAGAAAACTAGCTGTATTGCATCATGAGCTAAAAATCTCATTTTATTTCCTAATTAGTCTCCAAAATTTTATAAAATTGTATTTTTTATTTGCAAATAAAGATTTGGTGTCACCCTTTAGAGGATGACACCCGGGTAATTTCCCTAATCAAGAAGAATTTCTTTTACAGCTTGACTAAAATCTTAAAGATCAAGTTGTATGCAGTTCTGTGGCTCCATATTCAAAATCATCATGTATGTTATGACAGATTGTTTTAAAAAATAGGCATTTTTCTAAAATTAAAATATTTTATACTAAATAATTGATTATTAAAAACCTATTTTATCTTTGAAAAATTCCCAAGTTTTAAAAATTTTCTTTAAAGCATTAGATATGTTCACCAACACTACTAATTTCCATCCTATGAATATAAGCATGACCTGGACCCACTATATTTAATGCTTATTACTGAAATAAAGTGTTAAAAGTAGAAAACATTCATATCCAATAATTTCAAACCCTTAAATTATGTAGAAAAAATAAAAAATGTCATTAGATTTCTTTAAAAAAAACAATTGGTTTTTTTTGAGAAAAAAACCATTTGGTTTAAACCATGGTTTAAACCATGGTTAAAACCAATTGGTTTAAACCGTGCCAACCCTGCGTACCAACCAAAGAAATTTGCGATTCTTATGTGATGAAATTTTACATTTTCTCACAGTAAATTGACGATTTTTTCCTACGACATAAGCACAAAAATTTCAATTTTTTTCCAGTTGTAAATTGATGAAACTCGCGGGCCGCAGGTTGTGCATCCTTATTTTAGTTTATTACTTATTTTAATATTTTATTATATTGTAAGCCTTTACAATAGTTTAGATTTCCTTGTTAGTTACATTCAAATTACTGTTTAAAAAATGTAAAGAAAATAATGACCAGAAATCCGCAAAATTCTAAAATCTGCAAAACCTCTGGTCCCAAGCTGTGCGGATTTGAGGAAGTCTACTGTAACAGCAGTATTACTAGCAAAGTGCCAAATTTTGACCTACTTGTGATATCCTTAAATTTGGCAGCAAAAATAATTTGCCATATATAAAAACAATTTAGTGAAATTTTCTATCTTTTAATGCATTTTTTAAAAATGTACAGTATTGTGCATGTTATATTAATAAAACATGCCTTATTTTTTTTTTCATTTATATTTAATAATAATAATCTGGTTTATGTAAGTCTGTAATGTTTCAAACGATTTTTAACCGGCTTCCTGGTATGTTAGAATCATAAAAGTTGTACATAATGTTTTTGATGACAATATAGCATTAATACAGTTGCAATTATTAAATTTAATTCATTTTCATTCAGTTAACTCAATATTAGGTGTCACCCCCACAATTCATTGTGGTGTGTCATCGCTTTATTCTTGTGGCCTATAATCTGATAAAATATATGATTTAGAGGACCCTTGGGGGGAGGAGATTAACCCTTTAAATTTACTTACCCAGTCAAAATATCAAATTCAGTTGGTAAAGATATATCAGCAATTTTTACATTTGTATATATAACATATAAAGCTAGGATTATTTTCAAGATGTAATAATATGCCTTGATTTTATTCACGAGAATAAATTTTGTTTTATTAGCAATGCCAAAAACAAGCTTCTTTGAAGGTTTAAAGGGGGGGGGGGTGAGATCTCTAGCAACCAGGCTGTAGTTTCAATTTATCCACAAAAGATCGCCATGACTAGAACTCACAACCAACTACATCCTGTCGATACTCTACTGAAAGCAAATAGTAGCTGAACAAAATCCATCAGATGTACAGAACTTACGACTAAAATGAACAAAGGAACGAAAAACTGACCAACTGAAAAATTAACCAACCATCAATTTGATCTTCTGCTTATAGGCTGGATCAAGTCTTCCGGAGAGGTCTAATCAGTAAGGATGTCGGACTCAGTCAGGGGTGTCCAGAGAGGGGTTTGATGACGCAAGATGCGTCCTATAACTTAGTTTGGGGGGGGGGGTTAATTTCAGAAAAAGTACATTTTGGGGGGGGGGGATTTTCAATTCTTAATATTTCTTGTTTTTACTGTTAAAAAAATATCTTTATTTTTAATATCATTTTTAATTTTTTTCAACATTTAATTTCCAGAAAAGTCCCTGTATTTTCTTTCTTTAAATTCTAGATAAGGGTAATAAGAACTCATTCTGCTATACTCAACTCGCTATCTTTGTAAATCGTGATTCTTAAATTTCACTTTTAAATTTTTTCAACATTGAATTTCCAGAAATGTTTCTGTATTTTTTTTCTTTAAATTCTAGATAAGGGCAATAAGAACTCATTTCATTATGCTTAACTCACTATCTTTTGATGGTGCAGTAGGTTATAAGTAAAATATATTTTACAATTGATATTCTGTTTAGGGGGGGGGGGGGTCAATGTTAAAGTATGAAGATTTTTTTTTGGGGGGGGGGTGGTCACCACTGGAGTCAGTAAACCTCTTAGTGAGATCATCAGCTTGTTCATTTAAGGGGATCCCCCGGTGTCCCAGAACACAGCACAAATGAATTTTAGGGGAGAGACCCGCAATGCCCCGATCTTATGCAACCAAATTTAAAAAAAAATTCTTCCGATTGTGGAGATTACTGCACCTTTTAGTTCACTAAACTGGAAGGTTCATTGTGGGGTTAGATCTAGCTGTGCTGAACTTAGCCTTCGAGTTTTGGACCAGAGTGAGGAAAGAGTTAAAGTTTATCTCCATCACTGAGTGCAGCTTGTTGTTATATCACGGCAGATCAACGGCCAATTATAAAGGGGATAACAAGGAGGAGAGGGGTGGGATTAATAGTGTCAGAAATGTCAGTCCGGAAGTGACCGTTGTCAAATAAATCTTTATCCACACGCAGCGTGGATCTTTATAACTAATATTTTAATTAATAATAATAAACATTTGAAAGTAGTCTGATAAATAAAAAATTCTTCTCCATAGCTATCCAAAAAATAAATTTCAAATACTTCTTGAGATTTTGTTTCTTGAATGACAATTTGAAGTCAACATTTTTGGTGATAGATTCAGCAGATAACTAACAGGGGGGGGGAATCACTTATTAAAATGCTCTAAGTAGCATCCAATCTTTGAAAACTCTCTTATTCGACTTCATATTTTGATTTTAATGCTTAAGATAACCTCCCCAATTAAGATTGGGGATTTCTTTTACAGCTTGAAATCTTATGGATTGTGTTATGTTATTGCGTTAAATAATCTGCAGTTTTCAAAAAATTAAGATATTTTCTATTAAATATTGAATATTTTTAATCTATTTTATATTAGATCGATTCACATATTTGAAGCTTTTTCTAAAGAGAAATAAATATATTCACCAATGCAGACTGATTTTAATACTATACCCAAAAAGTGATCTAAACCTGCTACATCCAATGCTTATTGCTGATATAAAGTGTTAAAAATAGAAGTTATTTATATTCAATAATCTGACAAACATAAATTATTAAGAAAAAGAGAAAATGTCATTAGATTTCTTCTGAATTTTTTTTTTTAGAAAAATACCAGTTGGTTTAAAACTAAACCGTTGCTTAAACCAAAAGGAGTAAAACAGTTGTTTAAACCATAGTTAAAACCAATTGGTTTAAACCGTGCCAACCCTGGTCTAATTGTTGTAGGTTCTATCTTGTATTATATAAATATGCAAATATATAGAAAAACAACTAAAAATCCACAAAAACCTGTATTGGTTGGGTATTTGCCAGCGCTGATACATTTTGAAAGTAGCAACAAAGGTGAATTTTCAACAATATTTTATAATGTTGCTTTAAGAACTTTCATTTTAAATTTGTTTTTAAAATGGTGATTTATTGTATCAGATGTAACACCATGATTTAAATAAGCAGATAAGTGTAATCGCACAGGATTTATTTATTCTATTTCCATTTTATTCATGATTGGCTGAATTTTCAGTACTGTAATATTTATAAAGCTAAAATTTTTAGTGTATGGTTCATTTTATGTTTAGACTATGGATGGGAAATTTTATAAAACATTTAATCTGAAAGCTGCAAAATATTTTAATATGTTCATAATCATTCCTTAACATTATATTTATTGCTATTTAACTTAATTTCAATATTTTCTTTTAACACAGGAAGATGGTGATTTCATGGAGGAGTAAAATTCTACTGTGAGTGAGGAGTCAAATTCAACAATCTTATTTAATCTCAAGGATTTTCAATAAAGTGTCTATTTTGCCTAAGATTTTAAAAGTTGGACAAACCAGTGGACAGATTACAATATGCTCTTTATGTATTTAATGTTTAATGCAAATGGACTGTTATATTTATAAAGGTCCTGTTAAAGATGTTATTGAAACTTGTTTATCTGATGTTGGAAAGAATTGTTATCAATTAATGTTAGGTTTATTTTGTCCTTGCTAAATAAAATGTTTTTGTTGTTAAATAAAATTAGTTTTTTTTCTTTCTTGCAACATTCTAAATTGCACATTTGGCTCTACTTTTGACATAAACTGCTGCAGTCTTATACTTTTATATTTATTTAAAAGTTAGTTGATTTAAGAAACATTGAATAAAATCAAAAATTAAATCAAAAATTCTTTATGAAGAAGAAGTAAGTTATTCTTGAATATAAATTCAAGTTTTAACAAATGTTTTAAATGATATAAAGAATAATTGCACATGGTCAATAAATCCATTTCTCAGTTATTTCTGCATTTAACTTCATACAATAAAATAATTGTCCATAATCAAAATTTTAGCTATACAAGTTTTTTAATGACATTCCTCCACATTTCCCAATTGCAATGTGCTTTTATAAATGCTATGGGTAACAATTATTTTATCTAAGATTTCAAAGCCATTTCAGATTTCAAACTAAACAATTAAAATATTTTTTTTTAATTTAGTCAGTTTAAGAAATATGATTTTGATTGAGATTTAAATCGAGGAATAATTACAACAAGGTATCATGGGTTGATGTTTATCCATTTAAAATATTTTCAATTTCAATTATTTAAACACTGCACTGGCCATGTGTGGGGGGGAATACTTTTTTAAATTTAGGTTTTATGTTTTTTAATACTTTCTTTTTCAAAACTGGGTCTGAAACTCCTATTAATATTAAAAAAAAAATAATTAACCAAAATTGCAAAAGTAAAAACTAACCCACTTACAGATCATCCTCAAATATTCTATGCCCCCCTCCCAAAAAAAAAGGTAAACATTTTAAAATCCAAACAAGATATTTGAAAATAACTTCTGCATAGGATTATCTAAACTCTTAAGGGGAACAATCAGCTTCTGACATTGTGGTGCTGAAGTTGAGTCGTTGGGCTGATATCAAGTTTATTTTTTCAATATTTTTTTAGTAAGATGCCTAAGATTGGTTTATTTGATTGAAATCGTAAATTTTTAATAAAAAAATAATTGTTATTTACAATTAAATCAGAAGCTAATGAAAAAATTAAAATTGTATATAAGCATATCTGAAGCTATAAGTATCATTGGAAAATATGTAAACTTGAAATTGCCCAAGAAAAGAAAGGAAAAATCCCATAAGCACCACAGCATCAGAAGCTGATATTCTGTTTAATGTTGTTCGGGTGCTGTTGTACAGTTATGCAAATTTAGGCAGTTTGCATGAATAAGTGTTTTCAAATTTGCAATTTTGAGATCACCAGTATTTTTAATTTAATGAATATATGTACTTTTAAATTTAACAAAAGAAAATTCTGATGTTAAAAATTTCTGATTTGACAGAATAATAAAAAATTCATGTAAGCTCTATTTAATTTTGTATAACGATTCAATTGCCTTTTCCCCTAAATTGACATAGGAAACAGTTTCATTGAATTAGAAAGAAAAAAAATGTTTTTATGATTTATTAGAGAACTTTCAGTCATGTAAATTAGAATGTTTTAAGTCTTGTTAATTAAAGACTTGGAAGAAATATTGGAGAATCCATGTTACAGTTTTCCAATCTCTCTCTCTCTCTCTCTCTCTATATATATATATATACCCTTGTAATGTCAATAAACAGAAATTTAAATCCGAAATGAGAATTTAAATGCAACACTTGAAAATGTGGCAATAATTCCATGTTATATTGAATTTCATTGATAAAAATTAATCGAGGATTACTGAATTTAGTTTTAAATGATGTGATTTTATTTAGACGATTTAGAAATCGCTTGAAGATTTTTGTAATTTTAAGCAATTTTGCTTTTCTTAAGAGTGAATTTATTTAATTCTACAAATTGAAGGAGTTTTGGATTAACTCTTAAATGAGTTGATTTTATTCATGTATGCATTGGTTACAAATCGCCTAAGTGCTACTGGATTAAATCAAAAATGACAACATTTCACTCCAACTTGAATTGATAACAAATCGCTCAAGTGCTACTGGATTTGCCTTAAATTATTTCACTTCACTCAAATACGAGTTGGCTGCAGCTAACTCAAGTGCTACTCGATTTAATCCTAAAGACTTCATTTCACTCAAGTATGATTTGGTTACAAATCGCTCAAGTGCTACGAGATTCAGTCTTAAATGACTTCATTTCACTCAAGTATGACTTTATTACAAATCACTCAAGTACTACTGGATTTAACCTTTATTGATTTGATTTCACTCAAGTATGATATAAGAGAGATCACTCAATCATGAGTTGATTAAAAACAACTCATTCACTTGAGTTGTTTCAGCTCTTCTTGAGAAGGTTCCTTTCAACATGGGAAAAGAGTGGATTTCAGCTCAACTTGAGTTATTTCAGCTTTTTCGTTTTAAGAGAGTAAATACAAGTTTCTTTTGAAACAATTTTTTATATGTCTTTTTGTCACTGATTTACACAACAACTATAAATATGCAGGAAAGATGTATATAGGGAATTTTTTAGTGATTTATGAAATGATACACGAAACTTGTAGCAATAAATTTGATCTGCTTACCGAAGGTTCTCGTCGTCTATCACAAATACGTTTTTCCTAGATATTCTAAAATATATTTCTTTGGGAAATTTTAGTAGAAAATTTATATCATACTATTTATGCAATTTTAAATTCTTTGCAAATTTGTATTGAGGGATAGGACTATAAATTTACAATGCTTATAATGTAAAAAAATGTTGAATGAATAAAATGTGTGACATTATTATATTTTAAAGGACTAAATATATTGCCGTTCTTTATTATGTGTGTTAAACTTAAACTGTAAAAAACGTACATGTGCAGTATCCTCTATAAAAACAAAGGAACTTAGGATAAATGTGATCGCAGATCGCAAAGAGGTTTTCGTTTAATATTTGTGTCAAAATAAATTATCACTTAATTAATAAATCTAAATTGTTAACTAATTATTAAGTTGTTATATAAATGGTAGCACCAATAAATTTAACTTTTAAATAATTATAAAAGGAAGTTATTTGCTTTGGTCAAACTAAAAACGTTCAAATCTAAAATAAAAAAAAATTGCGGAAATATAAATAGTATTTCATATTTTTAAAAGCGAAAGAAAAAACATTTAAACGAAATTTAAAATGGTGAATATTAAATAAATTGCAATAGTTTTTAAATAGAAACAAGATTGTTCAAAACACATTATCAATGTTAGTGATGAAAACAATAATGAATGTATTTAAAGTAGCTAAAAATATGATTTTTTATTAAACTGATCTTAATATGAAAATTTTAAACTTTCAACTTCAGAGTTTCGAACTAAGAACCTTCCGTTTAATAGATAGATGTTTTACTTCCAAACTATGATGGAGTCGCGCAAAAGCATTAAAATGAAGCATTAAAATCACAAAACTGAATAGATTAAATTCGAAAATTTAATTTAATCAAGATAACAGATTTTTTTTCAAAATTTTATGATTTGTCATGTCACATGAGATATTTAGCTGTAAGTACACAGAATTAGAAGACTCAGACTTATACCAGTTTTCTGTACGGTCTCTGTGGCAGAGAGAGGACAGGGATGTATAAGTTTTCGTCAGAGGAACGAAATCCTAAAATTATATGTTTCTTAATCTAGGGGAATTTACTAAAATCACGAAAGAAAACATTTGATAACCGCATCCAAATTACCCAATATTCCGAAAAACTTTCCTTTATCTTTAACAATTCCAGAAAACATTTTCCATTTTTTTTCAGAATTTAAAGAAGAGTTATCAAGATAAGTTTTTATTAGCTGCCCACAATTTTTAGAAATGTTTTTGAGTAGCTTTTACTGTGCTCTGTTCCCTCTAATTAGAGAAGCATTTTTGGATGCTATCAGACTTCCAGTAAACATTTTCAGCTGCATAACTGAAATTATACTAGCAATTTTAAACGAAAAAGGTTAATTTTAATATTAATGTTAATGCTGATAATTATGTATATTTTTCATTTACACATGTTTGTTCAACGTTAAAACATTTATTCATACATGGAAAATTACCCTAAGTGAATTACCCTATGGAAAATCATTTTCCTAGGTAGAAAGAATCGATTAATGCACTGTGAAATTTTTTTTAATTACGACCAGGTAATAAAAACTTATTTTTAAAAATTCTTCTTTACGTTTCAAAGATATATTCTTTGTGAGGTTACAAGAATAATAAAAGAACACGTTTCGGAATTTTGTATGGCTCAACAGAAGTTATTTTGTATATTCGTTCGTAATTAAAATACATTTTTCTAAGTTAAGAAACATGTGCCATTTTTTTACGGAGTATGACGCAGTCGAAGCTTGTAAATAATATCTTATTTCAAAAGCCCCAAAAAACTCAAATATCTTTATAAATCAAATATAACATTAATTTCACGCTGCAGGCTCTCATTTTATGCCCTTTTTGTAAAGACCGTTTATTTATGTTAAACATGCAGTTATGATCTTTTATAAATAAATAGATTAAAAATATATTTATTACATATTTCTTAAACGATCAATGTTTACGAAATAAAATCATCAAAAGAAAAATTGAAGAAATTACTTAAATCAATTCGATAAAGTCACTTAAAATGCCTTTATTTTTCAATACAGACTTGAAATCAAAGTACAATCTTCTCCAAATATTTAAACAAGAATTATTGAATAAATATGCTTTTTAAAAAATAAGTGTAATAATTATATTTATTCTGCTTATAGAATTTTTTTTTATAGAAATATTAAGTTATAGAAATGTCTGGACTTGAAACGAAATATAGAATATATAACATTCAATACATTTGCTTTTAAAATATTATACTTACGGTAAAAAGAAAAGAACAAAAGCATATAATTTATGTTTTTAGTAGAAAATAAAGTTGAAGGTGAGTGATGCGAAAATCTCTCAACTTTGTCTTAAATTCTTCAAACGTGTTTTACAAATATTTAAATAAACACTTTAAATTCTGAAAAATAACACCAATAAGAGTATTAACTTTTTTTTTATTTAAAGTTTTAGAGTTTGTATTTTTATTTGTTTTCTTTGTGACAGTTTATCGATTTTTGTGTGTATATTTCAGATTTTATTGTGACTATTTTTTTGTGCTATATATTTTTATATGGGATATGATATGTATACTGTAAAATAAAAGAAAACAAAAACGGTAAAATTATAACTAGAATTCTAGAACTTTCTAAGTAACGGCAACTATAAAAATTCATGTAACATACATACATCTGCACTGTTAAACAAAATATCTGTCAGATTACTAAGATTTTTTATGGAAAATGAGATTCCTACAATTTTTTATGCAACGGTAGGGCAGATTACAGATAAAATTATAGCGATATACCTGTAATTTTCACTGATTCTTTTGTAAAGTTGCAGATTTCTATAGCTTTCCTTACGAGATTTTAGATTTATATCTTTTTTGAATAATGTATAGTTAAAGGTTTCGTAAGCGATCAGATTTCTGAAACTTTTTTTAAGTAAAATTACGGTGTTTTTTTTTCTTTGTTCCAACCGTTTTCGTTATTTTAAGACTGTACAATCACATTTTCCTTGACTTTTTAGGGCAAATCGTTAACGTTATCCATAAATGTCTTTTCTTTTTAATATTTTACAAGTGTTAGGATAAAATTTGTTTCGATACACGCAATTCATTTCATCAGTGCCGATTAGTTGCATAAAATAAAAATAAGATTTATGTGTGACCAAATGTAAAATTAAAAGTATTTTAAATGATGAAATGAAATCGTGTCGCACATAAAAAAGCAAATAACGAATAATTTCAATAAAAGGTATGGAAACACGATGGAAATACAGATTATAGATGCACATAAAAAAAGAACTAACCCATGAAAATAAAAGAAGACATAGACTCCCATCTCTCCCCATCCTCTTTAAAATTATCTACCAAAAATATTCTTTAAACATGCACATAAATTTTTTAATGTCAAATCTTTGTCACTATAAATACAAGCTTCTTTAGCAAGAGATTTATTTACATGTCTTTGTGTCACTGATTTACGAAGAACTATAAACATGCACGAAAGATATATGCATGGACATTTTTAGTGATTTATGAAGTGATACACGAAATTTGGTAGCAATAAATTTGATCAGCTTACCGGAGGTTTTTATCATTTATCACAAAAATATTTTTTCCTTCAAATTCTAAAGTATATTTCATTGTTACATTTTAGTAGAAAATGTATATCATACTATTTTATGTAATTTTAAGTCCTTTAAAATTTTGTGCTGGGGGATAGAAAAACTAACAATGCTTAAAACGTAAAGAAACAAAAAAAGGTTGAATGTATGAAATGTGTGACATTAATATATTAAAATCTTTTTGAATACATACATAGTCTTTCTACGCTTGTATATTAAACTAAAACTGTAAAAATCGTACATGCGTTGTACACATTAAAAATTATGCATTGTAAACTATGAAAATTTACTAAAATCACGTCAATAACTGCATCTTCGACTATTTTGATAATTTCCTTCGCCGAATAATCGATAATTTGCATCCCCGAATATTTTGATAAGTTTTCCTTTAACTTTTTCAAACTGAGAAAACATTTTTTTCAGAATTATTATAAAATCGTAAAATAAATTTTTCTTAGATGCCCACTATTTTAGGTAGATTTCGTATGAAAGACTACATATTGCGGTATCCCTTTAGTTGGAATTTCGGGAATATAATTGCAGATCAGGATTCCTAGACCGCAAAACAAACATCGGTAAAAACTTTATCAATCTATCTATCAATCTATATTATATATATATTTTCTGAATATAATAACTTATATAATTCTGCTCAAATACCTTCCAAAATGATAAGTAAAATAAAGGGGTAAGGACTCTCGGTCAAATTCTTTAAAGAGCAAAATTGGACCAAGAGTATGAAAATAGGGAGAGTTTTTGTGAAAACCGAAATAAACCCAGAAATTCTTAATTAAAAAATACATGAATTAGTTTAAATTTTATATTAATTCTAAAACATGGGGCAAAAAGTTGCGCTTCAGATATTTATATATTTAAAAATAGACTCAAAGGGCGAAAAAGATACGATTTTCAGGGTAAAAATTCATAATTTCGCCAAATCTCAAGATATCAAATCCAATTAAATTTAATATAAATTTATATAATATTAGCTCAAACTTTTCAACTGACACGTTTTTGATAAGAGCAACACTTATCGCAAAATAAATAAATAAATATAAATAGAAAAAAGGGAGCTGCCAGGTGAAAAAAATCCAGTTCTTAAAATATCAAATCTTGTTAAATTTATTATGCATTTTCTCCATAATATTTACAATTTCCATTTTGCAAATTTTTCATAGGATCAATGCTTATAGCAAAACTAAATTTAAAAAAAAAACGAATTGAACAGAAAATCGTATTAAGGGTGAACTGAAATCGAAATTGTTTATATTCTGATTCATTTTTAAATTCAATTTTGCATTGTAAATCAAAAAATCTGTCAAGTTATTAAGACTTTTTAGAAAACTGGGGTGTCTAAAAGTTTTTATGAAACTAAAACCCGGGTTACTGATAAAATTGTAATACGATTAATGTAATTTTAGAATATTATTTTGTAAAGCTTCATACATGTGTAGCTTTGCCAAATCTGGTTTTGTAGATATGTATATATATATGTGTGTATATATATATATATATATATATATATATATATATATATATATATATATATATATATATATATATTGTACAGTGCACGGATAAAATTTTAGCCATCATGCATATTTCTATAAATTTATACCTTTAAAATTACAGAAATTTTCTTATTATTATTATTTACAGTGTGCTTGATTTTATACAATATTAAAATATTCATAAAATGCTTTGGAATATTTTCTAAATCAAAAAAAAAAAAAAAAAATATTTTTATTCACTGTGAGCACAATTTTGAGATTTTGACGAAAATTTTATTTCATTTTATTTCTGGTGTAACTGACTTTTTCAAGATGTTGAAGAGTATGAACCTGAGAATATTGTTGATGAATAATACGCAATTTTCAATTTTTCTATAGCTTTAGGATTTGTTTTTATTTATATACTAAACAAAAAATCCTCAAAAATTTTATAAGTATGCTGATACATCATAAAAATTACTTTTGAAAGAAAAAATCCAATTAGAAAAAATAACGAAAAAATCATATCTTCTGCTAAATTATCACTATTATGTATTATGAATCAGAGGTCTTGCCGTTATTTAAAGTATTTATTTTACTCTAGCTGCTTTATAGCTCTATATATGTTTGTTCGGAAACATTGTAAGTGCTGTTATAAACTTTTTTATTTGACTATTTGTCTCAGGAAATGTCAACATGTACCATTTTGTCAGCTCAGAGAATTTCTTTGTAGTACTCTAGTTGCTAAGATACAGAAGCAAGGTTATGGGTACATCCCTTCCAATCCACTGATCTGGAAATGTTTTGTTTAAAGAACTTAAGTCTGAAAATAAATGACCCATCCAATGATACAACGAACAACATTATTATACAAACGGTTGGTTTGTAACAAATTATTGTAATCAGTGCAAGACATATGAGTCACCTTGTATTTTAAGGGGAGTCTTAAATCTAAATTTACTGATTTTTGAAGCATTCCGAAAAGCCTTTTCATAGTAAAAAGAATGCAATATAATTTCCGTCAGGCTGAAAATACAGTTTCATTTTTAATTTAACATAATTCGGAAGACGTACAGTTTACTTCAGTGGAGAATATTTGCGATTTGTTTACCTTAAAGATAAAAAATATATATATTGCTTATAAACCGAATTATTTTTACAGTACATTGACTGCAAGAACGTATTGTCTCTCTAACCTTTGATATTGTGATTTTTTTAAGTGAAAAGCAAATTCACAAGTTAATTTTTTTTTCTGACTGAGATTGAAAAGTTTATTTTACATGTTTGAAATTTCAGCTTGTTGTTAAAGTTTCTGATATTTTAATTTACATCGATATAAAAGCGAACTATGATTTTATTATACATTAACCCGCGAGTAGTCGCGACTTTTTCCACAACGTCATTAGTCGCGCTCGGTCTTTTCGCCGCTGGCCCCCCGCATACGAAATATGTAGAATAAGAAATATTTTTCACCTAATATATGAAGATAACATTTCAATGAATATATAAATTTGCAGTTTTCTTAAATTATGCATTTTATTCATGAGATATGGAATAATTCGAAAAAGTAAAAATGAACTGACATTAGTGGTTGTTACGTAGACTTTTTCGCTAATTTCAACTTTGTTTCTAAAAATGTACCTGAAAGAAAAACAGAGGTGTCCTGTTACTTCACTAAGGTGTTCGTGAAACCTTCAAAGTCAGCTACATGGAAGATCTCCGTTGTATTTGTAATCTGATACATGTTAGGAGAAGATAAGTTATACGGGCGGCGAAAAGACCGACACGCGACTACTGACGGGTTAATCATTTTCCTTAACCAATGCTAACTATCATAATGAACAATTGCATTCTTCATTGTTCTTTATCTCAATTTTTTAAAGCAATTAAATAAAGCTATAAATAAAATAGTTAAACAATTTAATCATGTAGATAGATTGTTTGAGAGTGGCAAGTTATATGTTTTAAAAAACAAAGCATTTTTTAAAATAAAAATATGTTAATATATTATACCTGGAGGAGGCAGTATAGAACATCGAGTTAACTTCTGAAATTCCAGAATTAGTTAAAATTCGATTCCTATATTAAAACACAATCGATCAGCCAAAGCATAGTAACAAATTGAAAACAGAAACACGATTTTAACATTCCAACGAGATTTACTGTTTCCCTGCACCAAACTTACGAACTGATAGAGGCCTGGAGGCAAGAAAACGAAATTGTAAACCCAAAAGTTGATCGCTAAAATTGAGTTATCAGTTATTTTACACTAAAACAGGGTTCAAACGCATCAAGGTATTCCTGGTATTTTAGGCGCCAGAAAAATCCTAAAATTCTGTTTTCTTTATCTAAAAAACAGAATTTTTTCCATTAATTAAGACAAATAGTTCTTTATGAACATTCTGGTATACGTTTCTAGAAGCGTACGAACCCTGTGAAATATGAATTGGCGGGCCGATCGCGATTTAATTTGTGAATCGATATACAGCTAATCCTAAAATTTTATCCGTGAACTTGATGTAGTGATGCCGCTTCCCAGTCTGTGTTCTTTCCGTTAATTTATGGGAAAGATTTTGTCTACCCTTATTTTTCGCACAACTGATAAAACGGTGTTATACTTTTTAATTGTATTTTATGGTTTCTGTGGTCAGTGTTTGGTATATTATATTTCCTCATTCTACTACGTATCGAAATCTTACATGGGTCATTCCACGTAAATTGAGCAAAAAAAAAAAGTCGTGGCCCCATGGTAACCGATTTTAATAAAATTTGATACACAGGCTCAATTAATATTCAAATGGAACTCTGCAAAATATCTTGACAAAATATATGAAGTATTTTAGCAGTTTTGGACATTTAAAAAACTTGTGATATAGAATGACATGTGTGCATTCGTTCAAAGTTGCAAGTTTGAAGTTATATATCTTGAAAATTATTTATCAGAAAAAAATTTTGCTTATAATATTATTATCTCTGAAATTTTGTTTTCTTATTTATTTAATGATAATAATTTGGTAACGCCACGATTGATTTTAAATTAGTCGTAAAAATTGAAAATGTGAGAATTTTGAGAAAATAAGAAACTTTATAAAATATAAAGGAATTAAAAAACATATGTGAAATTTATGGCTGATATAGTATTAAGTATAAAGTTTGATTTTTCCTCAAGTTTGAAAGTTACCATTTATGTCCTTCAACCTCAATCAAACTTAGAAAAATTAAAAAAAATAATGCTAAATCATAATTTTCCCTCTTGTGTATGTACAAAAAATTAATAAAGGAACGATCCGACATTAGCAATATTATACAGAAATAAAAATTAATAAGCCTATAATATGTCAGAAAAATTTCAATACTGTCTTTTGATTCCTAACATTTAAAAAATATGGATTCAAAAAGGTAATTTTGTTACATTCCACGCAAACTTTCCTTTGAATTTGCGCGCTTTGTGAAAAATATTGTAAAATTTCCATTGAAAAATAGTGCTGCCATCTAGAATGCATTTGGAATACTCAATTTTTTAAATTATGAATGAAAGCTTTCATTTGACATTTAATAAAAAATGATATTTTTTTTTTTTTTCACATAATACAAAAGAATTCTGACTTTTGAATGCGTAAAATTCGAATGTATATTTCTATTTTTATATTAAAGAATCGAACAGAGTTTTATATTTTTATAAGGCTATACTATTCAGACTTGATTCTATTTGGCATTGGTAAAATGACGAATTGGCAGAGAGATGAACTGTGCGCAATGTAATCTTAAGCGATGATTTATGAATATAACTAATCTATTTAAGAACTATATTTACCTACAGAGGTGTAATATTCGGACTATCGTACATTTAAAAACACAGAAGAATAGAAGAAGCGGACTTTCCAGAAAGTTTTCCAGGCTTTGGTGATGTTGAAATGAGATCTTTGCATTTGAGTAGACTCAACATACTCCTTCTAAATATTTAGTCTGATAGTGGTTTGAAATGAGAATTTAAAAAGAATCTAATGACTGTAAATATTTTTTGCAGACTCTGTATTTAAGATTATCTGTAAAAAAGGAAGGAGTCATGACGATAGGTTGATTGTTAGTTTAGGTATAAAATTACTCAAAAAACCGAGAAAAAAAATGTATCCAAAAATACTTATTTAGCGTAAATTATGTAATGTACTAAGAGAAATTGAAAATAAAAGGAACTAGAAATAATTGACATTATTTATATAAAATTATGTATGTGTGTGGACACATGTAATTGTATTGTGTGTGCTTGCATATCTGGATGTATAATTGTGTGTGGGTGTATTTATGTTTTCTATTTTTTGAATGCATGCATTTAACAGATAAGTTTATCAAATTTTGTGTAAATTGAATAGCAACATTTGATTAAAATTATAACTATAAATAAACTGTGAATTATAATAAATATAAAATAAAAATGAGTAAGAGTAGAAAAGGTTAACCAGTTTTTACAAAAAAAAAAAAAAAAAAAAAAAAAAAAAATTAAATATGCATACTATAATAGAGTTTAGTATATCACTTGAGTCACTACACATTCAGTTATCAAAATAAAATTGCAACACAAGTATTATATAATATTCCCGAAAAAATGATGGATGTTAATAATGAGAAAGTAACAGATCAGGGTTTCCCAAAGGATTAACCTACCTTATGAAAGACTCGACCCATTTTGTTTTATATTGAAATTTTTGCCAAAAGAAATAAAATTAGTTTAAAAATAGAACAAAATAACTTTATACTGCACGATTTTAATTATAATAAAAACATGTTTTCGAAAATATGATGGCTAAACAAATTTGTTTAAACGCAGTCGCAAGCCACAGGAGAAAAAAAATCGTTTTAAGTGGGTTTTTGTCCGAGCAGGTACTATTGAACTGTTGGGGGAAATTTTTTTTTCCATTTGAAACAGTATTCCGTTATCACCAGTTCGGTTTACACTGGCTTCGTTTACATAGGATTTTACGTATTTTTATGTCCAGCTTTAAAAGACACTGCCCCCTTTTTTGTCTTTTGGTCCATATTTTGTGACACTCCACGTGGCTACACTTATTAAAACATACTTTAGATTGGATGCTCAATAGTTTTCCATAAATTAAAATATATATAGTCAAATTTCTGTAATATATTTTATTGCAAAAAAATCTTGCAAAATATTTCTAAAAATGCAATTATTTTTGTTAAAAATACGCCACAATTTATTTTTCCACAGATATTTTGATTATTTATATGATACAAAGACAGTTGTTTGAGCATTTCAGTATCTTTGGTTGACACCTTATAGTAAAATTTTGAAAATCGTTTAAATATGAAAATTGAGGGTTGGGTCAAACCAATCCTATGGTCAACCCTCCCTAGTCTCCCCTATATGTATAAAATAGTTTTTTTGTTTTTATTAAGGAAAAGTATTTTAATGGTACAGTGGACTCTCAATACTATTTTTCTGTAATTTTCAATGATTTTTTTAATATTTCGGAAAATAGTGATAGCAAATATGTCTCTCATTTCATATTTTTAAAAAATTTATATATTCAATAGTTTTTGAAATACACATTTTTTTTCTTTAAATTAACGAAAAATGGCAATATTTCAAAATGTTTCATGCGAAACCAGCTTTCAAATACTTGTTCAAAGTTTTTTCAGAGTAATCCTTTAATACATACAAATAAATGTTACTAAGCCTTTTTAGCATATTACTTGTAAAACATAAAAAAAAATATTTTAACTTAATTTTTTTGTATTTTTCTTTAAAAAATCATAAAAAGTTCCATATAACTGAAATTTAAAAATTAAAATGGTCTAAACAAGTTTATTTCTACTAACGTTTGTTAACACATATATAAAGAACATTTTAAAAAAATCAGAAAAATTGGGCATTAAGAATTTCGCATGGAACATTTTGAAATCATCATAAACTTTTCTATCAAAAATTGAACCGACTTCAAAAGCTACTGCAAAGTGAAAAATAATTTTTTTGCAGAATAGTATTAAGAAATTAAATTAAGAGCGTAGTATTTATCATGCGTATTATTATATTTATGTAGATTAATTTGATTTTTTGAAGTCGGTGCCAGCCAAGCCAAGTTACATGTAATTTTCCAATAGACACGCATCCGAGTATCTACGAGTTTTTTTTACGATTTGCATTGGATAATTAATTTTAATTTTGAACTTGGCTTGGCTGGCACCGACTTCAAAAAATCAAATTAATCTACATAAATATAATAATACATAATCTACATAATTAATCTACATAAATATGATAAATACTACGCTCTTAATTTAATTTCTTAATACTATTCTGTAAAAAAAATTATTTTTCACTTTGCAGTAGCTTTTGAAGTCGGTTCAATTTTTGATAGAAAAGTTTGTTTTTCTCTTTTTAGTTAAAAGTTAACGATTTTTAGAAGTCAGTTAATAAAAATTATAATACGGGAAAAATCACTGTAAACCATACACGTATGTCAGGAGTGAGGTTCGAACCCACGATCTCTTTCAAGAACCAGAAATCAAATCTGCTGTCTTACACCGCTCAGCCACCTGACTGCACTCCATTCGGCGAGCTTCGTCATCGTCCATGTTACTTTTAGTTTGCGAGAAATCACTAATTTTAATAGTTTTTACTTAATTACGAAAAAAGTACTGAACCAATTTCAATGAAATGAAATAAGTACCAATGGAAGAGTAGCCTCTTTCATTTAACACAAAAAACAAATTAATCGGTTGGATAGTTTCGGAGTAATCGGTGAACATACATAGAAAAATAATACATTCGCGCCGAATTGATAATGTCCTCTCCTTTTTTGAAGTCACTTAAAATATATATATAGCACGTAAAATTTTTTTGTATACTATACACATATGTCAGGAGTGAGGTTCGAACCGACACTCTCTTTCAAAACCAGAGATTAAATCTGGTGCCTTAGACCACTCGGCTGTCCGGACTTCATTCTCTTTAGAGAACTTATTTAATGTCATGTTACTTTTCGCAAGTCTATTCTCTTTTTGAGTGCTCTTTCACTGATAAAGTATTGAGTTAATAAAAAATCTCTGATACTCTGTGGTAACGGTTAAATACATAATATTCCTAATAGCATAATTAGTATTTAACTTGTTAAATATTTATTTAAAAATTATAATACGGAAAAGATTATATTGTATACACGTACGTCAGGAGTGGGGTTCGAACCCACGCTGCTTTTCGAAAACCAGATCTTAAATCAAGCGCCTTAGACCGCTCGGCCATCCCGGCATCGGTAACCTTATTCGACATCCATATTACTACTGATTTGCGAGAAATCACTTATTTTATTAGTTTTTGCCTAATTACTAAAAAAGTACTGAACCAATTTCTATAAAACGGAAGTGGTACCAATTCGGGAGCAAGCTCTCTCATTTAACACCAAAATCAAGTTAATTGGTTGGATAGTTTCGGAGTAATCGGTGAACATACATAAAAAAAATACATACACGTTGAATTGATAACCTCCTCTCCTTTTTGGAAGTCGGTTAAAAACAACGAAAATATTCATTCTTAGAAAAACAGGTTTAATAACTACAATGGTTATAATTGCTCAATATTTCCCTACTGACACAGTTTCAGTTATATATTAGGGATATACTATCATTTCTAGCTTAGATGTAAGTTTTTTTAATGTTTTTTATGGTAAATTCACATAAAATGTGTGGCTTCGACAGTAATTCATGCAAAGAACTGAAAGTATCTGAATTTTAAAAAAATCTTCTCAAAACTAACTTTTTTATTTTCTAATGAACTTTTTAAAATTTATCTGGAAATATTCATGGTATAAGTATCTTTTGTTGTAAAAAATGTTCTTAAATATATAAAACAGTTGTTGAGAAATATATTTATTTTTTTATTATGCGCTAAAAAGATTGGGGACAAAAAGCAATTCCTCTAAATACATTGCAAATAAATGCTAAAAAAAACAAAGTTACAATTAAAATATTGTTTTGAAAATCACAAAATTATTAAGTATTCAGTGCAAAATAATAACATTGTTAAATGCAAAACGAAAAACTAAGATAAATTATACGGATGCTAATCGGCGAAAAAGTAAACAAAGTGGCGTTGCAGAATCAGCTGAGTAGACAAAAATGCTTGTAACTCCAGTAAAAATGGTCGGAAATGAAAAATTCTTTTTGCGCTATGGAATTTAGAAAAAAAAATCTGTAAAATATTAACTATTCAAGATATTAAAAAAATCATACACAATTTTTTTATAATGGAGTTTTAAATTACAAAAACGCAAAAGCAAGAAAATTTCTCAAAAATTAAGACACGAGGAGCATTTTAAAATTTCGTTTAAAAATTTAATTAAAAAAATTAATAAGATTGGAAATTTTTTTGAAGGTGTTCTATATATTTTGGTGAAATGTATGCATACACAAAATTTCATATTGTTATGATGAAATTTAAAAAAGAAAAATTTTAACGTTTACCGTCCCCTTAAACAGAAAGAAAACTTGTGATACATCTTAGGTAAATGCTGATTCATCAATTTTCATGAAAAAAGTAAATTCTTAGTGTGTGTGTAAGATATTTAAAACGGCAGGTATCCTTGATTTAATATTTTTATGAATTTTGATTCGGAGGAGGGATACAGTTATGTTGCATTTTTTGTAGAATATTACCACAATATAGTCTAGAGTTGAAAGTTTTTAAATTAAAATATAATACAGATTTGTTAAAGAAATGAAACAAGTTTAAGTAACAATGTATGCACACTTTTCTTAAGAGTTTTACAGTAAATCGTGTCATACTTGCTCAACAACCTGTGATTACCTATATCGTAAATCTTTATCTTTTAAGTTTTCAAAAACGATGTCTACTAAGTTCCGTTTTGAAAAAAAATTACTCTACTTTCTTTTTCTGGAATATATTTCATTATAGTGTCAAGAGTTTGTGAGATTTTAAACACAAATAAAACTTGTGATACATAATAAGAAAATGCTGATCCGTCAATTTTCATGAAAAAAGTAAAAAGTTGTTGGGTGTAAAAATATTTAAAAAGGCAGGCGTCTTTTAATTAATATATTTATGAAGTTTGATTCGGAGGAGAGATACAGTTATGTTGTATTTTTTGTACAATATTTCCTCAATATAGCATAGATTTGAAGGATCTATATATTAAAACGAAAGCCTTATTTATTCAGCACACACAAAGTGCTCTCTGCGCATTCGTGCTTGCGCAGATCCGTTAACAGAACCAATGAGAGAAGAGATAGTTACTGTCTCTAAATGTTAGCGAGGTATGCCCGCGTTCGTTCGTAGCAAAGCTAATGGATCTACTGTTTGCTGAGTGACATATGTTTAAAATGTGCAATTAAATATATGTATGGATTTTTTTATCGCAACGTAATTAGTATATTTTTAACATAGGATCAGAGTAATCTATTACAGATTAAATTAGTCTTTTCAACAATATAACCTGGTAAGTGAGAACTTTTTTTTTAATGCAATGTAACATCGGGTCGATCGAGTTTATTTATTTTGATTTTGCCCGTTTTTATTGAAGGACATAATTTAACCGTTTTTTCTATTGCATAACACTTCTTATTTTGTTTTCAATATTTTTTTTTAAGTAATTCCTTATTGTGGTCTTCATTTCTGTCATATGAAAAATACATTTCTATTCTGCCATGGGTACACTGAAGTAAAATATCCCCCTTACGATGTTCGCGAAAACTTTTCTCGGATAGTATTTTTTCGATCGATGCTTAATTTTATATTTCATAATATTATAATTTTATATTTCATAATATTATTTATTTTGATTTTGCCCGTTTTTATTGAAGGACATAATTTAACCGTTTTTTCTATTTCGTAACACTTCTTATTTTGTTTTCAATCTTTTTCTTTTTTCTAAAGTAATTCCTTATTGTGATCTTCATTTCTGTCATATGAAAATTTCATTTCTATTTTGCCTATAGCATTTACATTAGTTGCATTATCATTTTAAAAATTGATAAAAAGTAACAAAGGACAAAACATTGGAAATTCTAAATTCGTATTACTCAACTAAATAAAGATAGGTCTTGCAAAAAATAAACAAAATAATAAGAGGTCAAAATAGATGCCTTATAAATAACTTACTTTTTTAAATCTGCAGCTTCAAAATATATATATATATATTTTTTTAATTTGGACATGCAAATAACATTCTGAAATGTCTCAATCAATCACAAGATTTTTGTGGGGACTTCTACTGAATGATAATTTTTGTGGGGTTTTTACATAACTGAATGACTTTTTTTCCATGATTGATTAAAATATTTAATAATTTTTACCCCACATGACCAACTGTCGAACTGATTGACAAATTTTCTATTTTTCATGTGATGGTTCGAGAAATTTTGTGATTTTTTTCTGATGTGAAATGTTGCATCTTTTCTCCCTACAATTAATGGAAGTTGTTTTTTGAAATTTGTTGTTTTTTTCTTGCAATCTTTTAATGTAATTTGCCGTTTTATTAAATTTATCCTTGTTTCGTGATTTTTTTTTTTTTTTGAGAAAATGTCGTTTTTTGTTATCTTTTTGAGAAATTTGTCTTTTTTTTTGCTATTTTTTGCGAAATTTACATTTTTTTGCGATTACCTAGATAAAATTTCTGTGCTTTTGAGATCTTTGGACGAAATTTGTGTCTTTTATGATACCTGGACAGTTTTGAAGAAGTTTATCGTTTTTCTCGAGTTCTTTCGATGAAATTGTCATTTTGTCATGATCTTTCGATGTAATTTCCCATTTTATTGAAGATCTTTTTGCAAAATTTGTTGTTTTTTTCTGCGAAATTACCTTTTTTGTGATTATTTGATGAAATTTGCTTTTTTTTCAATCCTTTGATGAAATTTGCTGTTTATTCACAATCATTTGTCAAAATTTGTTGTTTTCTCACAATATTTTGAATTTTTTTTTCACAATATGTTTAATTTGCCATTTTTTAGAGATTCTTTTTTGTCAAAATTTGCTTTTTTTTCGAAATTTTTTAAAACGTTTTGGCAAAATTTTGATTTTTTTGCAATGTTTTTACGAAATTTGTTTTATTTGAGATACCTGGACAGTTTTTTTTCTGCAGTTTTTTGACAAATTTTTTAGAGATCTTTTGAAGAAATTTGTTATTTTTTGCAATCTGTTGACAAAATTTGCTGTTTTTTTTTTCACATCTATTTACAAAATTTCGAAATGTTCTTTTTTTGGGGGGTGGGGGGGGTATTTTGACGAAATTTGTTATTTTTTGTGATTATTTGCCAAAATTCATGTTTTTTTTTATACTTGGATAAAATTATTTGTTTTCTTAGGGATTTCCGGTGAAATTTGTCATTTTCTCACGATCTTTCGATGTAATTTGCTGTTTTATAGAAACTATCTTTTTTCATTGTAAAAATTTTCATTTTTTTTGTTATTTTCAGAAATTTGTCTTTTTTTTCACCTTTTTTTTTGCAAAATTTACCTTTTTGTGATCTTTTAATGAAATGTACCTCTTTTTTCATCTTTTGACAAAATGTGTTGTTTTCTCACAAGCTGTTTACCAATATTTGCATTTTTTGAAGTACCTAGACAAATTTAAAGTATTTTCACGATCTTTTGACGAAATTCACGCCTTTTATTATACCAGGAAATAATTATTTGTTTTCTCAGGGATTTTCGGTGAAATTTGTCATTTTTTCTTGCCATCTTTCAATGTAATTTGCCGTTTTATCAAGTTATTCCTTTTTTCGTGATTTTTTTGTGAAATTTGTTGGGTTTTTTTGTTATTTTCAGAAATTTGTCTTTTATTTATTTTTGTTTTTGCAAAATTTACTTTTTTGTGATCTTTTAATGAAATGTGCCTCTTTTTTTCATCTTTTGACAAAATATGTTGTTTTCGCACAATCTGTTTACCAATATTTGCCTTTTTTCAAGTACCTAGACAAATTTAAAGTATTTTCACGATCTTTTGACGAAATTCACGTCTTTTACTATACCAGGAAATAATTATTTGTTTTCTCAGGGATTTTCAGTGAAATTTGTCGCATTTTCTTGCCATCTTTCGATGTAATTTGCCGTTTTATCGAATTTATCCTTTTTTTTAAAATCGTTTTTTTTTCCTTTTTTTTTTTTTTTTTTTTTTCAGAAATTTGTTAACATTATGTAAATGCTGTAGACAAAATAGAAATGAATTTTTCATATGACAGAAATGAGGATCACAATAAGAAATTACTAAAAAAAACAAGATTGAAAACAAAATAAAAAGTGTTATGCAATAGAAAAAACGGTTAAATTATGTCCTTTAAAAACACGGGCAAAATCAAAATAAACTCGATCGACCCGATGTTACATTGCCTATCAATTAAAAAGTTAGTTCTCACTTACTAGGTTATTTGTTGAAAAGACTAATTTACTCTGATCCTATGTTAAAAATATACTTATTACGTTGCGATAAAAAATTCCATACATATATTTAATTGCCTATAGAATGAGGGAATAAACATATGTCACTCAGCACACAGTTCAATGGTACACTGAACTGCAGTATTCCCATCGTAAGACACCCAGAAAAAACATTCTGAAATGTCTCGATCAATCACAAGATTTTTGTGGGCTTTTTTACATACTAAATGACTTTTTATCCATGATTCATTAATGAATTTTATAATTTTTACCCCACATGACCAACTATCGATTTTTGTATTTTTTCTTCAACTGATTGACAATTTTTTCTTTTTTTCATGTGATGGATCGAGAAATTTTGTGATTTTTTTTTTTTTTCTGATGAACAAAGAAATGTTGCATCTTTCCCCCCTGCAATTAATGAAAGTTGTTTTTTGAAATTTGTTTTTTTCTCACAATCTTTTGATGTAATTTGCCGTTTTATCGAATTTATCCTTTTTTCATGATTTTTTTGAGAAATTGTCGTTTTTTGTTATCTTTTTGAGAAATTTTTTTTTTTTTTTTTTTTTTTTTTTTGCTATTTTTGCGAAATTTACCTTTTTTTTGCGATTACCTAGACAAAATTTATGTGCTTTTGAGATCTTTGGACGAAATTCGTGTCTTTTATGATACCTGGACAGTTTCGGAGAAGTTTATCGCTTTTCTCGAGTTCTTTAGATGAAATTGTCGTTTTGTCACGATCTTTCGATGTAATTTGCCGTTTTATTGAAGATCTTTTTGCAAAATTTTTTGGGTTTTTTTTGCGAAATTTACTTTTTTTGTGATTATTTGATGAAATTTGCTTTTTTCTTTTTTTTTTTTTCAATCTGACGAAATTTGTTGTTTACTCACAATGATTTGTCAAAATTTTTTTTTTCTTACAATATTTTGAATTTTATTTTCACAATATGTTTACAAATTTGCCATTTTTAGGGATTTTTTTTTGTGGAATTTGGCTTTATTTTTCGAAATTTTTTCTTGAAAATTGCCAATTTTTTTAGACTTTTTGGCAAAATTTTGATTTTTTGCAATACTTTCACAAAATATGTTTTATTTGGGATACCTAGACAATTTCTTTTTTTTTTGCATTTTTTTGACAAATGTTTTAGAGATCTTTTCATAAAATTTGTTGTTTTTTGCAATCTGTTGACGAAATTTGCTGTTTTTTTCTTCACATCCATTTACAAAATTTCCGGGTGATGCTTTTTTTTGGGGGGGGGGGGGAGTATTTTGACGAAAATAACTATTTTTTGTGATTATTTGCCAAAATTTGCATTTTTTATGCTACCTAGACAAGTTTTTGTACATAGTAAATGATTTCTAGCATTTTTTAAAAGAAACTTTAACAGTAGAAAAATAATCTTCAAACATTTTCAAGAGTGTGTGATGTGTGTCGCAGCGTCGCACCGATTCTGCGCCATGTTGGTGTTACGTTGGTAAATGGAAAAGCATATTGAAATTTTTAAGAAATATTAATTTTTTTATAGCGGCAAAATACTTTTTTTTCTTTGGTTCTTTCATATTGTTGCCGTCAAGTTTTGACGGGTTTCACCTAGCCAGAATAAATATCATTAATTTTTTTAATATGTGAAATCGACATGTATTTTTGATTTATGAAAATGTAATAGAAAAGTTAGTTCAAAATGCAAATGTTTATTTGTTGAATGGGGTGGGTAATGTAAAAACAAATTAACCACTGAGAGGATCATTGTTACAGTTGTTGCGATATGGCAAACTTTAAATTCAGTCTTATTTTGCTGCGAAGTAAGTGAAGTATGTATATTTTGTATGAAATGAGAAGTGATGGTAATTTATGATTTATTCATGTCATGTACAATTTATTTGTGTTGTATTTGTAAATGGAAAATTTTCAAATGAGAGAGATTCTAATTCTATAGCAGCATGTTTGAATGTAACTCTGCCAATTGCGGGGCATTTGCCTAGATGTTAAATGCAGGTTTTTCTTTTATTTATTGAAATTTTTGCTGAAGATTAATCATTAAAAAATCCTTTAATAGCTGGAAAATACCTTTTATTTCTGTGGTGCCGTCAAGTTTTGACGGGTTCCATCTAGTTTTAAATTAAAATAAAGTACAGATTTTTATAGAAATAAAAGAAGTTTAAGTAACAACGTGTTTACACTTTGCTTAAGAGTTTTATAGTAAATCGTGTAATAGTTGCCTTACATCCAGTGATTACCTATATCATAAATCATTAAATTATAGGTTTTAAAAAATGATCTAACCTTGTACCGAACGGTTGCCCATTTGGGGTGTTCTAATGGCTGTTGAATGCATACATGACTCGAAATATAAAATAAAACTAGTTTATTTAAACGGTTAGGGCTCAAGGAGAGTGGATCTATCAGTTCTTTAATTTTAATAACTAGTAACAATATTAAACGATTAAACTCATACTCACAGCTCCGGCACTAGCCTCAATCGGGGCACTTCGAATCACTTCGCATGTAAGTATGAGCTAAACTGCTGAATAAAACTTTATTAAACATCCCGTGGCTGTGCAACACTCTTTATTAACTTTGAAATACTCAACGTAAATAATTACTATCTCTTACCAACTGCAAACCTCTCGAATCGCTCTAATCTAAATGAACTAAGTCGGCAAATGCGGCTGGCGGCTCACTGCAAAACTCCTGGCTAACTCACTGGAGGTTCAATAATAACTTGCTAAAATTCGATCTAGATCAATGCACTGCTTGTCATCACCACCTAGCTAGCTTGCGCCGCTATACACCACTAGCTGTCTAACGCCGCTAGACACACTCACACACTCAAACTCTAAGCTTTTATATGCTGCAAACTGAGATACTACAAATTTACATATTACTTCTAACCACGACTTAACTGTAGAAACCGAGGAAGACACACACGCTCTAGAAAGTTAAAGTAAAAGAGAGGATAGATGTCGCTTTCACGCTACACAATGTTAAATCATTGACGTCACGATCTCAAAAAATGCTAGAGTGCATTTATCACAAAGGTCACTCCCTCACAACCCCCCTCGGCCACTACAGAGAAAAAGGACTGGGCAAAATGCATGCTCTGGACTCTTTCTTGTTATAAATTTCAAACCGTACAAAAAACAAAGTGATGGGTGAAATTTGGTGCCGAAACATAATTTTCAAAATATTGAACTTCAATCCACCACCGCAAAAAATCAGTTTGCATCAAATATTTACATATTCAATCACAATCATCCTCCTATCTTAAAAATAGCCTCCATAAAACTTTCAAAACACTTAAAACTTCCAAAACTAATTACTTTCTCTTCCAGAACAACCCACTCCACTGGGAGTGCTGAAATTCACCAAAACATGGAACTTACGAAATTTTCCTCATTACGGAACTGCAACTTTACCAGAAATTTACGTAAAACTTTCTCATCACTAAAACTCGCACGGAGTCAAAGAAACCCCATGTCGAAAAATTTTTCTCAGCAAAAGTCAGAACTCATCTAGAAATTAAATTTACTTCATACTACAATAACTCTATGATACAATAACTCTGTGCTACTACGTAATACCTAATACCCATACGCCAATGAACTATCTCCCAAAAATTCGTTAGAACTAGCTCCACTTTAACAATATTTGGAGTAACATACATACAGCTTCACATAGCTGTGCTTATGCAATAATCTAAAAGATCAAATATACAAAGTGACGTCATCATATATAACTCTTCATCTGTATTAACTAAAAAAAATAACAGTATCAAAATATAACACAGGTATACTTCCTGCAAGAAAATCACATTAACATTCAATATTAATACAATACAATTTCATATTCAAGTGTAACATAAAAATTCGCAACTTGCGGAAAAACAACTCCCAACTAAAGTACAAACGCAACGCATAAACCACGAACGGTAAGAAGAAAGTTAACTCACTAAATGTTAGTATAAGAGATAGAATCGCGTGTCAAGGACTACTTGACCGCAAAACACGTGCCCGCCCAATCCGTGGCGCGTGTACAAAATAACCCAAATTACTATCTATACCTTTCTGAAAATTAAACATATATTAACATACATATTATAACACATGAACAATATAACAATATAATAACATCTTAACAACTAACATAACAATTTCAAAATAGATCCAGAATTTCTCAAAGCAGTTAAGGCAAAATTATCAAACATACATAAAAGTAACAATTTTGCAAACAAATTTTAAACACAATTCGTGAGTCCGTCATAAAATTTCCAAAAATGGCCAAAAAAAAAACCAGTCTATCTGCTTTTCATTCCTTCATTGTTACCACATAAATGCAATCTAATAGAAATTTAATAAAGAACATGATCACCCAATTAAAGAGATGATTCGCTGCTAGCCGGCTTCATACTACAGGGTGGTTTTCAATTTTTGTCCCAGAAAGGTTGCACGAATGATCTTTCGTCATCAGAGCTGTACGGTGACGCAACAGTTGACTGCCGTGCCTGCAGCCTTGTCCTGAATAGATGCCGTGGGACACTTGTAGACTCCACTCGACGACTCCGCTCTGATCGGCTCGCTGGGGTCACTCCATGGCGAGATTCAAACTGCTGACGCTAGTACTCTGAATGTTGCCTCCTCTTTCTAGACGCATCTGAAGTTACTGAAGATCCTAGGATACGTTTCTGTCCAGATCTCCGCTGCCTTTTATTGGGCAAAAAGTCAGATTTAAAAGTTCGTTTAACAGTTTGACGAGTGTCCATATAAAGTTTTTTACGAGGATTAAGTGCTGAAGACGTTGAACTATTGGATAACTTATATTTTTGAGGTTGCTATCTAATAAGTGAAAGAACGGGACAGTTTATGATATTTTGCTTTTTGTGGCACACTGAGTCTGACGTATTTGACACTGCTCTTTTATTTTTGTTATCATACTTTCCTCCAGGTCGAACAAACTTTCTACTTTCAATAACAGTTTTTGGAGCTGTCTGATTAGATTTTCTTTTTGCATACTGATGAAAAGAATTAGATGAAGAAGTGCTGGACTCGGGACACTCATTGGATCGGCAATTTGGCGAAACACCACTCGACACCTGAGAACCTTCACTACCATTTTCTCTAAACTTATAACCTCGAATCTGATACAGATTAACCGTCATTCTTTCATCATTGACATTTACAACCAGATTATTATTCCAAACTTCCAAAACTTCAAACGGACCCACAAACTTCGGACAAACATAGCTACTCTCTTCTGACGACTTGAACTTAACCAATGCTTTTCTACTAAAACAAAATCTCCAACTTTAACTTCCAATTCCCTTCTACGCATATTATAATACTGAGCTTGCTTTTCCTGCGCTTTTCCCATCTGAACCTGTGCTTTCTTAACCATCATCTCAACTTCCTGACACATAAACTGACTTTCAGCATCCGATACCATAATTAAACTTTGAAATGGAGTAATGCCCTTTCTACCCAAAAATAACTCAGCAGGCGTATTCCTCGTCGATTCATGAACTGCCGTACCAAGTGCGTAAGCAAAATGCTGAAGAAACTGGCCCCAATTTGAATGATGCGAACCAACATAAGAAGAAATCATTTGAATTAATGTACGAATTACACATTCAGTCATATTAGATTGCGGACGATAAGGAACAGTAAAAGAATGATCGATCTCCAGCTTTTCACACAAAGATTTAAAAATATTAGATATAAAATCATAACGAAATGGTTTACTAGCAACGCGTCAAAATCAATATGAATTTCATTAGTTAAACTCGGTTTATCTGAAAAGACTTCACCAAAATCGACCAAAGGCTTATTAAACTCCTCTTTCTCAACTTCACTTAAACCCGACTCACCCAAATCAACTGACACTGAAACAGGCTCTTTCTTACTCACATTCTCATCATTATTCACTATCAACGAACTTTTAAAGAAATCCAGACTAATTCCTCTATCCTTCATGTAATCCACACCACCATACAATGCACTGTTAATCCATCTAACACGCAAAACTCCTAACATGTCTTAACCGAACGAATTTCAACTTCTAAATCTACTAAACCCTTATTATCACAAGCTAGTCCCTGCGCCGACTGAACCACCAGGTTTGACCTCTTCAACTTCTTATACGAAAAATATTTCCGATAACAATCATAAGTAATGAACGACTTATCTGCCCCTGTGTCGAAGACACTCTTAACAACAATACGACCTAACACAATTAATACTTCAGATAACTCAACCGGATTAATAGTAACTTTATTCAAATTCACAGAAGGCTTTTCCACTTTAACCTGTGACTGCATACCTTCCGAAATACAGCCAGCTACCAGTTTAACTGATCCGTCCTCTTAACACATCCCTTTGCATTAATCTACCCCCAGAATTCTCATCCGAAGTTATTCTCCTCACTTGCGAAGAAACATTCTTGTCCCGTACTCCCCCTTTCCAACCATAATTACTATTCTGCCTATTTCCATACATATCTCTATCACCACTTCTAAAATTACTAGCACCACCAAAATTCCTATTACCATTACCAGCATTTGACACATTACGACTAAATCCATAATTACCATTATTCAAATCATTACGCATAAATCGCTGTCCCCTTCTCAAATTCATATCCCCTCATTTCTCAAATTACTTTCCGTGACAGGTCTCTTTCAAGGGCTACGTGAATCTCATTGATCCGAGCTATTCCGAGTCTCATACTTCGATAAAATTTGGTGCATTTCAGCAAAGTTCTTGGGTGCTCTAACCTCGATATAGTGCTGTATATTTGTATTAAAGAGAGGAAGAACTATGCCCAATAATTCCTCAAATGTGACATCTAAATCTAGCTTATTTTCCAATTCAAGCATACGAAGGTAAAACTTTGATGCTGATTCATAAATATTATGCCTATTGCAATAAAATTCTTTCCTTAAAATACTCTTATCTTTATCGGGAGGAAACGCCTTCTTTAGCTCAATGACAGTCTGCTCAAATCTTTTAGTTTCATCATTAACCAAAAATTTTCCGATATTTTCTAACCATAAAAGTGCTTCGCCCTTGAGTGAGCATTTAAGCACTATATATCTATTTTTCTCAGGTATATTATTAAACAAAATATAATGTTCCAATTGTACTAAAAATTCATTAATGTCACCTTCTCCCGTAAAATAAACACGTGCACAAGCTCACAATGTCCGATTTTTGTTGGGCGCCATTTGTAACGGACGGTTGCCCGTTGGGGATTTTCTGGTGGTTGTTGAATGCATACATGACTCGAGATATAAGATAAAACCATTTTATTTAAACGGTTAGGGCTCAAGGAAAGTGGAACTATCCGTTCTTTAATTTTAATAACTAGTAACAATATTAAAAGATTAAACTCATACTCACAGCTCCAGCACTAGCCTCAATCGGGGCACTTCGAATCAACTTCCCACGTAAGCTTCACTAAACTTCTAGATAAAACTTTATTAAACAGCCCGTGGCTGTGCAACACTCTTTATTAACTTTGAAATACTCAACGTAAATTATTACTATCTCTTACCAACGGCAAACCTCTCGAATCGCTCCGCTCTAAATGAACTAAATCGGCAAATGCTGCTAGCGGCTCACTGCAAAACTCCTGGCTAACTCACTGGAGGCTCAATAATAACTTGCTAAAATTCGATCTAGATCAATCCACTGCTTGTCATCACCACCTAGCTTGCTTGCACTGCTATACACCACTAGCTGGCTAACGCCGCTAGACACACTCACACACTCAAACTCCAAGCTTTTATATGCTGCAAACTGAGATACTACAAATTTACATATTACTTCTGACCACGACTTAACTGTAGAAATCGAGGAAGACATACACGCTCTAGAAAGTTAAAGTAAAAGAGAGGATAGATGTCGCTTTCTCGCTACACAATATTAAATCATTGGCGCCACGATCTCAAAAAATGCTAGAGTTCCTTTATCACAAAGGTCACTCCCTCACAAACTAAGTTCCTTTTTGAAGAAGATTCTATATTCTGCTACGTTTTTCTGGAATATAATTTCTTTAATAGTATCAAGAGTTTGTGAGATTTTTAACACAAAGAAAACTTATGATGCATCTTAAGGAAATGCCTGATCCATCAATTTTTATGAAAAAAAAGTAAATTTTTGTTGTGTGTAAAATATTCAAAGAAGCCGGCATCTTTTAATTAATGTTTTTATGAAGTTTAATTCGGAGGAGAGATACAGTTATGTTCTATTTTTTGTACAATATTTCCGCAATATATCCTAGAGTATCAATTAAAATTATATCAATAAAAATACAAAGTTTTGAATAAAAATACACTTTTGTTTCCTATTTTCAGGAATATTTATTTCATTCATGGTGTCAAAAATTGAAAATATTTTAAAAACGATGAAAACTTGTGATATGCCTTTATATAGTGCTGATCCATCAATTTTCATGAAAAAAATGAATTGTCGGTGTGCGTAAAAGATATTTAAAACGACAGGCGTACTTTGTTTAATATTTTTATAAAGTTTGTTTCGAAAAAGGTGCACAGTTTTGTTGCATTTTTTGTAGATTATTTCCTCAATATCGTCAAGAGTTGAAGCATTTTAAATTAAAATAAAGTACGAATTTTTTATCAAATGAAAGAATTTCAAGTAACAATGTATGTACAGTTTGCTTAAGAGTTTTATAATAAAACGTGCAATATTTACAAGCCATCCGTTGATTACCTATATCGGAAATTATTAAATTTTAAATTTTCAAAAATGATTTCAATTAAGTTCCGTTTTGAAGATAAATGCTTCCTTTTTCTGGAATATATTTCATTAATGGCGTCAAGAGTTGGTGGGATTTTAAACACAAAGAAAACTTGTGATCCGTCTTAAGGAAATACTGATCCATCAATTTTCATAAAAAAAGTAAAGTGTTGGTGTGTGTAAAAATATTTAAAACGACAGGCATCATTTATTCAATATTTTTATGAAGAAAGACTCGGAGGAGAGATACAGTTATGTTGCATTTTTTGTAGAATATTTCCTCAATATAGTCTAGAGATGAAGAATTTTAAATTAAAATAAATTACGGATTTTTTAAAGAAATGAAAGAAGTTCAAGTAACAATGTGCATACAGTTTGCTTAAGGTTTTACAGTAAATAGTGTAATACTTTCACAACATCCATTGATTACCTACATAGAAAATCTTTACGTTTTCAAAAATAATGTCAACTAAGTTCCGTTTTGAACAAAAATGCACATTCTCTTCCTTTTTTCTGCAATTTTTCATTAATAGTATTAAGAGTTGTCGGAATTTTAAACACATATTATACTTTTGTAATTTTGCAAGAGACATTTTAAATTCGATGTATAAAATTCGCACTGAAAAACGAAGTGAATTTTTTTAGCTAAAGCGCGTGTTATATGGCGAGACATACGGTATTTACATCATGCCTGCAATTCACAAAAAAATACATTATACATTACTTTTAGGCTTGGGGTTGAAAAAAAGGAGTGTTATTGTTTCTGGGGGGATTTTAAAACCAAAAGTACGTTAAAATTTTTTATAATAAGGTATTTTGAGATGAAATGTCGCGTTGTACAAGATGCCATGTCACATAGTTTTCATATTTAGGCGCTGTAGGGCGTCTTTGTGTCGCTATTATTGATACTTTTAATTTCCGTTTCCGTATTTTTTATAACATTATTAGTCGTCGTTTTATTATTATTATTTAGTCTTATAACTTCTGGTAAGCGTACAAAATATTTTACGGGACTTCTCTATTTGCTCATATTGGTCTTAGTTTAAATACCAGAGTAATAAATCTGACGTTTTTAGAGAGCTTTGATACCTGCCCTTTCCGCAAAGGATAACTGTCCGCTTCATCACGTGAGTGGGGGACTGGGAATGCTTCACACATACATCAGGGTAAGATGCTGAAAAAAATCAATGATTTCTGCAGTATCTCAAATATAAAATACATTTTAAATCATGCACATGAGTTCAAACTTTAACAAGAAATCAAACAATTAAAATCACGAAGCGATTTTTAAAGAAATTAAATCAAAAACTACAGCATCTTCAATTAGCTTACCCTACATTTATTTTTTTAATGAATCAGGACTGAGGTTTTGAATACTTCGCTTTTCACACTTAAGAAAGCAGAATGATCTCTAGGACAATTTTGCTCTCACTTTACTTTTAAATAACTAAACTTCCATGTATTCGACAAAGAACATGTAGCTCCCTGAGATTAAGGTACTGTTTATCAAGGACTGTCAAGAACGTGACTGGTACAGAAGTAATTAAGAAAGATTATGGGCTACTATTAAATATTTCTCACACTTCAGCTAATAAGGAATATTAAATTAATCATTTTTTGGGTTTACGGTTATTAGATTATAAAAATTCAATTTTCAAATATTCCTACAATAGTATGAAAATTATCGTACATATCACAGGAAAAAAGTTTAAATATGTAATATATTCGCTTTTAAATCCTTATATATAATTTTTATTTTCAAAATCCTTATGCAAAAATATATTTTCATTAATAAAATATTTTATAATTTTTTTAGATAAATAAAATATTTCATAGCACATACATTCGTAAATAAAATATTACAATGAAATAGTTCAAACCTGATAATAAAAATTGTTTAATGCATAACATGATTTGGGAAATTTCATACTGGATATAAACATCTATTACTACATATTTTTTACAAATTTGTAAAGAGTTATTTATTCATTTATTTATTTTTGATGAACCTCTTAGGATAAGAAAAAAAGAACCATCTTCAGTAAAGTCAACATAAGGAAGTTTCGTGAAAGATAAGAAGTTTTTCTCGAAGTAAAAGGTACATTTTAAATCATTTCAAGAGAGGAAGAGAATTTTTTTCTTGTTGTGAATAACATTTGTGATAGATTTCTTATATTGTGACAAAAACGGTGTTGTTTTAGTTAAACAAAAATATTTATATAGCTTTATTCTAAAAAAATGAACTGCGTATCAATACGTAAATTCGACCAGAACTGTAATTTACTTTCTATCTGAGACTTCTACAAGTAGATAAAAAAATTAAACATTAGCATTTCTTTTATTATAAAATTTTCCTTGACAATCCAGAATTTAATGATTAAAATCTTTCAAATGATTGTCAATAATAACGAAGAATTTCATATACATTGTCCCATAATATTGACTTAAAAACAATAAAGAAAAGATTAACAACATTTTAATGATATTTAAAATCCATTCATTGAAAATTGGCTTAGAATGATAAACTAATCAAGGAAAATAACGCCAGGGTGAATAGTAATACAGGTGTTAATATTACGCGTAATTACGAAAGAATCTGGGAAATGACACTTGGAAGAGAGGATTTCAGGGGAAGAAGGGCTAAATAACAAACAATCGCTCAAAATAGATTTTCGCCATTTTCAGACTTTATCGCTGGAAGAAGAACTTAAGAATCAACGCCCGATATGAATTTTGCAAGCTACGTTCTATGATCCGAAGACTACATAAATTTGTAGTCTATTGCACTCATTTTCAAAGTGTTGTGGAAAATATCGGATGCATTCAAGAGGTAAATTGTAGTTTAAAATGGATTGTGCAATAAGTGCATTAGAGTAATAACATCATCCACTATAGTTGATTATGTTCAGAGCTGAATCTACAGTCGAAGAGGGTTTATTTTTTATTTTATTCAAGAGAGAGCATTACTATCATTGTTGAAAATCAAAATAATAATAATAAAAATGTATGTCCTAAATACTGCTAATTTTTTCATGTCAGAAGTATAAAATATCAAATAACTATTACTGCACATTTGATTAATATATATCTGCTAAGATATTCTTTCTTTTATACATAGTCAATATGTTGCTGTATCAAATTACATATTTTCAGATTAATCATATACCATATTACATACACATATTATACACACATTATATATATATATACGTATAGATAGATAGACAGATACAGGTATAGGTATATTATTTTGCCTTTAATATGTATGATTCCAATATATTGAAAATTTTCCGCTATCAGGATATGACTTGAAAATATATGAAAGTGAACTGTTAATGCACTATTGTCACAACTATTAGTAGTAGTACTACTCCTAATAATAAAAAAAATAGTAATAACAATATATAATCAGCAACAAAAATCCAGATGAGCATAGAAATGTGAACATTTTTTAGGCATGTGTATAAAAAATGTGATTATTTTTTATACACATATTTATAAATACATAATATTGGATAAAATATCCTTTCTTGTGTACATAATCAATAATTTGTTGTATCAAATACTATATTTGTTCGAAAAAAACCCCTTATGCGTGAAAATTAGTAGTATCTAAACGTGGCTCTATTACTCCAAGACGCCAGAAAATAAAACCTTTTATGTATGATCCAATTAATTGCAATTTTTTCGCTTTCATGAAATGACATGAGAAGAAATGAAAGTAAAAATTAATATACTATAAGGTATAATGTAAAGGTTAATATAATAATAATAATATAATAATATTTAACATAATAATATTAATATAATAATAATTAATATAATAATAATTAATATTATAATAATAATATAATAATAATAATGTAATAATAATTAATATAATATTAATAAATAAACATCATCTAGTTTCCATATGACCATATTAATGTTAACAATTTTTAGTTCTTCAACAGAGAACTATATTTTCTATTTGAAATTCACATACTTATCTGAAGTATATGTTGTAAAAATAACTATAAAGTGACCACAGAACTAACACGTATACGTGACACTAGTCTAATTGCCAGACACGAACAAGATCAATAGACAAGAGAAAGATTGAAAACTCTTATTACCGAATTATTTTGATTTAAATACTGTCCTTTAAATTAATAGTAAAGCATTACAGTTAATTACTGAAGTGATTGAATTTCAAACTACATCTCGTGATAAGATTCAAGAACATTAATTTAAAAAATATATATCAGTTCGATTATGATTGAAATGTACACATTTTGTTGTTAACTATCGTAGAGATAAAAATTACTTTGAGAATGGTCGTTGCACAGATCTGTTTTGTACTTGCGTACGTAAAGAAGAAAATGTGTTTAAATGAACAGACTTTTCATTAGTTTAAATGTGGCTTAACATCTCTGATATGAAAAATTTTGGATCAGATCTTAAAATGCAATATTTTAAGCACGTAAAAATAATTTTAAAAAATTGAACGTAAAACTAAAATAATTATCAACTGAAATATACTTTCTTTTCACATCAAGAATAAACAGAAATGGTCATGATTCTGATGAATGTTATCCTTTTCTGATACAAAATTACTTTAATAAATTGATACAAAATTCCATTAAAAAATCTACTTTCGGAATTATCCAGCTTTTTTAATTTTACAAAATTTACCAAGTTAATGTATGAAATGTCTACCTGAAGCTTCTCACATGATAGACAAAACTTTGGTATAAGAAATTAATGCAATATCATCATCTGTAGAGAATTCCACCGATCAGTACATATTAGGTGGTGTGTTTGAAAATTTGAGTAACATAACGCCTCATGTTTTAAAAATTTTCTGTGTAAGTAATATTGTCTTTTGGGTTTCTTGTAGATCTGCAACATGGTAATGCAAAGTATTAAAATTTAGCAAATAATTTTGTGCATAAAACATTTGAAACAAAGTTGAGGTTCTTTACTTGTTATATTCAGTCGTAAGACACTTTATTAATATATTTCTTTAGTCCAGTACATATGCAGCATGATTTTTATTAAAGAAATAATTATGAACAGTCTAACAATAACAAAAAATAAATATCAATGAAAAGGAAATATATACATATATATATATATATATTTCAAAATGTGTATTTATTCATTTATTGTTTATTAAAATCCTAAATATATTACTGTACCAGCTTCTATAAAATTTGAAGCAATTAGAGTGCATCGTCTTTCAGTTGAATAAAAAAATACATTAATCAGTTGCGGAATTTTGGATAGAGATTTTAAATCATGTATAATCATGCATTAAAGTACATACGAATTGGATAGAAAAGTCCCTCCTTTTTTTAATTCGGTTAAAAAACTGAAAAATATTTCATGCATTTTTTATACTTCTTTGTGAATTGTTATCTTTTTTTCTGAAAAATACATTAATAAGTTGCGGAATTTTGGATAAAGGTTTTAAATCATGAACAATTATGCATTAAATACATACTAATTGGATAGAAAATTCCTCCTTTTTTTAACCTCTTCAGACCTGAGTTACACATATGTGTACCTCCATTTTTTTCCTCATGAAAACTAAACTGTTTGAATTTTTTGCATTTTTACTTTACTTCTATACAGCTGAATGCTTTTTGCTTTAAAACAAAACCAATAAATGTTAGTATTGATAAATATTACCTCATAAAATAAATATTATTTTCATCCGAGATTCGAAAATACCTTCAAGACATTGTGGCGAAGAATATAAGAAATATTCATGATTATTTAAGTTAAATGCTTTACAATCAAAAAATTAAAGACAGTAATTTTGCTATTGCGTGAATTTATATTACTGATAGTTAAACTGATGTTTTAAGGGGATTAGTACTTTTATATCTATATTTGAAAATCTAAATTACCAGTCCTCAAAAGTACTGATTTCATAAAAATGACTCTTTTAGTCATCTATCGTGTCATTTCGATTATGTAAATGCAATAAATATATATTTGTAGAGTTAGCATATGCTCAGGTCTGAAGAGGTTAATTCGGTTAAAGAACTGAAAAATATTTCATGCATTTTCTATATTTCTTTGTGAATTGTTAACTTCTTTTCTGAAGAAAAATAATAAGGTATATTTTTCTTGCTGGTTAACCACAAAAAAGAAATCCAAACAATTTAAAAAAAATAAAATCAATATTTCTTTTAGATGCCGAATTTCTTTTACAGAAATAGAAAAATTCGATATGTGTATATTCTTACAGTTAAAGAAAGACATAACAACGTATTACAGAATTTCGAGACATGGTATTACAACATAACATACAAATATATTCTTTATATTAATAAACAGTATTTTCATCATCATAATATAGAAATATAATGAAACAAAACATATTAACTCATTAACAATATGTTGTATTAATTAACATCATTTATATTTGGAAATCTTCAATATTACAATCTTTCAGATTATTTGCTGATGCCGTTTCATTAATTCTTTATTTAGTGCAATTGATGAAATCAAACAACGTGTTTTAAAGTCTGTTTCTAAAATACCAAATTCATCGCTTAGCATTTTGTATCTACAAAAAAATACATTTTTTATGTCAAAATATTATATATTATTGATAAATAAGACAACTTTTTTTTTTCATTTTTACAGTACACAACACTACGTTATATGAATATTTTTTTAGACGCACCTTATGTTTCGTTAAAATTTCATTACGGCTAAAACACACTTAAAAGTACTGAAGTCACTTTTCAAGAAATTTTCATCAATATGCGAAAATTTATTCAGTTCTTTGAGTGGTCCTGCATATGATCTTATTTATGTTTTACAAACATTTCTGTATATTAAATGTTGATGAGCTTTTTTATGCATATCTTAATTAAGAAACAACATCAACCGTTTCTCGATAATACTCAATAATGGTTACGGATATTTTCAGTAACCCTGTATATTATCTATAATATTTATAAATATCGCATATTATGGAAAAAATGTGTAAAACGCATACTACAAATGAAAATGGATATACAGTAATAACCACAACTAATAAGCATCCTTCTTCCGGCAAACTACTGTATCAAAATCCTTTGTGAATACCTGTAAATGAAAGATAAATGTTTTGCGTAAAATACTCAAACCAAATATATTTAGTAAACCTCAATAGTGAATATCAAGGCAATAATTTAAATACTTTATCCTAAAAAATTACTGTGCAAACCGTTTTAGCAGTGGAATGTTATTGAATAAAATTATGTAGTATGATTTTGTAATAAATTAAAAAATAAATGCTAATGAATTAATGAATAAATAAATAAATAAATAAATAATAAATTTGCACTCCATACACCATAGATTTCATATGTTAGTTCATTCTATGAATGCATATGAATTTTACTATGTCTGAAATAAACTGTAAAAACATTAAAATTTATTTTAAACAAGTTTTTCCTTCACCGTTCTGCAACAATATACACTTAATTGCACCTAAAAAAGAACTTTAAATGTGACGCACTTTGTTTTTAATAGCGATCGTTTTGTAGTAAACGCTAATTAACAATGTTCAAATGTATTAAAAGAAGAACTCAAAGTTAAGATTGATAATTAAAATTTATATTTCAGAGTACAATTTTTAAGTACGAACTATTCACACGAAAAAATCTTTTCCCATTTATTGAGAAGGTATATTTTCTTCAAAGTTTTTACGTTTAAAACAAATCATTGCCCCCCCCCTCCAAAAATAAGTAAATAAATAAATTAATTAACGTCAATATTTTTTAGTTTTTCAGAATTTGTTTCACGCTTTTTAAATAATAATGCATTTAATTCTTAGGTATGCTCTTAATTATAACTTATAAACATCAATTATAGCCTTCTTGTCCATCCAGCTTCTTGTCTATCTGGCTATTCCCATATAATATCACAAAAACTCTTGAACTACTGGTTTGAAATTTATTATATAAAGTTTTGCAAAATTTGTCGTGTCATTTCCAATTTTCTGAAAATCGAATCAAAAAGTTAAAATATTGTAATAAGAGTTTTTATCATTTTAATAAATTGTGTACATTTGATACATTTAATGATATCACATGATAGGTAATGTTTTTAGGCTATACTGGTTATTATTCTATTACATTCTGTCAAACTTAATAAATTCGTAGTACCGCATATGATATTTTTATTAAAGTAATTTTTCAATGCCATTAGTTCATTTTTGAAATCTAAATTTAAAACAGAACTTTAATTTTGATGTTTAAGAGTCATATTTTGAGTATCTCTCTAGCAAACAGAACGTTCTCTGGTGTTACAAGTCGAAATTTTCATATCAAGATGAAATTAACTTTGGATATTTTTGCGAAATTAAATATTTATATTATAAAGATTTCGTTTATCTGGCATTCAAAATATTTCTTTGAGATTGAATTTTCTTTCTATTTTAAGAACTATTGTGATTTAACAATGCTTGAGCATTTAAAATTTCGCTTAAACAATTATTTTCTGTTTTAGAAATTTCAAATTTTATCTATGTATCCGCTAGTTTTCTTTTGTTTCGGATTTAAAAAAATGTAATTTCAAAGTTAATTTAAATAATTTGATTTGAACGTTTTGAATTTTATTAAAATAAATAACATCCTCTTATATTTTTCAATTAAATTTGTTGGTGCGATCATTTATGTAAGAATTTTATAATCATAGATGCCACATTTATTCTTGTACACAGCACATTATTTTTTTTAGTGTCATCAAAACTGACTTTTCCATTAGTTTCATCGAATCACACTATGTTGTAGGAAATCAGTTTACACAGTGCATAGATTTGCGAAACAAAGGTAAGAATATAGATATAAAGAGAAAAATAAAAGAAATACTTTTACTTTTGGATGTTAGAGAATGTGTATTATGCAGAAGTAAAGAATATTGATATTCGTTATCGATAAATACATTAAAAGTATTAAAAAATGTTTGAAAGTTACACATTGAAAAAAAATGAATCTTTGATATATTAAAAATTGTAGTGAACGAATGTCGTTAAATATAATAATTTATGCTAAAAAGGTATGTGTTGTGAATCAGCATTTTTAGTTATTGATTTTCGATCTATTGGATATTTTGTCATTAAAAAATATTACGAACATTGTACATGAGATATGAACATGTTTATTTTCGTTTTACTCTAAAAAATAGAGTATATATTGTACACGACTCCTCGTTATTGGATCGGTATTATTTTAATCTATCTTTAATATTAAATATCAATATCTGCGTGTTTATATGAGATGTTTTCTGAAAAGAGAGAAGTACTCGTATGCACATATTTATGCAAACCGAAGGAAGTTTTTGTAAATTTTTATATTAGGTTTTAAAATACATTTTTAATTTTCTCTCGTGTGTTGCCATTTTTTACATAACGATCTTTTCACATTAATAAAATTTTTGGTTGCAATACAATTGGCTGCAATAATTGGCTGCAATATTTTAACTATTATAGTACATTTTATCTCTTGAGATTATTGAACATTTTGCTACGTTTTATGCAGTTGTTAACGCTACACAAATTATTTTCTTTATTTAATTGTTAAAGCAATACTTTTTCCTATAAATTAAAATGCAAAGTAAAGACGCTGCATCTTTTTAATACATAATAAAATGAATCTGATCTTTAAAAATATATAAAACACTAAATAATTAATACAGTTATATATTGTTAAGAATATATTTATACTGTCAAAACAATGAAGCAGATTATGCTGTATAGAAAAATGTTTTATATTTTAAAAGTACGGGAAATATAATAAAAAAAGTTTTTTTCATTTGCAGAATTCAGTAATGTACTTTATTATTCAATTTTACATATATTTTTTGTAAATATAGCAAATAATGACCTTAATATTAATAATTTTATAATTCTGAGAAAAATGAAATTTGCAGGTTAATTTTTGCGTGCTCATAAAGTTTTCCCACATTAAAAAAAAAGTTTGCATGCATGTCAGAAATTTTCGTTGGAATTTTTTTTTTTGCCATAAACTTTTATTATGTTTCGTGATAAGGATTCGTGTACTAGATTTTTAGTTAAGTATTTTTATTCTTTTATTTAAGTATTTTTTTAGAAATTGTTTTAATAATTTTTCATGGGTAACGATTTTTAACTTTATTTTTTTAGTTCTTAATGTTTATTATGATTCAAGCTAAATAAGCTTAAACTAATGCTCTTTTCCTTTAAATATAAATTTATAAATGTTATTTTTTACAATTTATTTTTATCTATATTTTTCATGGCTATTGCCATTACATAAGTGAAAGAAGTTTATCATTCAATATATATATACATCTATACAGAAGGTGTTCATAAAAAAAAAACTTCCACAATACATGAACCTCTAATGACCTAACCACTTGACCAATCGAAAGGAAATTTCAGATTTAGTTATACGAGCTCTCGCAATTGCAGTTAGAATGGAAAATTTTTGAAAGACAAAACCGAATTTTTCTTGCAAAAATTTATCAGCACATTGAAAGCCCATAAATGTCGATGAAATGATACACGGATGGCTAAAATTGACGATATAATATCTTGGCTCTCAATCCTAACCAATTCCTATGTAACGTAATCTTCATCACATCTAAAACAAATGTTTACATTTTTATTTTCACTATGTGTACACAAACCCAAGTCAAAAACACATTTTAATCAAGTTTTTCAATATTACTCACGTTAAAATTGAAATGAAAATCTTCAACTGAATATAGCATTGTCATTTGTCCGTTACAGTGGTCTTTTTGCAAGTGTTTTACGCTCGCTGTTTTCATTATACGTCTGTAATTCAAACGCTGTTTACGGTTTTTATTGCGATGATGAATTTTCAAATAAAGAAAGGGTGTTGCCATTAGGAAATTTCAAATTTTTTCACTGTAACCCTAATCTTGAAATCTTTAAGTAATCCCCATCTCCTGCGCATACATTTATATAGATACGTCTAAAATTTTCTATCTGTTGAGTGTTTATACCGCTAGGCTTCTGTGTATAGAAAACTTTATATATATATACATGTATATATATATATATATATATATATATATATAACCTCTATGATTCCTTATATAAAAGTACAATTTCCAATGTCTAAAATGAAGAAAAAATTGTAATAATTAATGTATTTTCCTAGAGTCTTTCCTTCATTAGCGTGTATAACTTATTTTAAAAGTGTATAATGCTTTATTTTGTAATTTCAAAGAATATGTGTTAAAATTATTAAGAATAAAAAATGTTCTTTGTATATTGCTCGCGTTGCGTACCAAAATATACGCATTATGCATATTATGCATACAATACATGCATTGGTCTTAAAATTTCAATCAGGATTGTGGCGGGTTCTAGTGTTTATGAGGGTCATATTTTTAATTATTTTTAAATCCATCAAAATAATTGTAATCAATAATGAACATTTTTAATATTGTACATTTTGTCTTTTGCAGCTTTTCTACAAGATTCTGAAGAAAATACAAATTCTCCCGATCAACAAAAATTACAATAATTTTTCTTGTTTTGAAAAGTATCATTGTTGCTCGAAATACAGAAATTTGAAAACATATAAAAAAAATATTTGAAAGAATATAAAAAAATGTTTTTATTCTGCCGGTGCCACTAACATTATGTTCGGTTTGAATATTTTTCAAGTAAAAATATCAGTGCATTTAACACTGATTTCAGGTATATCTGAGGTAATTATCATGATCTCCCCGTATCGTTTCATTTTAAAATATAAAATCAAAACTGGCCGAAGTGTGAGCAACAAAACCAGCACAAATTACTGAAGGCATATATTCTCCAACTCTAAGCTCCTTCCGATAGATTTTCAAAAATATATATATATATTAGTTTATGTACGCTGTTGAAGTCAGCCAGTCCCTTTACTTTATGTTAGTTTCAACTGATTTTCGTTTAAAAGATATGAAATCATAAAACACTCAACTTAAGTATATCTAAGGTTTCAGAATCCCCTGTGCCACACTGATAAGCCAGCAGTTACTATGTGTTTAAGTCAGGCCTTGTAAATAGCCTGGGACGTCCTAATATAAATTACTATTATAATCATTTGCAAATATGACTGCGAATGTATTGTATACAAAGCAAAAATTATATTTACTATGAATGGATTTACTGCATACGAAAAACGTGTACATCGTTGCTGTCAAATATGCCATTATTGGTATTTTATACAAATATCAGAAATAATATATAGTGGCTTTGATATATTAAATAAAATGGAATATTATGCAATATTTTTTGTAAAAAAAAAAGAAAATATACATTATATTGTTTTAGTCAAAAACATAGCCTGATACATTTTTCTCATTTATAAAGCTTGTTAACTGAACAGATGTTCAAAAATTACCTTAAAATAAATAATAAAAAAGCTGTCTGCTTTTTTATATACATACTTCTATAAACTAGTTATTTCTTGAAATATGATGGATCGCCATTTTCTTAAAGTAAATATCACAATCTTTCTTTGTGTTAAAAATCCTGTCAACTTTTGACTCTATTAATGAAATATTATACAAAAAAGGAAGCGTAACTGTATTTGTTGTCAGAACGGAAACTACTTGACATTTTTCTTCCTGTCTTGAATGTAAAGATATAAGATAAATCTTTCTTAAACTGGGTATCTTTTTGTAGATTATGTGTTTTAGAAAAAATGTAAGCGAAGTTTGTATATTTTTCAATATTTAGAATATTTATATTATTCAGATTAAAAAAGTTTTAATTTCATTTATTAACTTTATCAAATAAATTTGCTTGGAGTAAAATTAGCAAAATTACTTTTTAAACATATCTATTTTATTCAGTCAAAGAAAACAATATATATGTTATCATAAAATAAATTATGCAAAGGTACACATTAATTAATTATTTTTTCAAAATAAATGTACTATCAGATATACAGGGTGATTAAAGTTCTTCTTTGAAATGGTCATAAAGGGAAAACTGCTGGAGCAAATACTATAAAACTTGGTAATAGTTTAAAGGGGGTTATTCAAATTTATTTCCGTGCGAAAGAAGTACGAAAAGAAAAAGAAGATCAAACACTCACCTTCAGGGGTGAAATAGGACTCCATTCAATATTATTAAATGAAATAAGAGTCAGAATCTAATTTAACTTTTTTTCCATGTGTTTAACATTTTTTGTACACTGATTAATTATTGTCTTGCACAATTCAATTATCATTGAAAAGTGTTAAAAGCGCAAAAGTTAAGGCAAAACCAGTGTAATAAAATACATTATTTTTCTTAAAGTTCAAATTACAAATTAGCGATCAAAAAATTCAGATCGCAAGTCCCTGGCAAATGTGTACGCATTGCGGAAGGATCAAAATTTCAGATTTTTGTACCGGGATTCGGCCTTAAGACAGGAAGATATATGTTTCAGATGTTTTAATCGTTTTAGAACTAGGTTGTTGGGTTATGCAAATCTGCAAAGGCTTGTTATTGGAGGGCAAGAAGAAGTAAATTAGATTTATTTAAATGTGCTTTATACGTTATTTTATTTGTCAGATAAAAGCAAGCTTGTTTGTTGGAGTTCTTATTGTTCTGAATTGACAATGTCTCGAACCATACAAGACCATGGTTTTCTTTGTTATATGCAGCAAACCAATATTGGTCCAACGTGGCACCAATCATTAATTGGAAATATTGCCAATAAAATGTCAATTTTGTTCCAATTTTGGGGTGTTTACATTTTGCCCTTATTTAGCCAATATTTGCAGCCAATATCATGCCAATATTTTGGATTCATTGGAAATGTTGGCAAAAAAAGCCAATATTGTACAAATGTTGGCATTGCATTGGAAATATTTCCTATGAAATTCCAATATTTAACTAATATTGTCGTTTTATTGGCAATATTTCGAATGAAACCCCAATATTGGCATAATATTGGCTGCAAATATTGGCTAATTAAGGGCAAAATGTAAACACCCCAATATTGGAGCAATATTTCATGCCAATATTGCGCCAGTTTGCCAATATTGCGCCAATGTGCCCATATTGCTCCAAGATGTACCCAATATTGGTCCAATGTTTTTTTACTACTGGGGTATAACAATGAATGGTGCGCTTTCCATAGAGAGCGGAGTGCAAAAGGGATAAGCTGAGGGCAAATTTCAATGATTGCAAGAAAATGATTGTAAAATTTGATCGATGTTTTTCTTATTTAATGCACCTGAGAGGGAAAGGAAACTTGGCTCCATGGAAATCGAGGCAGTTGTTGCATTCACAGGTGAAAAAAGCAAAAGTGAACTAAGGTCATATGCAGAATGGGCATAGTATGGAGTACGGTGTATAAAATTGTCCTTATCGTGCTGCAGTTATACCCAAACAAAATCAAACATGTTCAAGAATTTACCTAAAGATCCTTCTGCAAAAGATCTTATGCTTTAGAATATCTTGGATTGAAGTGTACGAATATTAGTCATGGAACATTTTGTGGTTTAATGATGACCATTTTTACCTAAATTCTGATTTAGCACGCATAACTGCAGGTTTGGGGGTCAAACATATACTTCATGCTGTGTACCTAGTTCCAAAAGTCACAGTTTGGTGTGTTATAGTAGCAAGTTGTATAATTGTACCATTTTTTGAAGAGCAATCAACAGTTGGAGCTGTTACATGCACTGTGACTAAAACGCATGTTCGCGTCAATGTTAAGACATTTGTTAAGACACAACGTTAAGACATAACTCCAAAAACGTGGTAATTGGTTTAGTTTTTGTTTGTTTTCAAAACCTACTTTCATGAGATCGCGTAGAAATGAGAGATCTTCTGATGAGAGATATTATGCACCTGCCCGTTCTGTATATATATACGTTACGACATAACTCATGATAAAAATATGCTATTTACTTGAAATTTTGTATGTAGGTTTATTTTGATAAGGCGCTTTCCTGATTAATTTTTGCAGTACATTCGATAAAAATAAAAGAGGAACGGGAGATCACTCTTCTTAAATTACATAAATGGGTTTTTATGCCGAATTATTCAACTTGCTTCGAATTTTGGATACACCTTTATTATATGATGAGGCGTATCCCAGATTAATTTTCGGGGTTCAATGATTAAGAATAAAGAAAAGAAATTGGTTGAGGCTATTTCCTCTCTTAATTTGTTTTTCGAAAGACATTATGCTATAAGGCTGTAATGTAGAATTTGTGTGCATAGCCTGTGATCTTAATGCCATCAGTTTAACTGGGCAATGTTATTATTTTTTGTCTTTTTTTTCACCATTTATGTCGGTTAACTCGGTGTCTAAGTGACATTTTTCCCCAAAAAATATTTTTCTTAAAATATAAAGTTTCAATATTTATGTAATTAACAATAAAAAAAAATAATAATAAGCTTAATGTAATAGATCTTAGGAATAACAATTTAGCTTTTAGTAAAGTTTCAGCAAAATGACAAATTGTGCCTTTTCTACCATGACAATTGCAAAACTTCACGTTAGAATTTTATCGTTTACTATTAAATAGGAAAAAAATGATTCTTCTGGCATTTTTATTTTCTTTTGTCTTTACAAAGAGAAGATACACGATCTGCTAAAAAAATAGACTTCCGTTTTCGTCGGTTTTACGCGTTCTAGAAGGTCATGAATACGATATGACCGCCGTAGAAAATCTAAGTGAAGAACGTTAGAAATTTCATAAAATTTACATTGACTTTTGTTCCTTATTTAAAATCGTGCAGATTAGTTTTTGGTGTAAACTTCCCAAAAGATAGCACTGTTATCATGCATTATTTCTGTTTTTTAACAGGTTTTTTAACAGGCTTCGGGACTGATAGACAGATTCCGTTACATTTTAGATTCAGTTAGACCTTGTTTTAGTTTCTCACTGATTAGTTTTCGGTGCAAAAAGAGAAACTGGTAGTGCTTCTATACTCTATTGTGCACGATTTTTGCTAAAGGTTTATCTCAACAACTAACGCACGTATTTTCATAAAACATGAGATTCAAATGATGTAGATATAACTTGTTGCAGATTATGTGTTTGTCTATATCATGCAGCAGGTGAGACTGCATCGCTGAGTTTTTTCAGAATGGCACGTTTGTAGCGCTAGCATTATCTCAAAAATTTATGCTAGCTTGAGCTAGAGAAGAGCTAGCTTGATTTTTAACGGATCAAGCTAAAGATTAAGCTGATCTTTAGATTGACCTTTTACAGATTTTGCTAAACATCAAGCATTAGCAAAATCTGTAATGCTTGGAATTGCATATCATTAAAATTGAGTTAGAAAAAATGTAAGATTGGTACACCTAATTACTTTAAGTTGACATTACTAAATTGTTACTATAGTGCTTTTCATGCGATGGAAATACACTGAATTTTGAATATATTTATTTTTTGTTTACATAATGTGATCTAACGTTATCGAAACTGAAAAATTTCCTCAAAATTGTGGACTATTATTTTAGATCATGGAGTGTTATATTTAACATTCTTTACATGTATGAAGTTTGTATATTTGTAAGATGTGAAATGTATAAGCAATCTTCAGATGTGAACATTTGTAGCCAGGGTCTCCTCAGTACAAGAACGAACGACACCATATATTTTGCGACGACTGAAAATGACCAATGTACCAGTCCTCTACCATCCTCCTACAAGATAAAATAATGTTTTAGTATAACATAAGGTTGATGCATTAGGATAATATATCTGTTGTTTGAGGTTTTTGTCATCCCCTATTGGTACAAACGTTTACTTCTGCTACAGTAAATTTTGGTGTTCACGAGCAATAGCAACTGTTGTTTTAAATGTGTATTTTCGTTTATAGTGTAACCACTTTATGAATTTTAGATCGTGCAACTTATTGAAAAAAACGGGTTCTCTAAATATTTGAATATGGTATCTTTAATAGAGAGTATTTTGTTAAACTTTTTGAATTTTTATATCGTCACTGAACGCTATTTACTCAACCATAAATAAATACACTAGTAAAGTCAATCAGGTTAACTATGACATACTATGGTAACTTTAGGGCAAGAGAGAAAAAAAAAACATACTACATCACTTATGTTAACAGTAAAGTTTTGGTCTTAAAGTATAGAAAGCAGCACTAGTGTAAGTTTGACAGTTCATATTGTTGGATATACCATGGCAGAATACATCAAATTTTCTTAAAAGTGGAGTAAACTTAGCCTGATCCATAGGGTGCTACAATCTGTGCAAAATAGAAGAAGAAAATTTCCCAGAAAAGAAAATTTCTCAAATACATATAGAAGAAGTGGATTCAATGATAAAATCTATCAGTAAATAATACAGGCAATTAGTAAACAACCAATAAAAGAGAAGCGGATTCAAATAAAAAAATTATCGTGAATGGAAATGTGATAGGAAAATTTAGGAAATTGAGTATATAAGCGGATTCAAAAATAAGTACCTCTTTAAATTTGAATACAAGCTCTTACAAAAGCGCTATCATGCAAGCGCTGCATAACACAGGACGGATTTGTATCTCTAAATTTTTAAAAGTACTTCTCAACTTATGTAATGTCAGAATATTTTAGCTTTATCCACATTAAAATTTCATATTAAAATTTAGTGGTGAGAATCAGCCATTCGTCGGACAGTGCTCTTGCATCTCTGCTTTTCATCCTCTTTTTTTAAGAAATCCAGTCAGTATGACGTATAAGAAAAATTTTGGCATAAACGAATTATTTACCTTTGGCAAAATTTCGTAACAGCGTTAATATTCAGCGTAAAGTTTACTCTAGGAAATGCTTTATTCAATAAAATATTTAAAAAAAAAAGATTTTTTTTTCAAAACATTTTGGAAAATTATTGAAAACTTTACACAAAATCCAACCAAAGTCAAATTTTATCCCGAAACATGCGCTTCATTTTTAAAGGTAGCAATCCTTTGGGCAGCTTCTCTGTCCAGGTAATTTAAAATTATACACACACACACACACATATATATATATATATATGTCGCATTCTGTAAAAATCTTTAAGTCTTTTTTATTTGAATATAAAATTTCCTTAACAAACCCAACCTTTCTATTTTTAATCTGAAGTGGTAAAGAAAACAATGTTTATTGTTGGAAAATTCTCGGCTATGATCCGATACAAGTGCTGGAGGTTATGAACTAATATTTATTTTTATTTTAAAAGTAAAAATCATCATAGCTTTTCATTTTCAAACAATACATTCATGCGAAACAACTTTTTAGATACAGATAGCATTATCGAATTATTCAGCAATATTCTAACTTGTCTCCACATATTTTATCAAACAACATTGTTAGAAAGATCTTTAGAAGCATTGAGCTGCGTGTGAATATATAACTGTGTGTGTACCATATAACCTCTCCCGTAAGATGCAGACTCTATGACAAATGAAAATTTGTGTCAAAGACGAATATGCGAAAAAGTTATTTATCTTACACTTCTTATTTCAAAATAATGAGATTTGAAAATGTTCGATATGACAAAGAACTGTCTTGCAAACTTTGTTTATCCCCTATGGGTACGAACGTTTACTTCTGCTACAGTAAACTTAGGTGTTCACGAACAACTGCAACTGTTGTTTTAAACGTGTATTTTCGTTTATAGTGTAACCACGTTATGAATTTTAGATCGTGCAACTTATTGAAAAAAACGGGTTCTCTAAATATTTGAATATGATTTCTTTAATAGGGAGTATCTTGTTAAACATTTTGAATTTTTATATCGTCACTGAACGCTATTTACTCAACCATAAATAAGTACACTAATAAAGTCAATCAGGTTAACTATGACATACTACGGTAACTTTGGGGCAAGAGAGAAAACATATAAAACATGCTACATCACTTATGTTAACGGCAAAGCTTTGATCTTAAAATATAGAAAGCAGCTCTAGTGTAAATTTGACAGTTCATATTGTTGGGAATACCATGGTAGAATACATCACATTTTCTTAAAGGTGGAGTAAAGTTAGCCTGATCCATAGGGTGCTAAAATCTGTGCAAAATATGATTACTCAGAAAGGGAAATTGCTTAAATACATGTAGTAGAAGTGGATTCAATGATAAAATCTATTAGTAAATAATACAGGCAATTTTAGTAAACAACCAATAAAAGAGAATTGGATTCAAATGAAAAATTTATCGTGAATGGAAATGTGGTAGGAAAAATTAGGAAATGGACTATATAAGCGGATTAAAAAATAATTACCTCTTTAAATTTGAATACAAGCTCTTACAAAAGCGCCATCATGCAAGCGCTGCATAACAAAGGACGGATTTGTAGCACTAAATTTTTAAAAGTATTTCTCAACTTATAAAATGTCAGAATATTTTAGCTTTATCAACATTAAAATTTCATATTAAAATTTAGTGATGAGAGTCAGCCATTCGTGGGACAGTGCTTGCATCTCTGCTTTTCATCCTTTTTTTAAGAAATCCAGTCAGTATGACGTATAAGAAAAATTTTGACACAAACGAATTATTTACCTTTGGCAAAATGTCGTAATGGCGTTAATATTCAGCGTAAAGTTTACTCTAGGAAATATTTTATTCATTAAAATATTAAAAAAAAATATTTTTTTTCAAAAAATGTTGGAAAATTATTGAAAACTTTACACAAAATCCAACCAAAGTCCAATTTTATCCCGAAACATTCGCTTCATTTTGAAAAGCTAGCAATCCTCTGGGAAGCTTCTCTGTCCAGGTAATTTTAAATTATACATATATATATATGTCGCATTTTGTAAAAATCTTTAAGTCTTATTTATTTAAATTTAAAATTTCCTTAACAAACCCAACCTTTCTATTTTTAATCTGAAGTGGTAAAGAAAACAATGTTTATTGTTGGAAAATTCTCGACTATGATCCGATACGAGTGCTGGAGGTTTAAAGTGAACTAATATTTATTATTATTTTAAAAGTAAAAATCATCATAGCTTTTCATTTTCAAACATAACATTCATGAGAAACAACTTTTTAGATACAGTTAGCATTATCCGAATTATTCAGCAATATTTTAACTTGTCTCCATGTATTTTATCAAACAACATTGTTAGAAAGATCTTTAGAAGCATTGAGCTGCGTGTGAATATATAACTGTGTGTGTACCATACAACCTCTCCCGTAAGATGCAGACTGTCATGACAATTGAAAATTTGTGTCAAATACTAATATGCGGAAAAGTTATTTATCTTACACTTCTTATTTCAAAATAATGAGATTCGTAAAGTTTGATATGACAAAGAATTGCCATTCATACTTTGTTTATCCCCTATTGGTACAAACGTTTACTTCTGCTACAGTAAACTTTGGTATTCACGAACTGCAACTGTTTTTTTAAACGTATATTTTCGTTTATAGTGTAACCACGTTATGAATTTTAGATCGTGCAACTTATTGAAAAAAAACGGGTTCTCTCAATATTTGAATATGATATGTTTAATAGAGAGTATCTTGTTAAAATTTACAGCAAAAATGGTCCTTACAAATAAATACAAGTTATATAATATAAGTATGATCTATATATATAGGCAATTGTACAATTAGAAATAAATAAACATGGAGTAAACACACGTGTTATATGCAATTTCCACATAAGTAAGAAATTATATAGCATACGTAGGCACCATCAAATATAAAAAATAAGATGTATATGTTAAAAATACCAAAACCTTTTCACTGGCACACGTAAACAAGAAAATATACGTATATGAACCTCGACAAAGAAAATTAAAGATACATCTTAATATGAATGTTTCGAATTGCTTCTGCAGTCATTTTCAGGGTAAATAGGATGCTGAAATGCTTAAATGTCTCGAGACAGAAGCGTCTTGTCAAGTTTTGATCAAGAATGGAATGACATGAATGGAAAACTGCAGTATCAGCTCAGCTATGATTGGGAAAGTATTACTTTGGTGTAAGATCATGGTAAAGATGAAAAAATATTGCAAACAAGTAAAGAATTAAGACGTTTTTATAATATTAAGCCAAAATTTTCGTACACTATAATATAGATTACGTTACAAACATTATAACCACCTGCAATGTTTTAGACGGTTTCTGTGATTATGTTTTGGAATGCGTTATTACCTGAAACTATTACATTTGCCACCTTAAAATTAATATAGCAGCCGTCCTTATCCAAATTAGTTTCTTTTTTATTTCAATAAATATCATTTTTGTCGATATAAATTTTGAAGATAAGGAAGTAGGTTTCTTACACGTTTGATGAATTTTTAAAGTTCTATTTCATGATCCAGATGTTTTGCATAATGTAAATTTAAACCAATTTTTATTGAATTTAATTTATTTTGAACTTTAAGTAAAATAGTGGAAATAAGTTATTCTACTTAATCATGAACGAAGTTTCATGTTATTATAAGTCTCTTTATATTTCCACATGCCATTTTTTTAGATACTATCAAAAATTAATGCTGATTCCATATACCAAACAAAACAGATGTTTGCATTCCCGCCAAAAAAGAATAAAGATGGATAAAGTGTAAAAAGTATCTAAAGTGCTAAAAGCAGAGATAAATAATCTTCAAAAGTTCTAATACAAATAAATAAAAAATAGATATTACATGCATGAGCGAAACAATTTTAATGTTTGTTATTCTAATTATGGCTTACTTACTGTAATTTACTAGTATGCGGAGATTTAAAATAATGAAGGCGGTAATACGTTTTCAAATTTAATAACATTAGTGAATACTACAAAATGTCAGATATCTATCATCTGAGATATTGAAAGCATCCATTGAACACAATACAAAAATTTAACAGGTAAATTTATTTTCTATTAGAGAATAAGGGATGTAAAAATTCCAGTTTTAAAAAAATTAAATCATAACTTTTTTTTTTTTTTTTTTTTTTTTTTTTTTTTTTTTTTTTTTGTAATTACATCCTGTTTTAAAAGTTTAGACAACCAACAAAATTTGGATTAGCATAAAAAGTAATAAGGTACAATTAAAATTCCTGAGATAGGTTATAAATAAAAGCCGCTTTGCTAATATACATATATAAGTTATGATCAAAAGTTTCAAACTATAACATGTTCATTAAAATATGCAAAAATATGCTGTCCCAAAAGTATAGACACATTGCAGCATTGTATGTTTTCTTTTACATTTTTCGTCACAAAATAAAATATTTTTTTTATTTTGGGGGCTCTTGTAAATGCAGAATATTTTTTCCCTTTAATTGAAATATCGTCTGCCCTATTTTAAAAATAAAAATGTATTGAAATTTTGTGAAATCAAATAAGTTCAATATATTTTTTTTTTGTTTATGATTCGGAAAAGACATTTCCTGCGCATTCTGATAAAAATTCCACGTTATAAAGAAGTTTCTGAAGATGAAATTATTAAGATTTTACATTTTAAAGCGCAAGGACAAAATCCTGCACAAATATCGATAACAATAAAGAGATCCTTGAGCAATATTTATGGAGTTTTGAGATCAGGTGGAACATGAAATGCTAGAAAACTAGTTTGAAGAGCTAAAAAAATGTTATGTGATGATAAATTATTATTAAAAATGTCTTCAGTTGATAATTTACCTGTGCGTGAAATTTTATCATTTTCCAGAATTTCAAAAAGCATGCTATCAAAAAGCAATGTAAAAAGCTTCATCACGTATTTTTTGAAGGAGAATGAAAGCAAAACCTTGCTTAAAGCTGAGGTATAAAGGTGCACATCTAAAGTGGTTTAGTAAAAATGTGCCATATGGTCTCATTTCTGCTATCTTCAGTGAGGAAAAAAAATGGAATTTAGACGGCCCTGATGGTTATCAATTTTACTTGCTTGACCTAAGAAAGAGCCTAAGGACTGTTTCAGCAGGCAACAAGGCGAAAGGACCCCTAATGACCTGGAGAGGATTTTCTTACAATGATCAAACATTTCTAAAATTTACGGACAGAAAAATGAAATCAGAGGATTATCAGGATATTTTAAGTACAAATTTACTGCCAATTATAGATTTGCTAGCAGGTCTAGACTAGCAACATGACTTGACTAAAGCATCCATTCATATCACCACATCGATGAAAACATGGTTTAGACGAAACAATATGACACTATTACACTGGCTAGCATTACTCCAGATTTGAATCCCATGAAGAACATATGGGGGATATTATCTTATAAAATATTTGAAAATGAAAAGAAAAATACGTGTATAAATGACATTAAAACTGCAATAGACAAAGCATGGTATGAAATATCTCCTTCTGTGATGCAATGTTTAGTTAATTCTATGGAACAACGTGTATTTGATGTTATAAAGTGATTTGATAATACAATTTATTATTAAATGTAAGTTTTAATTATTTTTATAAATAGAAATTCCAAAAAACTTACAATTTTCTATACTTTTGGGACAGCACATTATTATGTAATTTAAGTATATTTTATATTTTCAAACTTTTGATCATAATTTATATGTGCATTTCAGAAAAATAGCTGTTATTTATTACCTATCCCACGAATTTTAATTTTATTCTGTTACTTTTTATATTAATGAAAATTTTATTAATTGTCTAAACTTTTGGGACAGGGTGTATGTGTCATTACTTGGCATATATATGTATATTGAGGGAAGGGGGAAGGGTCTCAAATTTCATATTTGTTCGAAGGAACATGTTTTCAGCTCAGATTCCATTTAATGTTCAGTTTTATTTGTTAACTTATAGAAGCCAAGAGAATGACATAAAAAAAGTCTGCCAGTAGTTAACGATATAGTTTTATATTTGTTTCTCAAATTATATAAAAAATAGACATTTTTTATGTATTTATATTGAAGCATGCATTATATATTCATACGTTGAATCTGCTAAAAAAACAATAAAAATATATTTATATATATTAATAACAATTAGTTTGATGAACAAAGACAGTCATGCAAGACACAGTCATGCAACTTGGCGTTATACTAGCAAAAGCCATGGTTTGTTTGGATTCGCGAAGCATTATTTTATAAAACAGATATTTGAAAGTAACAATATTTTTTATTATTATTATTTTTGCATCTTTATTAAAGAAAAACGTTATTTTATGTTTTGGCGCATTTTAATTTTTTATTTATGATGTAAAACTGGCATAATAAGATATTTTCGAAGCAAACTTTTACAATTTTTTTTTTTAAATTTTCAACTAAAAGCTCTTTTAAAGATGTTTTTACAATTTCAAGTAGCCACTGGTGTTTTTTAATTGTTTGAAATATGCATGTTTCCAATCTTTGTAATCAACATCCGATAATCTTTGATAGCTATTTTAGAATAATATATTTGAAGAAAGCTTGAAGAAAGTTACTTCTTCAAAATCCTATTTTCTGGAAAAAACATTTGAAATCTGCTTTCGTTGATACTATGAATTTTTAACTGTAAAACATTTTATTTTAATTTCTTCGTTTTTATACATGTTAGCGTATGAGAATTGCTGCAATTCTCTCCGCGTGGGAGAACTTTTTACTTTCTGCGAATGGCAACTCAATTAATGGAATTACCTTTTAACGAAGCGCTCTCTCATTCTCGCAGTGACGTTTTCACGAATAATTATTGTTGTGTTTGCGAACTTATTAAAGTCTCATTTTTCTATAAAATCCTTCTGATTAATGAGTCGATATTATTTAGCTACAATACGACCTTCGCAAAAATATTTATAAAGAGCTTGAACCAACAACTTCACGCAGATCTTTTAATTTTTCATTTATATAACAAATTTAAGAATTAATTTTATTTGTTTACAATTATTTTGTTGCCAGTTTACAAAAAAAAAAAAAAAAAATCCATAATACAATTCTTTTAAAATGTTTAAGTGTCATCTGTGCAAACGATTTTGAGGGATAATGAAAACATGTTTTATTTAATAAATTAATCATGATTCTATCTATAATTATTTACTCCATGATTTAAACTTTTTTTTCTGAAAATATACGCGTTTCATTTTTTATTTATTTGCTAAAATGCATCCGTATTGGAAATGCATGTAAAATAAATTAATTAAAATAATAATTTTTTTAACGTTTTACTGTAAAAAAAATTATATTCTGCAAATCTACAGATCATAATTTATTTTTGTGTTTAATTTGAAGTTAAAATATTGAATAGTTTTTTTGTAAAGCGTACGACAAATTGTAATTTGAGTGGACTAGTAGAGGATTCGCTTCGCTCATCCTAATAATTTACTTTTTAGTTCATCTTAAAAAAAAATAATAATAATAAAAAACACGACCAACTTTTCAATGCAGTGCAGCACATTCTCTCTTGCACTTGAATTTGTTTAAGTTGGGGCATGCTCTCTAAAACTATCCGGAAAGGCAAAATACAAGCATGATTTCGTTGTCGAAGATTTCCTAAGAGTTTCCTTCCCATTTCTCCTGTCTTAGAATTTTCGCCATTTACAACCGACATATCCAAAGTAACAAACTGCGCATGCTTGTGAACATTGATTGAAATACTCGGAAAAAGGTTCCGTGAAGCTATTTCTAAAGCATTGTTGTTTATCAATAAAAATAAAACATCAATATATTATGAGATGAAAATGTCATGTCTGATAAGCTAAAAGATCCAATATGATAACCCTGTACGTACATTTTTTTCTAGTACAGTGAATTTCAATCTAAGCTCGCACCCATGCGCAGTTTCTTATTTTTATTTAACGGTTGGGGATCGCAAAATGCCTGCCGTTACCTCATTCCTTAAAGGTCATGCTCCATTTAGGAATAATCTTTATAAATTCAAATGCTCAAGCTCCTCTGCATGCGGATGCTGCGATTTAGCAAGTGCCTCTAGATAATACTACTCTTGACCAGTTACCTTACTCTGGCATACCCGGCGACTCTTATGAATACTTGTAAATTGATTTAGAAATATTTTATCCCGTGCAGCACTTCGGTGAAAGTTAAAATAAATATTTAGCTTTCTAATAGAAGTATCTAATAATGAGTTCTACACTTGGTACTTAAAGAAATATTCTCGTTTTCTTCCTATCATCTATGTTAGATTTTGATATCATAAATTAAATGCTCCTCGTTTTGTATTTATTATCAACCATTATTTATCAACCTGCCGCGTTTATGGCGATCTTGTCAACAACTATAGTCGGTATATATATACTACTGGTCACACAAAATGGAACACCCTGAAGGAAGCATGCAAATCATGTGAAGTTTACAGCATGCATTTGTGGTGATGAAATATTTAAATCATTAGCATTGCAGCGCAGACGCACATCACGGGCGATCGCAGCGCCAGCCGCAAGCGTTATATAAGGGGATAACAGATTGATGATTTGAAGTACGGCAATTATTTTTTCGTGCATTTTTTGGCGTAAGCTATTTACCAAGACGTCGTGGAAGACATCAAACATATTTTGACTAAGTTTTTGAAATCGAAAGAGGAAGAATAGTAGCCTATAGCGATCACGTATTATCCTTTAGGGAAAACGGTCAACGAATTAGACGAAACGAAGCGACTATGATACGGATCTGTAATCGCTGAATGCAGGAGGGAACGAAGGACGAACGAGGCTGATCGCACCCACGTCGTTTCACCACTGCCTGGGATGACAGGCGATTTGTGCGCATGACATTGATGGATCGCGTCTCCACATCATGAGTAATAGCACAACAGATTCAACTGCCATTCATCAATCAGTGTCCATTCGTATCATTCGACGTCATTTGCTCCGTTTAGTCTTCCCTGCTTACCACAGTGTTTGAGCCGCTAACGGTGCGAGGAACGCGGACATGGACAACAAAATGGAATAACACTGTGTTTATTGACGAATTCCGCTTCTGTCTGCAACACCACGATGGTTGGATTCGAGTTTGGAGACACTCGGGTGAGAGTCTGCTGAACTCATGCGTTATGCATCACCTCACTGGTCCTGCACCAGGTATCATGGTTTGGGGTGGCATTAGATTTCACTGCCGCTCTTCTCTAGTATGTATTGCCGCTACACTGAACAGTCAGCGCTACATTTCTGAAGTGTTAAAGCCCGTGGTCCTCCGATGCATTTAGCACTTGCCATCAGTTATATCCCAGCATGATTAAGTCCGGCTTTCATAACCACCGGCCTGGAATACACACACGCTACTGCACCAGATCAACTATGGCTATATGTAGAAGCCGCATTGACTGCTGTAGCCTTAGGTGGCATCCGAAGATTCTTTGATTCTATGCCGAAGCATGTGGCAATAGTTATAGCCAACAGTAGCGGCTACACTAATTACTGATTTTGTCCTCATCCACACGTCACAAAAAGCTGTAATTTGGATCGTTTGCTCTTTGTACAACATGCTATCTGTCATGTAAATTTCGTTGTGCTATCTCTGGTCGTTATTGGTGTAGCATTTTGTGTGGCCAGCAGTGTAAATCTTGCCGCACATTGCTCGCGTTTTCCTTTTAATTGACTTGAATCTGTGGAGTCGTTAATGTAATGTTAAATAATAATAATGATAATAATAATAACTTAAAAACGGTGTCTTTGGGATACCTTTATTGAAATATTTTTCCTATGTGAAATGTTCTTTCTTCGGTGACATTCGGGCTGATGTACACCTCTCAATCTTTCTGCTCCCTCCCTTTTTAATCCATGATTTTCATGTAGTTTTATATTTGATTTTGTGCACTGAGGATGAAGTTTTAGAAATGCCGTAACGGCTGTATGTGTTTTATACGCAATTATATTTCTTTTTCTTAACATAGTCTTTCTTTCTCCATATATTGGCGAAATGTACAATCCTCTCCTACTTTAAACCCTTTACGGCACGGAAAAAACTAAGTAAACAAAAAACTAAGTAAAAAAAAAAAAAAAATACAAACTTACTTTGATATAAAATAATTGATGAATTAATTAGTAATATTCTATAATACTAAATTAATACTCACTAACGTTGAGTATTATACTAACAATAAGTATCACTAGTAAAAAAAGAAATATATTATTAGTTAGACTTATATTACACATTACTTATCGAAACTAACTTAAAGATAGTAGCTAATAGAAAAATCACATTTTCTTGAATGAGATTTATACATACCATTTCTAGAATAATTGAATGTTGTTTTCTAGTCAAGAGTTGCTCAAGAGTCTCTCCATTGAAGTATAATCTTAAGAAGAGCATTAGTTATTCTTGAGACTTTTCGTTCGGAGTAAAATCCTGTTACTTCATTTTTGCATTTCGGCTAAAGATGTTTCTTTCGGATTTTATATTTTAAAGTAAATTTATATGTTTAAAAATATAAATTTATTTTGGTATGCGAAAATCATGCGATATTGAATTCAAATGCTTTTGTAATTATTAAAAATTATTTATGAAAAAGAGCGATGCACACTGCCATAGAAATTTGTTGATTTCACAGTATAACACTGGTAGATGGAATGCCAGAATTATGCTGTAAAAAACAGTAATATATCTTCATATAAATAAATTCAATGGTATATATTGCTTAAAGGTATGTTACTAGCTGGTTGTCCGATTTATTACTTTTAATTTAACGGTTTTAAAGTAGCGCCCCAGTTGCCAGTATTGGATTGTAAAATCAACCACTTTTTGTGCATTGTATTATTATCGGAAAATGGTGTATGATATAAAACTGTGATCCTGTATTTGTAATGTATTGTAAAACTAAATATAATCTTGCTGGCAATTTCTATAAAATCTTGTCAAATAAGACCGGTTACTAGATCTTTTTCGCAAATGTCATTGTTAGAGATAAGTAAAGATTGGGTACTTGGGCAAAATATACTAATGATACACATTAAATCCTAACAGGATAATGAGAAAAATTAAATATAAAAAATGTTAATCAATTTCATTATATTTAAATTAGTTTTATTAAAGCCTCATGATTAATTTATTTAGTTCCCAACAGACTGGAACATGTTAAACTGGATATAAAAATAAATATTTACAAAAGTTAAAGTCAGCATAAACCAACATACTACAAAAGAAAAGAATAAAAAATGAAATATAGAATCGATGTATAAATTAGGGACAATTATTACATTAAAAATAAAATATAGAAATAATTAAACTTAAAAAATATATTTACAAGACACAGGATTATAAAAAAATATCGAAATTAGATTTACAACTAATTAGATGTGTCAATCTCAAAACTTTCTTCTATATCATAAGTACATTTTAATAAAAAAAAAAAAAAAAAAAAAAAAAAAAAAAAAATACGTGGTGACTCCAAAGTTACCCATTATGGAATTTCCTCGAACATTTGACCTAGCCTAATGATATTCTGGTCTCCGAAAAGCCTAAAACGCAAAATTTAATTAATATTCTGAGAAAATGAGCTTAGTAGTGACTCATGTTGGGTAATTTATACTAAAACCTAATAAGCATCTATTTATGTCAACACCTAACAGAATCTGAAATTCGATAGAATTTCGCCCATTAGTTCTTGAGATATAGTTATAACAAAAAATTTGCAAAACGTAGCACAGAAACACAATTTATGCGAAAACGTAAAAAAAGCGTCTAATTAATGTTATGGTGTAAAAGAATCTAAAGTTTGATGAAATGCTGTGCATTAGTTCTTGAGATATAGCTAGTTTAAAAAAAAAAACGTGTAAAATATAGCACAGCAGCACCATCAGTTGAAGAATTTATAACAAAACGTAATCATCGTGTAATTATGTTATATGTCATTTTGTAACAAAATCTGAAGTTTGATGAAATTCTGTGCGTTGGTTGTTGACATATAGCTAACGGAAAAATCGTGCAAAATGCAGCATAGCTACACCACCTTTTGCAAGGTTAATACCAAAATGTAATTAACGCCTAATTATGTTATATATTCTAGTGTAACAGAATCTAAAATTTGATGAAGTTCTCTGCATTAGTTCTTGAGATATAGCTATTGAAAAAATGGTGCAAAATGTAGCATAGCAGCGACAACTATAGGGCAGTTCACACCAAAACCTTATCAGCGGCTATGTATCTCAAGGTATCGCGGAATCTGAAGTTTGGTGAAATTCTGGGCATTAGTTCTTTAGGTACAGCAATCTTGAAAATCATAATAAACCTAGTATAGAAGCACCACCTGCAGGCCAATTATCACCAAAAACCAATATGCACTAATTCATATCAAGGTCCAACTGAATATAAAATTTTATTAAATTTCCAGCATTAGTTCTTGAGATAGAGTGCCCACAATTTTTTTGTCACATATAGACAGACAGACGGACAGACTCACAGACATACATTTTCTACAAATAGTCAAAACGTGTTCAGGACCTTCTAAAACGTATAAATACGTCAAAAACCGGAAGTCGAAAATTTTCATGAATCCAATACTTTCTTCTTGTAAGGATAGAAGAAAGTAAAAAGGAAAAATATGATGAAAATAACGAATTATTACAATTACTGCCGCCTAGTCATTTAGCAGTTTTTATTAAAATTGTTTAACCCTGAAATAACTTTATACTGACTATAATATATTTTATAACATGGTCATATATTTTTCATAAAAATGGTAAAAGGTACCTGTACCCAATATGGACACCCTAACGAAAATGTAATTTTTTCACTCCCATCACCCTAACGAAAATGTATTTTTTTCACTCCCATGTACAATAGGGTGGATCGAAAAAATTTTTTTCACAGTGTCAAAATCTACCTATGCGGAAAAGATGTTCTCTTGGATGGAGATTAAGGGAAAAATAATGAAAAAAAAATAATTTTAAATTTTACTATTGCCACAATGAGGTTGAATTTCGAAAAAAAAAATGAAAAAAACCTAATTTTCGCTAGATGATTTTTGAATCAAATTAATAGTTTAAAAAACTATCCAAAACCTACCTATGCGTAAAAGATGTTATAATATATGCTGAATATGATAAAAATAATTTAAAAAAATAATTTCAAAATTTAAATCTGCCGCAATGTGGCTCAAATTTTTGTATTTGAACGTTTTTACATTAAAAAATCCTTTTGTAAAATAAAATTTGAATTTTAGAATTTTTAACATTTATTGCAATGAGGAGATATTTAATTGATTACAAGATAAAAAATTTAGTTTCTTATTTAACAGCTTCAGTAGTATTAAATCAAGAAAAATCGTCAACATTGCAATTAGTGATAATGACGTTCGGTATTGAAAATCGACATGAGATTTTGTAATTCAATTCGATTTTTATAAAACTGTCTCTTATGTATGGTCCATACATAGCAGAAGTACTTCCGTGACTCTTGATTATTAGTTTTGTAGAATGAGTGTTGCGTGAATAGATACTATTGATAGTAGATGTTATTGCCACTGGAATGATTGCTGGATTTACATATTGCTTCTGAAATCATGTCGTTACTAAATCCGTCAGTTAGAGGAGGTTCGACACATTTTCCTATTTAATTAAATCTATGTAATCCGTCGCAAAAGGTCAAAAAGCTGTTAAATGGAAAATATAGATATTTTTTAATCTAATGATTAGGATTACAGCAGACCGTTTGATTTCACTCGTGCGCTTTTAGAATTCATATACTGACAGAAATGAAAATACAAAAAGCTTCTAACATGCTGCGAATAATCTTTCTATTTCACCAGTGAAACATTTGTTCCCAGCCGAGGTTACATCCACGCTGAAAAAGATGACATAGTGGAACCTCATTGGTGTGTAACTAACACAAAAACCATTGTAGTGGACGCTTTAAGATCAGTTCCATATTTCGAATAACACATCCTTTAACATCTATGTTAACAGATATTCCGTCACAACCGATCGCAACCAACTTTGTTACATGTATATTATTGTTAACACATGACAAAAAAAATGTACGTCGTGTTTTCAAATTGTTTGGTACTCTCCCAGAATTTACATATATGTGGCCGATATATTCAAAACCAAGTTCTTTTTTCAAGCTCAAGTCCGCTTCTATTATGATTTTTCTTCTGTTGTTTTCTAGTGATGTAGTTTGTCTTTACACTCATCAAAGTTTAAAGAAAATGGCCATGATCATAATCTTTTACAAAAGACTAAAGAGAATGGCTAAAACGATGGAGTGGTCTTTGGTTTGTTTTGCCATGCCGATTGTTTCTGTCAATAGCATTCTATTCACAGTTTTGTGAGATAATGCCCACATCTTGAAGTGCACCAGACACGATGGCAGTACCTGCTTGGCCGGAAGTGCCCAATCTGTCCAATATTCTGGCTGATGCCAATCTTCGTCACTACAGGTGATGTGACACCTAGCTCGGCAGCATTCTGCTTTTCAGTGATAGCTGATGATGCAGAAAAGTGAGTTTGCTCTCAATACGTCGGTTTAGTTTACACTCAATATTCATATTCATATTCAAATCTATTGAACTGAAAAAATAGGCAATATTTTCGGAAATGGTCCAAAAGACTGTAGTAGCTTTCAATATCTTATTTTGTTTTACAAGAATTAAGAAGAGCGCAATATTTGTCGTTAAACAGTTTAGTTTTTCTTAAAATGCTGCTGTGGTAAATTATTGAAATTGAATCTCATTTACAGGTCACTTGTAACTTATTAGCAACTCTTTCTCACTGGCAGGAAATAAATAGATGTTGACCGATTCCTTTCTTCGGTTATTTTTTAACTACCAATATGTAAATTTTATAACTTTTTGTAATAGGGAGCGTATTTACTGCCATATCAAAGCCAGACCCAAATAAGGTGTAATTCATCTCTCTCTCTCTCTCTCTCTTTATTTTAATTTTGTATTTTGTATTTTTTTAACAACGCCATGGTACAGTAATATTCAAGGAACACTAAGATACACAATACACAAGCAGACAAATCTTAACTGAAAAAACTGGAACTGCCAGTTTTTCAAAACTTTAATTCACTTGCAGCAGTATTAAATATCGAAATTAGTTTATTTATTTATTTATTTATTATTTAATATCCATGCAATATAATATTTCTTACGCAAAGGTACGCTTTGATTGATATTAAAATGATTATTTTGCGTCAAAAATAAATCTAACCAAAATTAGATCTTTTTCCATTTTTTCAATATTTTATCGAATTTTCAACTTTTTTGTGGCAGTATTAAATTTCGAATTTATTAATTATTATTGTTTTTTATTTAACCTCCATACGATATAACATCTTTTTCGCATTGTTGGTTTTTAAAAATTATTAAAATAATTAGTTTTTGACTAAAATAACCTAACCAAAATTAGGTCTTTTTTCAAATTTTTTCGAAAATTCAACCCTTTTGTGGCAGTATTAAATTTTTAAATTAATTTTTTTTATTATTTTTCCCTTAATCTCCGTACAATAGAACATCTTTTCCGCATAGGTAGATTTTGACGAATGGGAATTTTTTTTTCGCCATAGACAATCGATCCACCCTAATGTACAAGTCATAGGACTCCAAAAATATGTGACCACTATCCTTGGACTATTGGCTATCATTATTAAAATTAGCGACCTTGTAATTATTCTGGTTTAATTTAAATGATAAAAATAAAAAAAATGTTTACAAGTGTCCATATAAGTAACTACCTGTCCCTATTATGGACAGGTGTTTCCTTATTGACTTTCTACACAGTGTGTATGGAAGAGCCACTTTTCTAAGGGATTTTAGAGGAAAGGGAATAAAAAAATGTATCTTAAAGTATTCTGAGGAGGAGGGGGACAGGAAATATCTTCAGAACATGTATTTTAGAATGGGGGGAGCATTTTCGGTTTTTACCCTTCGAAGATCCATGAAAAGCCTTTTAGTTACTAGTAAATATTATGAAGTAATAGTGTTGATTTTGCTTAGCTTTATTGCATCTGCCTGCGAATTTACATCTGTTACTACTCAATCCTCACAGCATGAACAAATAGAAACTTTTACACCATGGGCAGTAAGTCACACATAATCCTCATGAACATATCTGCCACATGTGATGCATGGCCGCATGTTTGAAAAAGCATCAATATTGCAAAAAAAGCAGTACCAGCTCTCCTTTGTTGAGGAAGTCATACCATTGGTATTTACGATTTCACAAATAGATATCCTACTGGGGGGAGATGCTTCTTTTAATTTTTCTGCAAGGGTTTTTTGGAGGAAGGTTTTGGGGGGATTGTTCAAATAGCATCTTTTGAACAAAGATTTTACCCCTCTGATGACTTTTCAAGTTATTGCTTGGCAACGTTGAATTTTCTTCTTTCTTACAGTTGTAGTCGATGGGGACATAAGCTGTCCATATTGGGGACCGGGTGTAGTTTTACTAAATCTTGTACCAAATGAATAAGGAAAATTATTTTAAGCAAAATATGCAATAGCAATCGAAAATATGTTTTTTTAGCTTTCTAAAATACTCCACTTTTCAACATTTAACGTAATTTTACCATATCTAATAAGAATTTAAGCTTACAAGTAATTAAGATCAGCACATCTCGAAATAACAAGTTTCTTCCTAAATGGCGAACAGCGCGCTTTTTTACACTTTCCAGCCTTAATTATCTTTTCAACTGCTTTTCTTCGCGAAAATGTTTAGCCATCTCTCGATCAAAATTATTATCTTTAAAAATATTAGGGGTGTCCACATTAAGAGCCCTGTCCATATAGGGTACAAATACCTTAGTCTTAAAAATAATAAAGGATATACACTCTAAGCGAGAATATAAGCTTTAAGGAAAAGGTTATATCCTAGAGTGTGTCCAATATAAGCTTTCTTCTCGTGAAGTAGAAGGTATACGGTGCTCCTTTTAAAAATCCAGTAGGTATATGGCGTATATACCCGTACACCATCCACTTCATTCCTATTCGTAAACAAGATAAAATCTACCCAGTCATTCGACTGTTTTTATAAAAGGTAGCTACTTAATTATATTTTGATTATAATATAGTTTATAATATAGTCTGATATAGTTCATAGTAGTGGTAACAGTCACCTTTTAAAACAGTCGAATGACTGGAGAATGTACTGCCAGATATGCCTCTAACAGTACTATAAATAAAAAGAAAATATCCCAGCAGTACTGATGGGGATGATCTGACAGACTATTTACACTAATTACATATTGTACTCTTATTTCAAAGACTAATGCAGTTCGGAAATCAAATCAAGAGGGCATTACCTCCCTTTTATTATTAACCAATGTAACTTCAAATATAACCAAAAAGGCACCTTATCTGAATTAATAGGTGTACCAAACATTAAAAAAATCGGGTATTTCTATATGAAAAGCACAAATATGTAAATTAAGGGAATAAGGTCCCCGCCCTGCCTTTTATGCGTTACCGGTGAAGCTCCAGATCTTATCAGGGAAGCGCATTTCAACAAAAAACCCTTGTACCAAATTTGAAGTAAAACAAATAAATTCTGTTGTATCTCCTGCAATTTACCTGTATCAAAATTAAGGGTGATTAATCTTTTGTTCTCCAACTGCAAGCTTAACCAATGAACCCTAAAATCTAATCAGGGAAGCGCATTAATAGAATGAACCTATATACGAAATTTGTAGCAAATTGGTGATTTTTATCTACAGTAAACGCATTATGTACATACGTAAGCATATAAAGAACTTATATTCAGAACGGGCTCATTAAACTCTCAGGCTTTCAAATCCTTTGATTTATAGGAAAACATAACGTGAATTTTAGAAATGTAGTTTTAAATGTAGTTTTAATTTGTAGAATAAAATAAAATTTATTCCAGTTGCTATTATTGTTATTACTATTATTATAAATGTTATTATTATTATTATTATTATTATTGTTATTATTATTATTATTATTATTAATTTAATTTTTTTTCCATTAAGTCATCTTTTAAGACATAATCGTATTATTTTAATTGAATACGTAAAACCTTTCTCGTAAAAAATTAATTTCTTCAGTAGCAGTTTAAACGAGTTCTTCAAAGAATTATCGAATGGTAAAATTAGCAAAAAGACAGAATTCTGATTTCAAATCTTCTTTAAAAAGCTTTTGTCTTTACTCTACTAAATTACAATTGAATAATAGAAAACCTACAATGTATAAAGTTTGTGAGCTTTAATGATTTATTTTCCCTACGCTGTAGTCGAGTTAAAACCGGATCTTTCTTGATGGGATTAACTTTAAAGGATGTATGATGATTACATGTCGCTAAGTCTTTATTAAAGTAACGTTGTTTAAAACTATTTCTTAAATAAAACTTTAAAGTGAAACAACTGATATGTTGCTATTCAAAGATAATTTTAAGTATGGTAATTTTTTCAAACCTGAACATAAGAAAGAATTTAAATAATAATAATAATAATAATAATCTTTTTAATTAAAAGGACAAAAATCTATATATTTTTTCATTTATTCTGATAGCACAGTTACAGAAAATCAATTACTCCATGGTAAAACAAATTATTCAATTTAAATATTTTTTTGGTAGGTTTTTTTTTTTTTTTTTTTTTTTTTTTTTTTTTTTTTTTTTTTTTTTTTTTTACACAAAGCCATTAAATGTCTTGAAAATTATCTTAAAAAATAATAACTTATTATAAATGATGATATTAAATTAAGGATGCACGGTACACAAAAATCTTCAAGTTATCAAAAACATAAAGTATTGCATTAAAGCATTATTTGTTTTTTATGCTCAAGATGATGTCGAAATCATATTTCAGTCTTAGTTAGAAGAGGATAAATTATTTTTTTCGTTTAGGTTTGTATTCGAAATTTAGCGTTCGAGCAATAGTTGTCATGGAATGACTTCTTGTGAAAGTTCGATTTTATCGTAAGTTTTTTTCACAATTTCTCGGTTTAAATTTTAATAACTCAAAAACCGTTTAAGATAAATGTTTCAAACTTGGAACTCCTCTTATATATTTGTTTTACTTTAATTTTGAATCAGCAAATTAAAAAAAGTATTTAATTTATAAATCTGATATTTTAAAATAAATGTTAAATTATTATTACTTTTTTACTTTAAATATATATTTCTAAATCAATATTTAAGTTTTGATATTTAAGTTTCTTTCAATGTTAAAAAATATTAATTCTACAAATAATATTCTGAATTATAAACATTTTAAATTACTCCACTTTGTTAATGAATTTTAAATTTCATTTATTTTACAAATCTCTGGGAAGTTTTTTCATATGATTTCGTTTATGAATGATATGGAACCATCACAAAACAAAATCAAAATTTTAATTCCATAGATAAAAAAAAATTCAAAATGTATCCCGAAACCCTTAATCATTATTTTAAAGGAACATTTGAGTTAATTAAAAGATGATTTTTGTTTCTTTGTCTTATTGTCTATTTCTTTGTCTATTTCTTTGTCGAAAATATTTTTGAACAATCCTGAATCCGCTGGTACGCCATTTTTTCTGATCTTTAAAAATAATTGTAAAATTTCTAGGGAAGATAACGACTCAGTACGCCAATCCTTTCACATTAATTTTATTCTAACATTTTATATTTATTGATATTTTTTATTTCTACTTGCACAACAATATTTTAAAAATAAATTTTGCATTATGCACATGCCATCAAAATATAAGTAATATAATTTTTTTTTAAATGATGCTACTTGGATAAATTCGTGTAAGAGATCCTGTCTGGAAGTTCCGATAAATTTTTAAGCATTACCTCATGTATTGTATGAAACAATATTTTATACAAGTTTTTATTTATAATAGCGATTGGGACACATGTGAACAGTTTATGTAATTGGTACTACTCTGTTATTCCGTCGGCCAGTTTCGCCAAATCATACGAATCGCCAAACTAATTGCCAAATTATACACATTGACATAATTTTTATTTTAAATAATGAAAAAACAAATAATTAGTAGAATATTAACAAAAATACAAATAAAAATTCGAAATAAAAATCACTTAATGACAACTTAAACACGTGAATCTTATTTAATGCCATTGAATGTGACATTCACGATCATCCATTATTGTCATTTAACCTTATAGTTTGGCGATAAATTTTTGGTCGACGGGATAACTTAGTAGTACTATGTAATTATATTTTTTTCTCATAACTGTATTAATTAAACAAAAGCTACTCAATATATCCTTAAAAAATTAAAATGTTAAGTTTCTTTTTCTTTTTAATCGGCATTTTTTATTTTTTTAAGATGTCACTTTTTATCTTAGTTGACAAAATATTTCTAAAATAATGTTCAATTTAAAATGTTATGTTTTAAAAACTAATGAACCAGAAGTACAAGTCTAGCACATCATATAAAAATATGCACAAATTTTAGAAGCAATTTGAAAACTAAGAAAAAAACATACATCTTTTCAGAAGAGAAAATAAAAATAAAAATATTAATTACTTAAGGAGAACGCCGATAATACGCGCATAGATTTATTATTATGTAAGTAGAATTCGGTCGAAAAGTGACTGACACTAGTAAAAAGGGGAAAATAGGTTCGTAAATTTCCCTAAATTTAGGTTATATTATTTTCTATTTTTTTATTATTTACGTGTAATTTTTCTTTGAAATAAGAGTATAATATACAATTAGAAAGAAAAACCCATGAACTCAATGCCTCCAGCTTATTGTCTCCAGTTTAACTGGGTACTTTTTCCTTTTGTCAACATTCTCCCCACTTCAAATGAGGGACTGGAACTCTCATTCCAACCCAGCACTAAGTCAAGCGGAGCTAGCCTAGACAAGATAAAACGCATAACACGTTTGAAAAGACAATTTTAATTAAAGTAAAAAAAATATACTCAAAATTTTTATCACTTTTGTATAAGAATTATAAATTTGTTATTTAATGCATAATAAATAAAAATTTTGAATTTTTAAGTAACGCAACTCAGAAATGTAAATTTCCCTTCAGCAATTTCCATCAGTATAAGTAAGTGTACTTCAAATATTTCGAGTGTTTTAAGCACGTTTTTTGCATATGATTTTACAGTATTTAAAAACACTAAATACAATTTTCTTCTCAAATGATAAAAGATCTCCAGAACTGAAAATTCACTTACGAAAATTACTGTTTATAGAGAGACATATTACTGATTTATATTGTGTGTTCATATGTATTGCTATGCACATGATGAATGCTATGCATATCTTATCTATACATATAATAAAACAGTAGGACCCGGTGTGTCTGTACATTGAAGATAATTGACAAAAATGGAGTCAGGGCGATAAAAGAAAACCAATGAAACACAAAAAAATTTTTTTTGAATTTTTTGTCTGTCTGTCTGTCTGTCTGTTTGTTCGAGGTTATCTTCGTAACTACTGAATGGATTTTTATGCGGTTTTCACTAATGAAGAATGCACACTCCCGGGCAGTGTATAGGCTTTGTTTCATCAAAATCGGACAACAGACAAAAAAGTAACAAAAAGAAACAAAAGAAACTATTAGGTGCGCTGCTCACGTTTTTTAGTACATAACGTTTTTTAGTACATATAAAATCCAATAGATGTCACTGTGCGATTTTAAAACGCGCTATCGTTATGTTTTCGCCAGTCTACTTAAGTATGAGAAAGTTTCAAGCTGGCTGTCGTTCCATGTGGTTTAGTCGGTAGAACGTCAGTGCGCCATACTGATGGCCCGGGTTCGATTCCCAGCATGGAATTTTTTTTCACTATGTTAGCATTAACGCCTATAAGCAATTAAAAGAATTTGAAATATTGTATTCAAGGCGAATTTTCTCTCTGGGAAAATTTCCTTGCATTAATATGTCAGTGTAATTTTTTTTTCGATTTAATTTTTTTTTTCGAAACTTTGTTTTTCTTAAAAAATTACAGTAAATATTTGATATTTCCCAACGTTTTTTGAATGATCGACTTGCTTTTTTTTTTTTAATGTATGTCTGAACCTTATCTAACTACTTCTTCAAGATTTCTTTAGATAAACCGACCAGCGTAGCGGGCGAAGGCCGCTAGTTCAACAATAAGCATGCTACAGAGCATCTCGTTTATACACATATAGATATATATACATCACTTTAAATATGTTTGAAGTAGTGCAGCATAAAGAAAATACGCAATAAAACACAGGCTCCATAGGCCATTTTTTACTTGCAAATGACCAATAAAAGCTATCCATATCATACCATACAGCAAGTATCTTGTAGTGCACTTTTTAGATATGGATAAATTTCAATGCGTTTGAAACAAGGTGACATTAATAAAAACATTGCAAATTATTGCTTCATATGCCGTAATGTAACGTAATTATTTTGCATGTAAATGTGCAGTTGTTATGCAGTTGCCTGTATGCTTCATATTCAATACCGAACATGCTATGGTGTATATCAAGGCTGTGGTATATATGATGTATATAAATTCGAAAATGATTAAAAAATACTTATGTGTGTAAGGAAACAGTCGGACAAACAAAATTCATAAACCCTTTTCCATTAAATTTGAAAGTATAAGAAAAGAAATGTAACAATAAAAATAAAAATAAAAATAAAAATAATACTAATCATAAATCAATTATTTTCGTTACTTAAACTTGTCGTACCCAATTTTTAAGCCGATAATAAACTTTTGTCTAAATTATAGCTTATTTCACCAACTTAAAATTCCAATTTATTATATGGCACGGTGCGAAAATTAAGATTTACGGAGAAAAATTTTCAAAAATAAGGACTAAATTGTTCGATATAAATCCCGACTTTTAATTAAAACAGAAGGGTTAAATTTCCATCAAAATAAAAATTTAACTTCCCGGGATTTTTTTTCTCTACCTGAATTGCATAAAGAAAGTGGCCTTAGATAATGAAAAATGAGATGATTTTAATCATCCAGGGAATATTTTTATCTAAAGTTTTAATTTATTTAAGCTATCTAAAGATTAAATACCAATATTAAAAGATATGTTTCAGATTGCTGTTTTTAAGAAATAATCTGTTTTATTATATTTTTTTACATGAGTATTTTTATTATCTAATCTACTTTTTTCTCAAAAAATTACGTAATTATTCATTTCAATGTAATTGAGACGATAATTTAACAATGCAATAAACAAAAATACTCCCTAATCTGTTTATTGTCCCCAAGAATGTTTTTTAACATGCAATCGTGCAATAACTTATGAAAAAATATGTGTGGTACATTCCTCTTGAAAAATATCCAGTATAAGTTTAGGAAAGAATTTTTTAATTACTGAAATTAGAACAAAATAAAAGTTACAATCCTGTAATCAAAATTTTGATGAACGGACATTCCTCTCCAGAAATGTTATTTAGATTATAATTTAATGCAGCGTTTTAAACTGATGACCGTTTGAAATCGTTTTTTTTTTATACTACCTCTGACAATAAAGTTCGGTGAATAGTTTTGCAACATAAATGTAGATGAAATATTAAGGAAAATTACCATACTATTCTTCGAAAAAGTCGCCTCCCAAAACTATGCAACGCTGAGATCTGCAACACATGTCCTGGAAAATTCGCAAGAAGTGTATTTTAGGAATTGAGTTCAAAAGCTTCGTCACGTTTCGTTGGATGTCATCAATTAGGTCAAATCTCTTTTAAACAGAGTTTGAGTCCTGAAAATAGCAAGAAGTCTGGATGATTGAGATCTGACGAGTATGGTGAATGTTTAATTTACTCCACCCTTCATGATTTTTTTTGGTACCTTACAAATCTTAAAACCAAACTTTAAGCTGATCTGTCGTCCTTTTATTTGACTGTTCTCAGTTAAGACCAACTTACTGAACAAGCACTTTGTAAAACATGTCTTACACAGTACATAAACGACGCTCAACTAAACAACGATGGGGAAAGATGATCAACACTTGCTTTTATGCAGGTGCAGCGTTTTGTTTCCCCAGTGTTGCTAGATCGGCCGCTCTGTATTCATTCACCGAACTTTATTGTCAGAGGTAGTATATGTCTAATAGTTAAAACAATGTTTTAACCTCAATCGCAAGAAAATTTTCTAAATACATTTAAGGAAACGTTTATAAAGACGATGGATAAGATGTTATTCACAACAATCAATTTACTTATAGATCATTTGTGAAAGATTCGTAAAATTTGCCCAAAGGTTGATATTGGTACGCCACAACTATCATACTAAGCCCTTTAAACGCATATTTAGGGATATTGGTGCAAGATGAACCTGATAGTGACGGCTTTGTAGCTTCATTAAAAATTACTTTTAACACCTAATCAGGAAATGACGGATGACACAACAAATGCAAGCCTATAAATACAATGTTTAAATGTACTGGTAACCCTTTTTCTCGACATCTGTTTTTTTCTCCAATTCATGTCGCTCTCAGTGTCCATGTCTCACTCGGTTGACGTCAATCCAGTATTTAGCCGGTTGTTAACGACATTCCTACACTCATCGTCACATCCATTCATGCAAAAATTATATTTTAACTAAGAATTTCTCACGCAATTTCACAAATAAGAACATGAAATACGTGGTAAAACAATGTGTTAACTTGTTGAGGACGTGTAACACTTAGTCGAAGTCATAATGGTCGAGGGTTCTCTGCTGCCGATAGGTTGCATGATGTTTTCACTTAATTTTCATGTTATTTACTCAGTGAAATTGTGTCAGGACATCTTGGTTACAACAAATTCATGGAGGACCAATTAGCCATAGTTAAACACTTACACAAAAACTTCGTTAAATTCGATGCATAATTTCATATACTTTTGGTCGGTACAATATTGAAAATGACACAAACATCGCAATTGCAGAGCCCCCTTCCGGCGGTATATTTCAAAACTGAAATAGGACCTGCTTGCCGCAGGCAAAAACATTCACAAAAAGTTTGGTTCGATTCCATGCATAACTTCAAACACTTTTTGATGGTAGAATGGCGACATACACACAGACACACACACACACACACATACACATACACACACACACATACATTTTGTAAAAACATGTTTTTTGGAATCTCTGACCCCTAAAACGTGTAAATCCGTCGAAAATCGGAAGTCGAAGAAATTTACAACAATACTTTCTTCTATTGAAGATAGAATAAAGTAAAAATCATTTGAAGAGAAAATGACGTCACTATTTAAAACATCGCATTCTTACTCATAAAGATATTACATTTCAATATTTCTTTTTATTAAAGATACTGAGATTGAGATTTTACTTTCAGATGACTTCAGTTAGTGAAATAAAACTAATTGTAGTAATTATAAAAAAATACCGCTTAGCAGCGGTACCTGTTAAGCAATTAACACCAAAATGTAAACAGCATTATTTCATGTGAATGACTAACCTAATCAAATTTGGTGAAATTTTTTGTGTTATTTAATCAAATACTGCTGTTGCGTAAACAGTAAATAAGATGCAATCACTCTGGTAACCTATACTCATTACGAGGGTGGCGAGTAGTCAGGGTTAAACACAGTCAAAAGAAAAAAAAAAGAATATTGCCCAGTTAAACTGATGGCATTGAGCTCACAGGCTACGCATACTAATTGTACATTACAGCCTTGTATTTTCGTTAATTCCGTTCGAAAAAAAATTAAGAAGAGGAAACAGCTCTCCCCTTTCTCCTTTTTTATACTTAATCATTGAACCTCCTAAACTATCAAGTACATGCTTTATCATATTAAAAAACCTATATCCAAAATTCAGAGCAAATCGGATAATTCTTAATAAAAACCCATATAGCATTTATAAAATTTAAGAGGAGTTATTCTCCTCTTTTATACTTAACCAATAAACTTCCAAAACTATTCAGAGATTTGAACGAAATCTGACAATTCTGATTGAAAAATCCATTTATACAAGTTAAGGGGAGGGGCATTAGAACCCCCGTTTCCCCTGTTTATATTAATTCAATGAACACCTAATAACAGCCAAGGACTCGCCTCATCAGAATAATCCTATATCTAAATTTTGAACGAAAACTGTTAATTCTGCATGAAAATCCCGTTTATATTAATTAAGAGGGGGCATGAGCCCCCCGTTCCCCCTGTTTATACTTTTTCAATGAACACCTAATGACAGTCATGGAATCGCCTCATCAGAATGATCCTATATCTAAATTTTGAACGAAAACTGTTAATTCTGCATGAAAATCCCGTTTATATCAATTAAGGGGGGGGGGGCATGAGCCCCCCTTTCCCCCGGTTTATACTTTTTCAATGAACACCTAATGACAGTTACGGAATCGCCTCATCAGAATGATCCTATATCTAAATTTTGAACGAAAACTGTTAATTCTGCATGAAAATCCCGTTTATATCATTTAAGTGGGGGCATGAGCCCCCCGTTCCCCCTGTTTATACTTATTCAATGAACACCTAATGACAGTCACGGAATCGCCTCATCAGAATGATCCTATATCTAAATTTTGAACGAAAACTGTTAATTCTGCATGAAAATCTCGTCTATATCAATTAAGGGGAGGGGCATGAGCCCCCCGTTCTCCCTCTTATACATATCGAATGAACTCCAAAAACTAATCAGGGAAGCGTCTTATCAGGATATACCTATATACAAAATTTCAAGTGTATCCGATATTTTTATCATGAATTATCGCGTTATGCACGAACGAACATACGAACGTACATACAGAACGGACGGGCACATAAGCTCTCAGGCTATGATAGCCTGTGAGCTAAAAAATACAGATTAGAATCGTCAATTGTTGAACGATTCACACCAAAAGCTAACAGCATCAATTTATTGCAGGGACTCTCTAAATATATTTTTTTTATCAAATTTATACATTAGTTCTCTAGAATAGCGCCCACAAAATTTATGACGCATACAGACTCACAGAGAGGCATTTTGACACAAATTTTAACGAATCCAATATTTCTAATATATCCAATATTATCCAAATAAAAATAGCAATATTAAAAGGTGTACTAAAATACATTACATCTGTGATAAAAGTGTGCAGCCGCCCCTTTCAGAAAATAAGTTAATAATTTCTAAAAAACATACTGGATTAAATTATAGGAAAATTTAAAATTCAAATAAAAAATTATTTAAAAAATAGGTTATTTAGTAATTTGTTTACATATAAATTAGTGAATTTTTAAACTAGATGTATATAGCGATCCAAAAATTTTAACGAATCCAATATTTCTAATATATCCAATATTATCCAAATAAAAATAGCAATATTAAATGTGTACTAAAATACATTACATCTGTGATAAAAGTGTGCAGCCACCCCTTTCAGAAAATAAGTGAATAATTTCTAAAAAACATACTGGATTAAATTATAGGAAAATCTAAAATTCAAATAAAAAATTATTTAAAAAATAGGTTATTTAGTAATTTGTTTACATATAAATTAATGAATTTTTAAACTAGATGTATATAGCGATCCAAAAATTTTCTTCTATCTTCTACATGTTCATACTTCTATATTACAATAGCAATGCCAAAATCTAATCACAATCTGTGCTGTCGTAGGCATTTGAATGATATAATATTCCGTGCATTAGTTCTTGCGATAGGACACTAATCACTAACTAAAATCACTTACGTTCTGCAAAATGCAGCATAGAAGCGCTACACGTTGTTTGATTTACGATTAAACCTAATTTGCAATAAATTAAGTCAACATATAACTGAAGCTGTAGTTGGATGAACATCCGTACATTAATCTTTGAGCTAAAGGTACTGTGTAAATCTTAAAACATACAATATAGCATCACCACATGTTGGTCTATTTATACGAAAATGGCAATAACACTAAGTCATATTAAGGACTAACTGAATCTGAAGTTTTTTGATAAGCTATGAATTTATTTCAGAAATGAAATTGTTGAAGAAATCACAAAAAATGCAGCAAGACAGCACAATTAGTTGAGTGATTTACAGCAAAATATAATCGGTAACAGTTTGTATATATAATTTACTAAATGTTACTTTTTATTAAATCCATTGTATTAATTATTGAGATAGGGTGCCCACAAAATAAATATTACATACAAACAGAGCCCAGAGCCACAATCCCGCAGAGAATCATTTTGTGATATATTTTGGAATCTTGACACCTAAAACGTGTAAATTCGTCAAAAACCAGAACTAAAATTTATTCACGAATCTAATAAGGTACCCTGGGGTAATAACGCCAGGCGGGGTAATAACGCCAAGTGCTTATATTTTGCATAATTATGAAATAATCAGGTAAATGACACCCATGTGCTCTGCGCAGAAGGGTTTTGAGTCATATAAATCGCAAAAAACAGCTTCAAGTTAATTTGTTTCATTTTTAGGTCTTATTGTTTTTACAAGCAACTAAAATTAACGCTTGATCTAAAATTTGCGAGATACGTTTTGTGATGTGAAGACTATCTTTTTATACGGAAATACTTTGTTAATTACATAAATTTGCAGTGCATTTCATGTACTTTTAAAATGTTGTTGAAGATTTTGGATATCTCCTCGAGATAATTTTTAATTTAAAATGTACAGCGCAATAACTATACCGGGTAATAACGCCAATCATTGACATTAATACCCCGGTTGATTCCCTACAGTGGCCGAGCTACATCCTAAATACTGATTCAAATAAACACAGTTAAAACTGTGCAATGTTTCTCTTATTTATATTTAAGCGGTCCTTTTTAAGCAAAATGAAGCTCACGATCTGATATTCTTTTGCCTCATCCCCCCTCCCACACCACACCTTTATTTTTCTTAAACTTTCACAAAAAATGAACATTTTCAATAGCTTAGAATGCAATTTGTCAATTTCTAAGTTTGTAGAGTTTGTATTTTTATAATTGGGCTATCTACATGCAATTATTTCATCTTATTTTATAGTTTTGCTTTCATGGCGTTATTACCCATATAGGTGGGTATTAACGCCAAATAGCATTGGTCAAGAAAAAACGCCATTACATTTTATGAATACATATCTGTTAAATTATTTTATTCTATATAGATAGTCAATGAGTTGCTGTATCAGATCCTATATTTGTTTGAAAAATACAATCTAAATCTAAACCGTGAAACTTGGTAAAACCTTAACGTGGCGTTATTACCCCAGGGTACCTTATTTCTAATATGCCCAGTATTATTCAGGTAAATATTGCAATATTAATAGATATATCTAAGTGCATTACATATGTGACAAAGTTGTGTAGGTACCTTTATCGGAAAATAAGGATAGCATTTCTAAGAAACATGCTAGATTAAACTATATGAAAATTTAAAATTCAATTCAAAAATATTTAAAATTTGTTTACATATAAATTTATGAATCTTTAAACTTGATGTTAGTTGCAATCCAAAAATTTTCTTCTATACCCTACATGCCCATACATGCTCAATTAAAAATATTTAAAATTTGTTTACATATAAATTTATGAATCTTTAAACTTGATGTTAGTAGCAATCCAAAAATTTTCTTCTACCTCCTACATGCTCATACTTCTAAATTGTAATAGCAATACCAAAATCTAATCAATCTATGCTATTGTAAGGATTCAAAAAATATAAAATTCCGTGCATTAGTTCTTGAGGTATGGCAAAAACCACTAACTAAAATCACTGAAATTCTGAAAATGCAGAATAGGAGCGCCACACGTTGTGTGATTGATGCTGAAACATAATTTGCAACAATTTATGTCAACATATAACTGAAGCTATTGTTTGGTGAACATTCATACTTTAGTCCTTGAGTTAGAGGTACTGCGTAAATCTAAAAAAATACAGCATATCACCACCACCTGTTCGTTGATTTATATGAAAATGTAAACAACACTGAGTCATATTAAGGACTAACTGAACCTGAAGTTTTATCAAAATCCGTGTATTAATTGTAGAGATAGAATTGTTGTGGAAATCGTAAAAAATGCAGCAAGACAGCACAAATTGTTAAGTGATTAAGATATAAATTTAATCGGCATCAATTTGTATAAGGAACTAACTGAATGTAACTTTTTATTAAATACCGTGCATTAGTTATTGAAAGCGCCCGCAAAATTTGTGTTATAGACAGACAGTATTATAGACTCATAGACAGACATTTTGTAAAAACAAGTTTTTATGGTATCCCTGACCCCTACAATATGTAAAACCACAAAAATTCGAAATTTTTACGATTCCAATACTTTTTTCTTGTAAGGATAAATATTATTAAAAACAAATATTAAAACCTGTGTATCTGATGATTTCTGAAGAACAATGTGATGAATTGTTGGTCTGGGGATTTTACTATATTATCACCAGTCGTATACAGAAACTAAAACTTTTATTTTGATTACACATTTTCCACATGGGTGCCGTAACTGCCTGTGATGGTGACGGCCCCCATGTGGAAAATGTGTAATCAAAACAAAAGTTTTACTTTCTCCGATCTGTATTGTAATCAGAGATTAGTGTACTGACTCTGTGTCATATGCAAATTCCCTCCTTGCGCCCCAGTCGAGTTTTTTTTATGGGGGAAGGATTCCCAGAATGTTTTTTGTGCATGCATAACATGTCCGTTTCTTGCGATACACGTACGGTTCCAACGCTCTTTAGGGTTTTCGCATGCGCTGAGCATTTTGCGATGAAAAAAATGGGTGTTGCCATTGGAAATTTTCGAGTTTCTGTAACTATAACCGTAACCGTGAGTGCCATTTTGTTATCGATCACAGAATCTTAAGCTCATACCACTGAATAGCTATATCTGAAATTTCATTTCGATCGGTTGAGTAGAATGGCCACTAGAGCTCCGTATATCGGCAAAGTTTTTTTATGACCACCCTGTATGTCGTATATGTTGATATGCTTGTGATTGCATATAGATATCGTTTGTGACCTTCGGCAAAAGAATTGGAAAGCGCTACCTTATAATTTTGGTTGTCAATGTTTTATGAAATTTTAAATATTTTGCATTAATCGTGCTTTAGACAAATATTTATGTGAAAAAAATCGTATTCATCATCTATTTTAAAATACATAGTGTAAAGCTTTCTTTTTTCCATGCTTTAATCCTACAATTTATGGAGCCTACCATTTCTTTGCTCGAAGAACAAAGATACTAACGCATTATCCCCTTTATGAGTCACGGATGAAAGATATTTCAAATGAAGAATAAATTTTCTAAAAGATCGAAATTTGATTAGAAATGTTTAAGAGCATTCGTGCGGAAAATTGATAATCAAATTATTCAAGCATAAACTATGTAAAGTATTCGGTAAGATTACAATAAAATTTCGGAATTTGAGATTTTGTTTTATTTATATTTAATATTCTTTTGAAATGGAACTTATAAAATAAATTCATTTTGAGAACTGAAAAATATTTTATTTTCTTTGAAATGTATTAAATATTTTTCTTCTTTAGAAATATACATAAATATAAATATATTATGAGTTTTTTTTTCTTTTATGTGTTTAAGACATTAATTCATAACTGTTAAAATTAACAATTGCAATACTCACAGTATTCTGTAACGGCTTCATTAATACCATATTTATTCATTACACGTTGGTGTTGCACATTTTTTTCTATTATTTGCTGAGCTACATGTATTTTATAATTGAAAATGCCATATTTAATGGGAAAATTTGGTAATAAATAAAATGGAGTACATGTTGATAAGTTTCCGATCCCAATAGGCTTTCTGCAAAAATAATTTTAAATTGCTACTTTATAGCTTTGGTCTTAATGTGTTACTAAATTTGAAATAGAAAGTATCGTGCTTTAAATGACCTTTTTGGAAAAAAAATCTATTCATCAGCTATTTTAAAATATACAATATCAAACTTTTTGTTATTCTACAATTTCTGGAGCTTACTTTTTTTAATCAAACAACATATGATACTAACGCATTAATACTCTTCATTAGTCACAGACGAAAGATTATTCACATAAACAATGGATCTGTTGACGAGTTCAAAATTTGATTGGAAATCTTTAAGAGCATTTATAACGATTATTTCGTTATATATTGGTTATTTTCTTAAATTATTCCTTCCCCCCTGTCTCTTTTCAATTCAAAATCAGTTTTAAGTGTCCTTCATTCACTTTCCATTTTTTTCCCTCGCATAGTTTTTCTCTAACCGAAAAATCGGCAGCTGCTTAACTTTGTCTGTGAGAAATACACTTACATATCATTCAACCGTTTAAAACATTTCCAGATGTCTGCTATTTCCGATCGAAGCAATTCTGCATTACCTTATATGGACATCATCTCTGTTTCGCAGTTAAAATTTATGCTTACGCTTCTTTTCCTTTCTCGACAAAACCCTATAAAGAATTTAACATCTGCGCAGTAAAATCTCATGTCCCTTCGGTGTGCTTCTTTATTAGACAAAACAACACGTGTAACATTTTATTGTTTGGCAACCTTTTCCTTTCCCATCCCAGCTGGGAAACTAAATTGAATTCTTATCTTGCCGGCTGCATTTTAACTGTATTTGGCGTATACTATCCATTGTGCATGGGCGAACTTTTGTATGTTGGCGATTTTCTATCATGCCAAAAGTGGCAATTTGTTGCTATGTACGAGGCACTTGACTCTCTGCGCTCGTCTTGTTAACCTGCTATTCTTCGTTCGGAGATTTTCTCCGAGAGCTGTAAGTGTGCCCCCCCTTCGTAATAGATGTTAAAATAAAGTGTAACTTTGCAATCATCGTGGGGTTTTTTTGTACATCTGAACCTGGATACATGATCATTTCGTTCTTCTAAATGCCTTAACTAATATCTGCAACCACCAATCTCCCTTACAAATCTCTATTGCCGTTTGACTCTCGTTTTTTCCCCACATAAAAAAAAATATATATGGAGGGGGGCACAATCAACTGCGACTTTACGGCGGATGTGATGATTTTGGTTCTTCTTTCTTCTCTGCATCCCCGGTAAAAAAAAAAAAATGCAACTGCTAGTAGTCTTGCCTGCTAAAAGTCAACAGATGTGGAATTGATTTCCCAGACTTCATCTGAGGTCGGCGTCGACAAGTGGTGTTCCCGTCCTGAAGTTCCTTTCCTGGACGCCCCCTTTTCCTCCCCCGTCCTCTCCAGCTCAAGTGCTTCGGAGCGTCTCCCCTTGAAATTTCATCTTCAAAAGAAATATGCGGCCATGTATCACCTGAGCGCTGGGGCGCCCACCCTTCTTTCTTCCACTCGTTTGTGTGTGATTTGTGTGTGATCATCGATTTCGCCTAGCATTTTGTGCTTCTGTTACGGTGTGCTCAACTTGTGCTTATATACCAGTGTTTGTGTTGGGTCTACATAACGTAATCTACAGAAAGTTCATTGTGTTGTTATGCAACTTAAAGTGATATATCGTGCAAAAAAAAATAGTGATTCATCGTGCAAAAAAATAGTGATTCATCGTGCAAAAAAATAGTGATTTATTCGCGGGTGTCTGCAACGGAAAGTAAAAAATTTTGCACATACAAAATAAGTCTTCAATTCTGAGAAAATCATCAGAAATAATTCATCGTATGTATCAGTTAACAGTGCACAAAATTATTATATAAATAACAGAATTCCAACTAAAGCTAAAAAAAAGATGTGTCATTACCTTTGATAACTTTACTGCTAGTCTCCAGTGATAAAAAAAAAGAAAAAAAAGTGCACAACGAAAATCACATTTGAAAAAATCTACATTTTGAATGTGGGAGCAGATCGAGCCCCATTTCCCTAAGTTTTTGTCTTATTAAATTAGTAATCATTTAATTATTTTTTAAAAAAACTAAATCTGAAAGTTAACCCACGTACTTTGTTTATTTCATGTTCTGCTTTCACATTCAGGACACAACGGTCAACATTTATGTTCTGTGTAGAGCATCAATATAATTCTGTTATTGTGTTTTTGCAAAGATTTTAAATTGCGAAAGCACGGTAACTGTTGTCATTTCTAGTTATTATTTTTGTGACATTTTATGCAGTTTTAACCAGTTATTTACATTTATGTGCTATTGTTTCATATTTTACGTCCAACACCCCTTCGTTTTTTAATTTTGTATTTGGATTCTCTAATATGCTTAAATAAGTTTTTAGACAGTTTTGAACTTTAATGACAAAGTTAAAATAAGATTTTTCTTTTTCATCTAAAAAAAAAATATTTTAAGTTACGAAAAGGGAACTTTTCCCTTGGGTAAACAAGATTTAATTTTATAGCTTACTTACTAACTGTTTTTGGTGTTTTCTTGATAGTTTTCTTTGCTTTATTATCTACAGATAAAGTAAGTACTTTTTAAAGTGAAGGAATATAGATATGTTTCAAAGTGTAATTATTTTGCTTTTATTTAATTTATTTTCTAAATGTGTTACTTTTGTATGTCTCCCTTTGCTTTACTGTTATAAAAGGTTCAAATAAGTTATCTTTAAAGTGAGGTATATTTTAAGGTCTATTTATTTTGCTAGTTTACATATTTTTACTAGCTAGGAAATTTTCTTGTTTTCAATGTGCTTTAGGGTATAAATTCGGTCTGTGTAACAATTTCTCAAAACTTGTGAGCTTAAACAAAACAAAAAAAAAACAAAAAAAAAACTAATCATGGCGGCAAAACAAATTCCGATAAATATCATTCAATTTGATGGAGATCCAGATTTACTTAAATTTTTCTTTGATCAAATTCGCGTCTGTGCAGAAATTAATAAATACAACCCACAAACAACAATTGCAATCTTAAAGGGAAAGTTAGTTGGGCCTGCACAAAAATTTCTAGCCCAAAATCCCGACCTGCAAAAGATAACAGACCTTGATTTGTTGGAAAAGGAATTTGCGTCATTTTTCGCCCCCCCTAGTAAATGTGTTGCCTCGGTTGAATTGTCCAGTTTAGCACTTATGCCTTCTGAGACGATAAAAAATTTAGCTCATAGACTAAATGTTCTTGCGGCGACTGTTTATGCAGATATCAACGACGAAAATGCACGCAACACTATTAAACTTATGAAATTTCTAGAAGCCCTTCCTTCAAATATTAGAATAAAATTACAGGAAGAAGGCATTAATGATTATAAAACAGCAGTTGAAAGAGCGCAAACCCTTCATGAAATTTTAAGGAATGAGAAAATCTTACATTCCTTACCTTCGGTACACAGACCAGAAAATCTCATCGAATCGCAACTGAAAGAAATTTCCGAGAAAATAAATGCATTATCCTTTGCCCCTCCTGATACTAAAACCGAAACTGAGCAAAAAAATCTCCAGACTAGACCAAAACATTTCGCAGGTGTTTCACGCTTCAAAAAAAATTACAAAAATCGAAACTACACTAGGCGTTATTCCCCACACAAGTTTTCACAAAAAAAACCAGTTGTTTGTCAGTTATGTGGACGAAACAATCATGATGCTCTCTCTTGTTTTAAATGGAAAAGAGCAAACACTCAAAGAAAAAATAATTACACGAATTCCACTCCACAATTTCAGGAAAACTGAAACAGAGATACAATTTTTATGCTGATGGTGTTGTGTCTCAATCTAATACTTCTACATCAGCAACTTTTGTTTTTGACCCTGTATTACCTAAAATTTCAAGCTCGAGACTAGTTAATTCAGTAGCTTCCCAAACTTTTGACTCTATTAAGATAGAAAATAACATCAGTACACAAACAGAAAGTGATAATGTTCAGATAATTTGTAGTGTAAACACTATGTCACCATCCCTCCCTCTTGTTAAAGCCACTATAGCAAACCATGATATTACTTTATTGGCTGATTCTGGTAGTAGTATATCTTTACTTTCACAAAAATTATTCAACCAACTTAAACCGGTCTTAAAATATAAAAGACTGTCCACTGACGTCAATATTAAAACTGTCAATTCTGATGTTTCATTTTCCGCCTGCATCAGAACATCCATTAAGCTAAAACAAAAAGCGTTTTCACATCACTTTTATATTGTTGACATACCCGAGTCTTCCAGTTTTGAAGGCATTTTAGGTTTCGATTTCATAACTAGATACAATGTTGTCATCGATACTTTTAACAAGTGTCTCCACGTCAACAATAATTTCTCTGTTCCTTTAAAAACCAGTAAAGAATCTTCTGGAGAGAAACAATCAAAATCATGCAATTCTTTGAGTGATGTTGTATTGAATCAAGCGGTGTTCTTAACTCTAAAAATTATAGTAGAACCTCAACAACAAATATGGTGCTCTGTTTACACTTCCAATAACATCAACAATAACAGAAATTATCTATTTGAATATTTGGCACAAACAAAAGAATTAATAGGAAATGATGCCATTATTCAAATGAATAATTTATCCAATAAAAGAAAGAAAACTTCACAAATACATCATTTCTTTTCAATAACACTTAAAAACACTTCTGAAAAGACCATTCATCTCCCTAAACACACAAAAATAGGTCAATTATCTGAGATTGAGGAAATTCGCGACTATACTTCTGAAATGTCTGACAAGCAAAATAACTCAGAACAGCACTTTGTAAATTTTATTCAGGCGTCTAATGAAATCTTACAAAAAAGAAAGCAGGAGTTATCGGCTAATGATTTTAAACTTTCTCACTTAAAATCTGACGAAGCAAAGAACCTAACTAAATTGCTACTTAGTTATTATCCTGCCTTTTCCAAATCATTAGACACACTTGGTCATACTGATAAAATTGTACCTGATTTGAAATTCATTAATGACTACCCCATAAAGACACTCCCTTTCCCTCTTCCCCAAGCTGTGCAAAAGGATGTTTTAAATCAAATCAAACAGTTGCTTGATGCCAAAATCATTGAACGTCATTGTTCCGAATGGGCCTGCCCCATGCTCCTTGTTAAAAAGAAACCAGACGGTACAGGTATACAGAAATATAGACTCGCATTAGATCTCAGAATGGTTAATACTATAATTCAAGGTTCGTCCTATCCACTTCCAATAATTCAAACTATTATTTCAAATTTTTCACAATATCGTTTTTTCTCTTCTCTCGACTTTCATCAGGCATATCATCAGATTGATTTGCCTGCAAAATTTCAAAATCAGCTCACATTCACTACAATGTTCGGTTCTTTTCGGTATAAGAGATTAGTATTCGGCTTAAAAACAAGCGCCTCAATTTATCAAGCTTTAATGGACTCGTTACTTGATGAATTACAGTTAGAAGGTGTCTATACCTACCAAGATGATCTTATTGTTGGTGCCAATTCATATCAAGAAATGTGTGAGAAGTTGGATAAAATTCTTGCAATATTAGTAAAATATAATTTAACGCTGTCCCCTAACAAATGCACTTTTCACAAAACCAGTTTAGATTATCTTGGATTTCACATAGAAAATCAAACTATTTCTCCTGTTCACTCGAACATTGTAAAAATAACATCTTTTCCAACACCTACAACAAAACGTCAATTAAAAGCACTCATAGGCGTCATTACATTTTACAAATCTCTGGTTCCATCCTTTTCTGAACTTGTGCAACCTCTCATAAACTTAACTACTCCAAAAGCTAAATTTAAGTGGACAAGTAAACATCAAAAAATTATGGACACCATACAGAAGATATTCTTTAATCCACCCATGGTTAGATTACCTGATTGGAACAAAAAGTTCTATTTAAATACTGATGCGTCAAATATTGCCATTTCTGGCGTCTTACTACAAGAACATGATAAACAACTATTACCTGTTGCATACTTTTCAAAATCTTTAAAAGCATCCGAAAAAAAATATCCTGCACTTAAATTAGAACTCATGGCAATTCATAAATCAGTCACTGCTTTCAAATATTATTTATACAACAGAGAATTTGTAATCCTTTCAGATAGTAAACCATTAGAAAAATACAACAAAACTACAAATCCGGCTGATATTATCTCTCGCTGGCTCATGGATCTCTCAGAATACACATACAAATTTCAACATATTCCAGGTAAAAAGAATGTACTCGCTGACTATTTATCTCGCTGTAACTTTGAAAATAATCAACAGACTTTAGCTACAAACCCTGAACTTATTCATGACACTCAACCCTTACCTATTGTAGAATGTGATACTCCACACTCCAGCTCGAGTGATTCTAATATGCATGTTAACTGCCTTATTTCTGGTACACAAACAAATCCTGACCCTTTATTAGAAATTTCGAATGAAACATTTGCTACTGAACAACAAAATGACCCTACTTTGTCTGTTGTTTATAAAGAAATCTTAAAGAAAGGATCTTCTCAAAAATTTCCTAACTACTTCATTCATCCTGATTCGAAAGTATTAATGTTAAAGAAGGAAAATATTTTTAATAACACTTTTTCGTATCACATTATTGTTCCAAATTCACTTAAAACCAAAGTCTTAACAATTTCACATTTATCCCATTTTGGGTTTAATAAAACTTATGAATTCTTGTCAGGTAGATATTTTTGGAAGGGTATGTATGTAGACACTTTAAACTTTGTTGCATCCTGTATCAAGTGTCTTCAAACTAAACATCACCAAACTCCACCTGCACCCTTACAGCCCACATACACTCCCAGGTACCCTGGTCACACTATTAGTACAGATCTCCTTGGACCGTTTGCTAATGGAAAATATGTTTTAACTATCACTGATCATTTCTCGAGACATATTGAACTCTTTCCACTTAATGACATATCTGCGAGTAAGGTTGTTAAATGCTTATTCTCTTACATAACCACCTTTGGGAGACCTTCGGTTGTCTTATCAGACTTAGGACCCCAGTACACTTCTCAGGTATATAACATTTTTAATGATACAATGGGCATTAAGGTATTACACAGTTCTGCCTCGAGACCACAATCAAATGCGATTGCAGAGCGAATCAATAAGTCAATCAAATATTCAGTTAATATTCTTTTACAAGAAGGTCATTCATTCGAAAATGCAGTATTTATACACAAATCACTTTATAATGGTTCGAAACATGCAACTACATTATATTCTCCTAATTTTCTTCATTTTGGACGTGAACTTTCTCTAATTTTTGACACTTTTGATCAGTCGTGCAACCAACCCTTTCTTGATAAACATATTGAAGTCCACAAATTACTTGATGATTTGAGTAAGATATATCACAAAGCCTATAACAACATTAAATCTGCTCAAGATAAAAGATATAAATATTACGGTCAGAAAGCTAAATTAAGATCCATTTTCTTAAAAGACATTGTATATCTAAAATCAAATGACAAGTTTAAAACAAAGTATACTGGTCCATATATTGTCACTTGTAAACATTCCCCTGTGTCATTCTCAATTAAAAGGTTGTATGCTCCTGATAACACAGCATTTCGGGTACATATTGATAGACTTTTATTAGCACCTCCTCGGTATGGACATTTATTTGATGCATCAAGTCATATAAACAACACTAACTTTAATACGTTTTATCAACCACACACATACAATCTAAGAAAAAGAAACTAATGTAAATCACTATTTATTATTTTTTTATGTCTTGTTTTATGATACCACATATCCAACCAAAGAGCTCATGGTTGTGTGTATGTTGTTTTTGACTGATCTTTAACAATATCATGGCTGGTCCATCAATATTGCTCTGAAGATCTCTTAAGAACAATATTAGGTATCACTGTTATCCTTTAACACTTAGATAGCCCTTCATACTCACTTAAATTTTATTTACTTTTATTTTGTTTTCTTTTTGCAGTACACTTAAAATTTCTTTGACAATACTCATTAATTCAGTATTTTTCCACTAACTAACCTCCCACTTAACATTTCTTGTACTATAAGTCAAACATATCATAGTTAGATAAACAGGTACTGTAGTTTAGAAAAGTAAACAAAAGATTCATGTAATTAAATAAAACACAGTTATTATATATGACTTGTTCATCACCCCACTCGATTGTGACACATTTTTAGTCTCTCTTCACTCTAGGATTGTCTGCCCATATTAGTTATTATATGATATACATTTTTTGTGTTTTTTTTCTTTTTGAATTCTTCCCTTTGAAGTCTTGTTCCCGTTCAAAATTAAGGCCCTAAGGGTTCAAGCTTCATTGTGTTGAGAGACAAAATTTTGGAATTGGAGTTTCGATTCAAATTTTTGAATTGTGATTCCAATTCACAACAATTCAAGTTTTTTTTTTCATGTAATTCGACGTGGGCTCCTTCAGAAGACCGCTAGTGTCTTCGGGGGAGCATCACAATTCCCTCCTCATCTAAGGCTAGGCCCTAAGCCGATGCCATAATACTTGTGTTGTACACAAGATTCAGGGTGACGCATATTTTTATGGGCGTGCTTGGAGCACCTCTTTTTTTTGTCATCCTATGCTTCGGCATGAAACACTTTTTTACAAAAACATTTTTTTTATTTAATATACATCATATTACTCTTTTTAAATTTTTGAAAAATATAGTACTATTATGTTATTTTTGTGTATTGCCATTTTATATTCATTTAGTATTAGTTTCATGTTTTGTATATATATTTCAAAATTTTTACTTGTGTCATGATAACAATCAAAGCTGCAGTAATATTTTTGTACTGTCTGAGTCGACTCAACCTATGCATATAAAATACAGTACTACCTTGGATCCATGAAATACAAATATAAAAAAATATAGAGACTTTAGAACTGCTGACTGTTTTTGAATACAAAAGTCTCCATTATCATGACGTTAAATTTCTACATATATATATAAAAAAAAAAAAAAACTTTTGCATTTATGTATGTTTTTATGTTATATTATTTTATGCTAGCCTATGCACATTGGACAGCAAAAGTTTTTTTTGTGGTGCACCGGGTGATATATATAACGATTATTTCGTTATATATTGGTTATTTTCTTAAATTATTCCTTCCCCCCTGTCTCTTTTCAATTCAAAATCAGTTTTAAGTGTCCTTCATTCACTTTCCATTTTTTTTCCCTCGCATAGTTTTTCTCTAACCGAAAAATCGGCAGCTGCTTAACTTTGTCTGTGAGAAATACACTTACATATCATTCAACCGTTTAAAACATTTCCAGATGTCTGCTATTTCCGATCGAAGCAATTCTGCATTACCTTATATGGACATCATCTCTGTTTCGCAGTTAAAATTTATGCTTACGCTTCTTTTCCTTTCTCGACAAAACCCTATAAAGAATTTAACATCTGCGCAGTAAAATCTCATGTCCCTTCGGTGTGCTTCTTTATTAGACAAAACAACACGTGTAACATTTTATTGTTTGGCAACCTTTTCCTTTCCCATCCCAGCTGGGAAACTAAATTGAATTCTTATCTTGCCGGCTGCATTTTAACTGTATTTGGCGTATACTATCCATTGTGCATGGGCGAACTTTTGTATGTTGGCGATTTTCTATCATGCCAAAAGTGGCAATTTGTTGCTATGTACGAGGCACTTGACTCTCTGCGCTCGTCTTGTTAACCTGCTATTCTTCGTTCGGAGATTTTCTCCGAGAGCTGTAAGTGTGCCCCCCCTTCGTAATAGATGTTAAAATAAAGTGTAACTTTGCAATCATCGTGGGGTTTTTTTGTACATCTGAACCTGGATACATGATCATTTCGTTCTTCTAAATGCCTTAACTAATATCTGCAACCACCAATCTCCCTTACAGCATTCATGCTCAAAATTGATAATCATATTACTTAAGCATAAACTATGTAAAGTATTTGGTAAATTTACAATAAAAGTTCGGAATTTGATATATTTCTTTTATTTATATTTAATATTTCCCTGATGAAATTAAACTTATAAACAAAGTTTGCCTTGAATAATTCTAAAATGTTTTAATTTTATTATGAATTTACCAATTATTTTTCTCTTTTGAACTATACGTATGTATATAAATAATTTACCAGCTTTTTTTTATATTTCATAGTCGTTGATATATAAGTGATGAAATTAACAATAGAAATACTCCGAACTGATTTGTGATGGTTCTATTAATATCATATTCATTTATTACATGCTGGTGCAGCGCCTGTTTCAATTAACTGCTACGCTACAACTATTTTAGATTGAAAAAATTTAATGACAGACGGTTTTTGATTACATAAAATGAATTACATGTTGATATGTTTGTGATCGCAAGACACCTCTCGCAAAATAATTAAAAACCGCCACTTTATAGCTTTAGTTGTCAATGTGTTATGAAATATTAAATAATTTTCTTTAACCGTGCTTTAAACGATTTTTCGAAGAAAAAATTGATCATCATCCATTTAAAAATATATTATGTAATTTTTTTCTGTTTTTTAATCCTACAATTTATAGAGCTTACCAGATTTTTTGCTGAAAGAACAATTGATATGAATGCATTATCCCCTTCATAAGTCACGGATGAAAGATATTTCACATGAAGAATGGACCTTTTGAAGAGTTCGAAATTTGATTAGACACCTTAAAAAGCATTGATGCGAAAAATTGATAATCATATTATTCAAGCGTAAATTATGTAAAGTATTCGGTAAAATTAAAATAAAATTTCAGAATTCGAGATTTTTCTTTTATTTATGTTTAATATTCTATTGAAGAAATGGAAATTATAAAAGACGTTTGCTTTGAAGGATTACAAAATGTTTTTATTTTATTTTGAAATTTACTAATTTACCAATTATTTTTCTTTTTTGAACTATACACAAATGTATATATGTAACCACCTTTTAAAAAAATGGTTCTTAGACTTTTATATATAACTGTTAAAATTAGCAATACTCACACTCATCTGTAACGATTTTATTAATATCATATCTATTTACAAGGATTGTTATTTATATTTCTGGCCTAATAATGAAAACAGAAAGATTTATGATCAACATTGAATATATTCCTTTTCAAAATATTCTCCATGAAGATCAAGACACTTTTATATTCATTTGAACTAATTTACGAATCACTGTATTCATTCCTATGCAGCCCACAACAAACCTCGTTTTGAACAAAACTGCTTCTTCGGGCGTCAAAAATCATTATCCATGTAATTTATTTTTTATGTCTGGGAATAAAAAATGTGTTATTGGGTGTAAAAACAGGGCTCTATGGGTGATGACCCATCAATATGATGTTTTGGCCTTTCAGAAATTCATTTGTTTGAGCCGATGTGTGAGAGCTCACATTGCCATGATAAAAAATTATTCGCCTGTTATTCTGCTTTTTTTCGAATTTCTCCGAAATCTCCTGACAATTAAATGGTCGAGTATAATTCAGAACTGACTGTTTGCGTTGCTCTAATGCCACTGTCGCTATATGACCGCTAATGTCGAAGAAACAGGCAACCATTTGCTCCGATTTGCTTCTTTCTCAAACAACTTTTGTTGGATTTAACTCAATTTGGAAGACCCATGCAGTCGATTGTTTTTTTTTATTTCCGGCTCATATGCATAGATCCAGAATTAGTCGCTTGTGTAGATGTTATACGCAACTTTTGATGAATCTTCAACATATTTGTTTAACATTTTCTTGCCCCAATCGACACAAAATTCCTTTTGAGCGTTTGCTAAATTATATGGGCTCCAACGCGAACTAATATTTTTTACTAACAAATGTTCAGGCAATATCTTATTGATGCCTGTCATACTAATGCCAAAAGATTTCTCAATCTCACGGTATGTCACATGACGATATTGCTTTATCAGTTCAGGCACAACATCGATATTTTCTGGCACAAAACTGATTTTAGTAGACCTTCACGGAATGCGCCCTAGAGTGAACGTAGACCACGAACGAATTCGTTATACCAGCTTTTTACAGTGTTTTAGGATGGTGCTTCATCGTTGTATAAAAAATTTAGTTCATGGAAATTCTCTTATCTTGACAATCCACGTCGAATGTTATGAAAAATGATCGCACAAAAATGTTTACGATTTCAGTTTTTGCACAAGATGAATATCAATTTACTGCAAATAACACAAATCAAGCTAAAATGGCAAATCGTTCTGGAGAATTTATGGTTAGAAATATTAAATTTTCAATTGAAATCGTCAGCGGTAGTCTAAAATTACTCTTTGTTGCCAAAGTTAGAAATATAAATAGCAGCCCTCGTATTATATGCTGGTGTTGCGCCTGTTTCAATTAACTGTTACGCTACAAATATTTTAGAATGAATAAATGTCATATTTATTGACGGACAATTTGGGATGAAATTAAATGAAGTACATGTTGATATTTTTTGTGATCACAAGACACCTTCAGCAAAATAATTGATAACCGCTACCTTATAGCTTTGATCGTCAGTGTGTTAAGAAAATTTACATAATTTGCTTTAAACGTTCTTTAAACTACCTTTTGGAGAAAGAAATCTGTATTAATCAACTATTTCAATGTGTACAATGTGAAACTTTTTTTAAATCTAAATTTCTGGAGCTTACCTGGAGCATTTCTTTGTTGGAAGAATGACTGATATTAATTCGTTATTCCTTTCATCAGTCACAGATGAAAGATATTTCCTGTGAAAAATGGATCTTTTTAAGGAATAAAATTTGATTAGAAATCTTTAAGGGCAATCGTGCGGAAAAGTGATAAAATTATTCAATAATAAACTACATAAATTATTTGGTAAAATTACAATAAAACTTTGGAATTTGAAAATTTTCTTTTATTTAAGTGTAATATTCTATTAAAATAGAACTTATAAATTAATTTTGAAGGATTATAAAATGCTTCTATTTTACTTGGAATTTATCAAAATTATTCTTGTTCTTTTGAAATAAAACACTTTGACATAGACATTAATAAGTACTCATTGAAAATGGTCACACTAATATGGACAGTTTCATTTATATCATATCGAAGAATCTATTTGAATCGTATGTAATTAAACAAAATATCATTTTTTGACGATTTTACTTACTAAATTGCTTTAATGCATGTGTAAAATGAATGTTAAAATAAATTTCTATAACTTTTGTTTGCATGATTTTCTTGGAAGTTAAATACCTTTGTGACCGTTGATTTTAATTATTAATAATAAATATTCGTCTGAGAAGGACTTTAAAATTAACAGAAATTGAAACTTTTATAATTATATTCATGAATTATATTTTAATTCATCTGAGATTTTCAGTTTAATTTCCTTAGAATTATATTATAGCAGTTTTAGTTGTACAATGTATCATCCCATCATTTTTTAATATAGTTTAATGAAAATCTCTGAAAATGCTTTTTTTTTTCATTTTAAAAATATCGTATTTAAATGTAAATATAGAGTATCGTGTTTTAAACTAACTTTTAAAAATATCTGCATGTATCATTCATTTTAAAATATACAAAGTAAGTTTTTTTTAAAAAATCTACAACTTCTGGAACTTAGCTTGTCGATTTTTTACTTAAGAAAAATTAATGTGATCGCGTTATCCCCCCATCAGTCACGGATGAAAGATATTTAACATGAAGAATGGATCTTTCAGAGGTTTAAAATCTGATTAGAAATCTTTAAAAGCATTCCTGCGGAAAATTGATAATCATACTATTCACGCAAAAAAATATAAAGTATCGACCGAATTATTATAACAATTTAGAAGTTTCTATCTATGTTTTGTTTATGTGCTGTATTTTATAAAAATAAAATATTATAAATCAGATTTACTTTCAAGGATTATAAAATGCTTTTATTTATTTATTTATTTATTTATTTTTTTGAATTAATCATTTTTTTCTTTTTAAAAAATATACAAATAAAATAATTATATATTAAGGTATTTGACTACGTAAAAAATGCTATTTTCGACCAAAATTATCAAAACTTTTTTATTTTATTTTAATAAAGACCAACTTTTTACCTTTCTAAAACTGTATTTGTTTTTATTGTAGGATAAATAGATGCGGAGTTATAGCGGTTTTTAAACTACTCAACAGCTGTCATTCAAATCGGAAGTGCTGTTCAAAGGGCCCGGCCGTGTGTTTGGAGAAATTTCGTGGATTTGATACTTTTTTTATAATTATAAGAAACGAAAATAATATGCTCCGTGCACAATATTTATCTTTTGGGTTCGAGGCTAATTTGCTTATTATTGATATATATTACTGTAAATTCTTGCAAAACTTAAATTGACACTTTAATTGCATTTTTTGGAAAATGTCATTTTCGGTGAAAATTCCGTACGCAAAACGCGATTTCTCAAAAAATTATTGGAATATCACAATGAAATTTGAAATATATGTTGTTTGAACTATTGTAAAGGAATTGAACTAAAGATTTAAATTTAGAATAAATATTTTTTGTTTCATGGATGTTTTTGTGGAATGACATCGATGAATTTTATGAAAATTAACATGTAAACAGGTACGATACGCTATAAGTTTTGAAATACTTAAAGCATCTCCTCGATTTTAGTGCATTCCCTTCGCCAATGTCATAAATATGAAGTGTAAGAAGGAAATTAAGATACATACAGTAGAATTTTCTTTAGAGCGTTTTGCGTTTTCGGCCAAATTTTATTAAATTTTGCGATAAATTCCTCCATTTATCAAAATTTTATTAATGAATAAAATATTTTTTACTTTTTTCATATTTTCTAGTCATAAACTTAGTAAAAACAAGTTTAACAAGTAATTAAATCGCTTTTATGGAAAAAATTGCTCTGAACGTAGTCAGGTACCTTAATGTATATAGTTTACTACCTTTTAAAATCTATAATAATAAAGAGAGAAGGATGTTTGTCTGTCAGCGCTGTTCTGAAGAGACTGCTGCACGTAGAGTTACAAAATTTGGAGGGAAGGTACTTTTTTACATGTAGTTTTGCACCTCGAAGCCCGATTTCCGATTTTTTGTTTAGATTTTTTTAAATAATTTTTTAGGCGATTTTTAGCGTTATTTTTGCGGTTTTATCCCATTAGTTAAAGAAATACGGTTTAATTCTTTTAACCCAATTTAGCAATTTTTTTTTCTCTTTTCAGCAAAGTTTATTCGGAATTTGTACAGCGATTTTTGAATTTTTAATGCGATTTTTAGTGTTTTTTCTCATTTTGCGGCTATTTTTTGAGATTGATAAAAAGAAAATCGTTTTAAACTTTTAGCCTAATGCTCTAAATTTTGTGCTTGTTACGATTTTTAGATTTTAACGATTTTTAATGAGATTTTTAATGCGATTTTTAACGTTTTTTAAAGATTTTTGCGTTTAACATCTATTTTTTTCATAGTTGTTCTATCAAAAACTTGAGCTATTGAGAATGCAATAAGTAGTATTTTTTTGTGAAATCTACCTAAAATGTCAAAAATTTAGGTACCACTATTTTCCAATAGCAATTTCATAAACTATCTTAAATTCTTGCTTAAGACCGCTAACCCCTCGAGTTACATATCACCTGATAGGTTATTTAACAGAGTATGGTTTTGATAAAGTTTTTGAAGAATAGAGTGCTCTACCTGGTGGTGGAAAATGGAACTAATAGACGCTATTTTTTTAAATCTATAATAATAAAGAGACAAGTTTGTGTGTGTGTCAGCGCTGTTCTGAAGAGTCTGCTGTACGTAGAGTTACAAAATTTGGAGGGAAGGTACTTTTATACATGTAGTTTTGCACCTCGAAGCCCGATTTTCAATTTTTTTATTAGATTTTTTTGATAATTTTTTTAGACGATTTTTAGCGTTATTTTTGCAGTTTTATCCCATTAGTGAAAGAAATACGGTTTTATTCTTTTAACCCAATATAGCATTTTTTTTTCTCTTTTGAGCAAAGTTTATTAGGAATTTGTATAGCAATTTTTGAATTTTTAACGAATTTTCAATGCGATTTTTAGTGTTTTTTCTCATTTTGCGTTTTTTTTAGTGTGTTTTTCAATGCGTTTTTAATGAACTTTTTAATGCGATTTAGTACTATTTTTTTCGATCCCCACCACAGTGGTGTTTTAACAATTAAAAAATTATTTTGGTTTCAAACTTTTAGCCTAATGTAGTAAATTTCACCATTTACCTTTTTTTAATTTTATTGATTTTCAATGTGATTTTTTATATATTTTGTGTTCTGCGTCAATTTTTTTGTAATTCATGTAAAAAAGAATGGTTGCTACGTTTTACACGACTAGAATATTTTTTTATTCACGGGATGTATTTACATTTAACGATTTTTAATGAATTTTTCAATGGTTTTGTATTGGTTTTTTAAATCTCACGGCGATTTTTTTTTTTTTTTTTTTTTGAAATTTCGAAAAGGAAATTAATTTCAAACATTTACACTTCATTTACGAATTTTGAAATTTAGTGATTTTTAATGCAATTTTTAGCAATGTTTTCATTATTTCTCACGCTTTGCGCCGATTTTTTCATTCGTATTTAAGAAATATTTCAGATTACACTATTTTACTCTATTAATGTAAATGTTGTCCCCCGCTATTTTTAAATTTGAACCGATTTGTAATGAATTTTTGAATACAATTTTTAGATGTTTTCGAGTCCACGGCGATTTTTTCACAATTGGAAAAGGAATTTTTAAATAATTTGTAGCTTAATGTAGTAAATTTTGACATCAATGATTCAGATTTTTTGTGTATTTTCATAAAATCTTTAGCAAGTTTTGTGTCGATATTTTTTAAATAATGAAAGAGTTCAGATTTTAATGTTTTGTCCCATTATGGTAAATTATGTCCGCAGGAATTTAATATAAATGTTTATCTTACTATGGCAAATTTTGTCCGGATTTTTGAATTTTACTGATTTTTAATCTGTTTTAGTGATTTTTCAAGTTCTGTGACAGTTGTTGACATCGGTAAAAGAATTTCGGTTTCTAAATTTTAGCATAAATAGTACAATTTGTTCTCCACGCTTTTATGAATTTTGCCAATTTCTAATGCGATATTCAATGTAATTTTTAGTTAGTATGGGGGATTTTAGGTGTTCCGTGTTGACTTTTCCTTATTCATGAACGATTTCCGATTACAATATTTTCGACTGAATATTAAATTTTTACAGTCATGACTTTTAAATATTCAGCGATTTTTAATATAATTTTCAATATAATTTTTAGCCATTTTTTAAAATTCCTTGGCGATTTTCTGCCATTGAGAAACCAATTTTGATATCAAACATTTTGTTTAATGTACTTATGTTTCGAATGCAATGTTTTATCTCTTAATATGATTTTGGCGTTCCATGCCTACATTTTGTAATTTATGAATGATTTCGGTCATACCCCCCCCCCCCCCCGCCCTGCCTTAATATTATTTTTTTAAGCATTGACTTCCAAATATTTAGCAATTTTTAGCCATTCTTCAAGTTTCGTGGCGATTTTTTTACATCCGGAAATCGATTTCGATTTCAAACTTTTTGGTTAATATGGTTAATTTCTTGATTACAATATTTTATATTATAACAGTGAATTTTTACCCTAGGGATTTTTTAATGTTTTACGACTTTCATTGCAATTTTTGGGATTTCTCAGATTCGATTTTAAATTTCTAGACTAATAAGAGTTTGGTTTCAAACTTGCTCTCTTATTTTGATCTACAGCAATTTTTAATGCAATATGTTTTTTTTTCTGAGTTCACGGCGATTTTTTTCAGATACGGTAAAGGAATTCGGTTTTTAAATTCTTCGCTAATATGATAAATTTTCTCCTGTGCAATTAAAGATTTCTATTGCGATTTTTTAGCAGTTTTTTTTTCTTTTTTTGTATTTCAATGCTTTTTACATTATCAAATTAATTAGATTCAAAACATTTTCCAAGTAGAGTAAATTTTGAGTTCCGTGATTTTTGAAAATTTTGCCATTTTTAAAGCGATGTTTACGTTTCTTCGCGACCCGCTTCGATTTTTTAAAGGTTCAATTTTTGGCCGAATTTATTAAATTCTGATCTCTTTTCTTCAAAGTTTATTCGAATTTTGAAGCACAATTTTTGTATTTTGCTTTATATTTTTATGAGATTTTTAATGTTTTTTGCGATTTGTATGATTTTTCCACATTAGTAAAAATAATCCAACTTCAATTTTCTAGCCCATCTTTTTCAACGAAGTTTAGACGAAATTCGTGCAGCATTTTTTCAATTTTTCAAGGTTTTTATTATGATTCTTAAAGTTTTTTCGCAATTCTTGCTATTTTTTGATGAACCCGGGCAGAACAGCTAGTATCTCATAAACATTCACTGTTAAAACTAATGGTGACACATTGCACCTTTTAGGGGTGAAAGGCTTGTCTCACTGGTGACACCCCTAGAGGAGCTAAAATGGCACCCTTAACTAGGGTGAAAGGATGGCACCCCTAATCCAGGGTGTTTCAGGGGGTGAAAGGACGGCACCTCAGGGAAGAATAATGGCACCCCTTATCCACAGTGTTCGAGAGGGTGAAACGATGGCACCACAGGGGAGAATAATCTCACCCCTTATCCTGGGTGCCCCAGGAGGTGAAAGGATGGCATCTCAGGGGAGAGTAATGGCACCCCTTAACCAGGGTGCCCCAAGGGGTGAAAATATGGCGCCTCAGGGGAGAGTAATGGCACCCCTTATCCAGGGTGCCCCAGAGGGTGAAAGGATCGCATCTGAGGGGAGGGTAATGGCACCCCTCATCCAGGGTACCTTAAGGGGTGAAAGAATGGCATCTCAGGGGAGAATAATGATACCACTTATCCAGGGTGCCCCAGAGGGTGAACAGATGAAACACATAATCCAGTGTGCCCTGTGGCATCCTACAAGAAATAGCACTCACAATCTATGGCCCACAGTTGCAACCCCCCTCCCCCCCTGCTTGTCAAGAAATTGTATTGGTTTGAATCATGAAATACAAAGTGTTTACCCATTTTTAAATTGAATTCTGCAGAGAAAATTATCATGATCAGTCTATATTTTGAGCCTTTTGTTTTCTTTTAGATTTATGGAATATTATATTTTTAAACTCATTATCAGGTGTCCAAAGAAAAATTGTAGCATATTTTTGTAACTCAGAGAGGGATAATATGAACTACAAAAATAATCATAGAAAGGCAGAGAATTCAAATTGTACTTTCATTTACATGGAGAGTATTTTAAGAAAAATTCAAAATTTTAATATTTTATACAGTCTTTGCATTTCAAAATCACCAATCATCATCACTAATTAAATCATCACTATTGCATTGTTAGTCATACCCAAAAGGTTTTGTTAGAATAAATCGAAAAATTTACAGAACCTCTACACCTCTTTTCTGCCTCTAAAAATCACTGAGTTAGAGTCAAATATTGTGACTTTGTCATGCAATTTGAAGCCTGATTTTCAATTTTATGTTTTGAAGTTTTTGTAAAATGAAATAAATAATGATTTTGACTGTCTCTAACTCATATGTTTGGATCAAACTTTTTGGGTATGTTTAAGAAAGGGCCAGTAACTATTTTTGTGACTGGGCATTTTTAGATGCAGGAACATTATAAAAATTTTATGTTTTTTGACACCAAAATAAGAGAAAGTACAAATTGAATTATCTATCTTCATATGAATATTTTTATAATTTTCTTATAGTTTCAGAAGTAATTCGTAACCATCTTTTTTGACACATAGTATATTGCTTGACATGTATTTTCATTATTTTATATACAGGGCAACTGAAAAGTATGGGGACACAGAAAAATGCCATATCCTGTAAAATATATGCCATAATTTAATAATAAAAAAATAAAAGAAATAACAATATTTTAACAAATTGTTCACTGGCTTGATATTTATTTTTTACACAAGTTTGAAAACGAAAGATCACAGAATTGACAGTCCGCTGCAGATAATTCTGATTTAAATCATTTTATGCCTTGATAATTTCGCATCACATACAATGCAAACTGGGGATTTTCTATTTCTAGCTTTTCTACAGAAGTCAAGTGAGTTAAGATCTGATTGTTCGAAGGCAATACACCTGTTATTAAATATCCACGCAGATGGGTGTTGAAGGTCAATGTTGTTTTTGCTCCATGTGAAGACCCCAATACTGCTGGAAGTTCCATTAAAATTATTTTGCTTCCATGAGGCGAACACTTCGTTGAACATATTAGTTGCTGATCATTTTAACTGTTGTGAACTTTTCGGAGGATTAAGATTTTCATATAATAGAAGAAATGCTACAAAATTTTAAAATAGGCATTTCTCAGATTTTAGTTGTGAAATATCAATGTCAAACAACGCACACATATTTTTTCAGCTACCCTGCTGTATCTAATTAAAAAGATGTAAAACACAAATTAGAAAAGAATATGTAATAAATGTTGTGTAACTTTTAAATTAGTAAGAATACTTCATATTCTTTAAAATTCTTCCAGAAAGTTAGCCATCAAGCTATGAAATGAGTTATAGAAAATAAGTTCATTTTATGGTTGTGGTAAAATCACAGATGAAATTGAGTAAAAAAAAAATCATTTTTACAATATATGTAGTACTTACCTTTATAGTGAACTTATGCAAATCCATATTTTATAGCATATATCCACACAGGATTAGAAATTAAGAACTGTATGTAAGGTGTCAAAATAATGCCTACAATTTTTTTTCGATGTGCCAACTGCATTTCATATTTTCTTATTTCTTTTCACAGCCATGTTAATAGTAATAATATTGCATTGCATATTTAATTTTAATGTATTGAAGGGAAGTGGGGAGGAAACTTTATATATTAAACACCTTTTTCTTACTAAACAAAATAAATACTGACTTTCCATAAGTATGAAAACTGATTAAACTACAATATTTGGATTCTGGAAAAACTTATTCTTTTTATAAAGCTAATATGCATACAAAACAGATAATCAAGCAAATATGTCCACAGAGAGAAAATATGAGCTATAGATATAATTAGGGATAAGCTAATTTTTAAAAAATCTGAGAGTAACAGTACATCAGAAAATAAAAAGTTAGCAAATAAATGAATCTTTGGTTGCCAATTATGGTGTGGCATTTAAAACATTTCCAAATCACACATAATTTTTTTTTTTGTTTGAGAAAGGGAATACAAAATTTTTAAACAATTTTAATACAGTTTCTTATTTTAGGAACATATAAGGATGCAGAAATATCTCATAATAAAAGAAAATCTTGTTTACAGGGGTGTAATATCCAAGGACCAGTTTTATTAGTCATTGGTGAAAGCGAAGTTAACTTAGAGGTTATTGACAGGTTCAAAATTCTTAAGACACGTGCTGATGTCATGGTGCTGAGGGGGGGATGTATGCTAAAATACAAATGAAAGTATTTGCTAAAAAAAAATTAAAGAAAGCTAGCTATCAAGATTTGACGACTAGGAATAATTTTTCTATAATTTAGTTTCATTTGACGACTAACGACTGCTGATTTCTAGTGCTGTATCCACATCAAAACACTTTCTGCCAAATTGTTTTTGTATTTTGACTTATTGCATCTGAAATTTTAATCCAAAGAGTAATTATAATGAAAGGAATAAAACACTGAATTAAAAAAACAACCTTTTAGTTCAAATAATCTTTTTATTGTAAACACCAAGAATGTATTAAATATTATTAAACAAAGACGTAACACTATGTGGAACTGATGCCCCTGAGAAAATTTTGGAGACATAAGTATCTAATAAAAATGATAAAAATTTAAATTGGCTTTTGCTATAGTTAACGTTAAACAACAAAAATAATGCATACCACAAAGTAACTAAGCTTATAAAATTATCAGTTTTTGTAATTAACTGTTTATATAAAATTAATACATAGCATGAGTAATTTAATAAGTTGCTTGAGTTGCGGAGCACAGTAACAGGTTAAAACACAGAAATTTCTGCACCTTCTTCATGATAAAGAGTCGGAAACTTTTCTTGTATCAAGGATGGTAATGTAAGTACTATAAATGTAAGTTCACTATCTGAAATAATAATAATAACACATTAAGGAAAACACACAAGAAGACAGTCCAATTAAAATGTATCATCAAAGTACAGCAAAAATGGTAGATAAACAAAAAAAGAAAGAATAAAATTTAAATAAAATTTAAATTATAGCTCACAAGGCTATCAAAGCCTGACAGCTAATGTGCCCACAGGTTCTGTATGTAACGTGATAACTCTTTATATAAATATCCGATTTGCTTCAAATTTTATATGTAGTTTCATTCTGATAAGGTTCTTCACTGATTAGCATTGGAGGTTCATTGGTTAAATATGAAGGGGGGGGGAGAAGAGAGTGCTACCCTCCTTAATTTATATAAATATGCAGAATTATCACATTTTCTTCAAATTTTGTTAATAGGTTCACTCTGATAAGGCTCTTCCCTGATTAGTTTTAGGGGCTCAATGGTTAAGTATAAAGAGGGATGGCAGTTAATCCACTGTCCAAATACTTACAGTTGATTTCTTTTATTTTTGGAAGGGCATTATTCTTTGAAATAAGAGTATAATATACAGTTGTATGTATAGCCTGCGAGCTCAATGCCATCAGTTTAACTGGGCACTTTCCTCTTTATTGCCTATTTTCGGACAGCACGAGAAAATTACATGACCAACTCATACTTGTCATTCAGATATTCTTTTCCTGTATTATCATTAAGAGTTACAAATGTTTTACATTATTAACCATATTTACAAAACATATCTTGCAACAAAGTGTCTATTCGAGATTAGCAACGAATTTCCCTAACATGTACAAGTATTCCATACCAGTAATAATAATAATAAAAATGAGGAATTTTATTCAAATTTATTAGTACGCTCCTATTATGTATCCTATATTGACACTAATCAATGAATATATGGATACAACCCCTCGTGTTTTTCCTTCATTTTGGGAATAACGAATTTTCAACGTATTCTATTGACGATTATTTTTAAAATGTTCAAGATGTGATTTTGCGACTTTCACAAAAGTTGCTCTATACATTTGGCTAACATAATATGCAAATGAAATTTTGATATCTTTGTCGCATGCGCAGTGAAAAATTATTTAGTAAACCTACTCAATATTCGAACAATTTTTATTATTTTTTAATTCTGATTACAGGATATTGTGTGCAATGTTGTTTGTCACATTTTCTGAATAGAATTTTACTTTATATTAAGAACTCTTCAAATTATAAGCAAAAATCTTGGGTAAATTTGAGACTGTTTTTCGGATTCGTAGAAAACCTTAATTTTTCTACGAGTACACATGCTATCGACATAAAAATGCTATATTAGTTTTGACAGGGTTATCCAAAAGATATCCAAAAGGTATTCATTCTTTTTTAATTTGTTGACGGTCCCCTATTGGAGTTTCGGAATAAAATCTTCAGGGAAATATATGACTTGTACTACACTACCTAGCCATTGATTATCGTCCACTTGAGATTTTAGACATTTTGTTAAATACCTAGAAAAATACATGAGGAATTATCCTGAAACTCTCAGTGTATATACATAATAGTACAGGTCATATATTTCCGTGAAGATTTTTTCCAGAAACCTTATAGGAGACCGTCAACAAATTAAAAAATAATGAATATCGTTTGGATAACCCTGTCAAAACTAATGCAGCAGAAGCGCTCAAACCGTAAATTGTGATTAAGTGGCTTATTGTTATAAACTGTGTTCATTTTTATGTCGATAGCATGTATTCTCGTAGAGAAATTAAGGTTTTTATAAAAATACTCCCAAATTTTCCCAAGATTTTTGTTTATAATTTGCAGAGTTCTTAATATAAAATAATGATATTTTCTCAAAATCTGACAAACAACATTGCACATAATACCCTGTAATCAAAATTAAAAAATAATAAAAATTGTATGAAAGATGAGTAGGTTTACCAAATAATTTTTCACTGCGCATGCGTCAACGATATTAAAATTTCATTTGCATATATGTTAGCTAAATTTATAGAGCAACTTTTGTGAAAGTCGCAAAATCATAGCTTGAGAATTCTAAAAATAATCGTCAATATAATAAGTTGAAAATCCATTGTTCCCAAACTGAAGCAAAAAAAATGAGGGATTGTATCCAAATGTACTAGTAAGTTCCGTATTGTGTATTCTATATTGACACTAATCAATGAATATATGGATACAACCCTTATTTTTTGCTTCATTTTGGAAATAACGGATTTTTAAGTGATTCTATTGACGATTATTTTCAGAATTTTCAAGCTATGATTTTGCAACTTTCACAAAAGTTGCTCTATACATTTAGCTAACATAATATGCAAATGAAGTTTTGATATCGTTCACGCATTCGCAGTGAAAAATTATTTAGTAAACCTACTCATTTTTCATACAGTTTTTATTATTTTTTAATTCTGATTACAGGGTATCATGTGCAATGTTGTTTGTCTCATTTTCAGAAAATATTATTATTTTATATTAAGATCTCTGCAAATTATAAGCAAAAATCTCGGAAAAATTTGGGAGTATTTTTATAAAAACCTTCATTTCTCTACGAGTATACATGCTATCGACATAAAAATGAACACAGTTTATAACAATAGGCCACTTAATCACAATCTACAGTTTGAGCGCTTTTGATGCGTTAGTTTTGACAGGGTTATCCAAAAGATATTCATACATTTTTTAATTTGTTGGCGGTCCCCTATAAAGTTTCTGGAAAAAATCTTCACGGAAATAGATGATCTGTACTATATTGTTTATACACTGAGAGTTTCAGGATTCCTCATGTATTTTTCTAGAAATTTTGCAAAATGTCTAAAATCGCAAGTGGACGATAATCAATGGCCAGGTAGTGTATTATATTTATACACTAAGATTTTCAGGATAATTCCTCATACATTTTTCTAGATATTTAACAAAATGTCTAAAATCGCAAGTGGACGGTCATCTCTGGCCATATAGTGTATATCAGGAGCTTTAGGGAACTGGCTAATTCTTTATTTCCCCTTTTGCTATATGGGGGAAAGTCGGGTGGAATGGGACTGTAGGTTTTTCTCTTTGTGCATTATTCTAAACATTTCATCGATCGCATACAAGATGAAGCAATGATAATCCATTCTTCAGTTTACAAAAAAAATTGATATGCATAGACTTGCAAATGTATGAAAGAAAAAAATATTTCAAAAATCCAATTTAAATTTGATTTATTTGCTCTCAATATATTAAAGGCTTGTTTATGTATAAATGTAATTGTTTCCCTATTTATGGAACATTATACTGTATATTATTCATAATTTAAACTAAGCCTAAAGCAACATTTTTGTTTGAACAAGAAGTTTAACACAAACAAGGAAGTGGCGAGGAATGGGACATGCCAGAAAAGGGATGAATGGGACGCGCCCAGTTCCTTTTTTTAATTAATAATAATGCGAATTGCTAATATGCAAATTTTTTAGAGGATAATATATTAATTATAACATTGATAATATATGCATTCATACTTCAAAATGTAAATAAATTGATGATTATTTAAGGCGCAACGCTAGGCACAGAAAAAGACCCGGATGATAATGCAAAGTCTATGGGGCGTTCTTTTCAAATATTTCGCCGAAATTTTAATATTTTTACGTGATTGTTTTGCACAAGATTGCTGAGGGCGATCCGCAACCGGCGTAGTTTTTACTTTTTCAGTTTTGGTTTCAGATTTTTTTTAAAAAAATTACTTTAACTTAAGAAATTGGTTTAAACCGGTTCTGAAATTGAAACTATCGTTATACAAAAAATATAAAAGCAAAATCGAAAAAATAAAAACTAGGCCGGTTATGGATCATCCTCAGCTATCTTGTTCAAAAGAATCATGTAAAAATATTAAAATTTGAGTTAGGTATTTCAAAAGAACGCTCCTACAGACTTTTACATTATCATCTTTACATTCTGAGCCTAGTGTGGGGCCTTAATGACACCTATGACAGAGAATCCTGAATTTTCATTCCAGTCATGAAGATACTGGAAGCTTATATTGTGGCATATACATTATCAACTTACAACCTTTGTTTGATTGTTTATTTTACCGACACTATAGGTTATTTTGTGCCTTATAGCTTTTTTTTATTATTGCTGTCCCATAACTCTTAATGAGGAGGTATGAGACACATTTTGAAACTTACTTTCTTTTTAAAATAAAATAGTATTTGCACGTTATGTTTCTATATTGTTCAGGGGGATTAAAAAGTGTTTTACCTTGCATGCTATAAATTGATTTTTTTCATTTTGTATATATATATATATATATATATATATATATAATTCTTACTTTTGTAAAAAAAAGTCCCACACCACCCCACTCTCCCCTATATAGATATTATATATTAATACACCAATTACATGAAAATAGAATTTTTATCAATAGTATTAAAATACAGTTTAAGGGTAACAGTTTATTGTATATCCTTAGGTTTTTACCACCTTCTCCCCAGGTTTTTACTGGTAAAAAGCCAATCCTGTTTATTGGTCTTGTTTCAGAATGGGTGGAATGAAAGATTGTTAAAAATTATGTCATTAGAAAAATGTTTAAGATTTATAAATGACAGTGCAAAAATCGCCTTTAAAACACGAGATCTTCATCATCTGCGGAAAATTTTCACATTTATGTAAAATTACGATATAAGTTTTTATTCATTGTTATATTTTTTGAACACACACTATTTCTGTAAACTATTCTGAAAGTTCAGTGGAGTAAATACAGATTGTTTTCCTTTTATAATTTGAATGTTCATGACAACAAATTTGTCATATCGGATGATGTTGATGATTGAGAAAGGGGGGGGGGGCGGGACTGGTTACGGTCTAATCAAACTTAAATTACTATTATTGAAAAAAAAATATTTTATTTTATTTAACCATAAAATTCTGCTACTAAATAAGGTTTAATGCGAAAGAATACTTTCGAAAAAAAAAATGGGTGTAAATCTGCATAGCCGATAATCAGATCATAAGGTTTATTCAATTCAATACTCTAACATTTTCTCACCTTTTGAAAGATAATGAAATTAAAAGAATGAAAATATGAAGAATTAGGAGTAAGAAAACGTAATGGTAAACCCAAGATACCGCTAAATTCGGGTTTTTAGGCATTTCCCACCAAGGTATGACTTGGCTGACTAATAACGTTTTAATATGCAAATCGAGGTTTTATCCGTGATTTTTGTCCTTAAATGAGATTAAATGATTGTCTGTGCTACCGCCTCCCGATCTAATCTTATTATGGAGATTATTTTGGAAATAATGGTGGTTAATAAGGAAAATATTAATAATGGAAACCCTGTAAATAAGTTTTGATTACTTTAAGATTTGCAAGTATTCAATTGTCTTAAATGAAAAAGTTACCCCCCCCCCCTCTCAAATAAAGACAAATCAGGTATACTGAAACAATATTAGAGAAGTTACGCGAGGCTGCAATATGGTGTGAATTAGCCTTTACTGGAGGGGTTCGGATAGCATCTATCCGACAATATATGCAAAGCCGGCCAGATGCTGTCCGAGATCCCGTGTAAAGGTTAAAATTAAAACTTCGCGAATAAAATTAATTGCTTTTAACTGTATATAGACGGAAAAACATATTTTAACCTTAACTGCTCTGACAAAAATTGTTACATAACTACTGTGAGCTGTCTGTCAGACCATTTAATCTGAAGATGAATAAAATGTTACATTAATTCTCAGAATACTATTTATGTATTAAACTTTATGTACAAGAATATTATAAATCAAATTCAACTATTCAAAAGTATTTAGAGGTAGTAATAAGACTCCAAACTAAAAAAAATTGACCAGTATCTATAGTTAAACTAAAAATTACAAGTTAAACTGTGAAATTTAAAAAACTCACGGTGTCTGAGACCACTAACAGCAGTTAAGGGTTAAATCTAAACAGTTGATTTTAAACACAAGGTAAAATGGTCATAGAATATTCCGATTGCAACAAGATTCGTCTATAATAACTGATTTGGAATGAAAAAATATGTAAATATTTTAACAATCTTTCATTTCACTCTTTCTAACTGTGCGCCCTTAGGATTCCCGTGCCTAGAGCAGTTTGCTCCAATTGCTCCTCGGTAGCTAAGGCCTCGATAAATCATTTAAACATATTGACATGTAAACGAGAAATTGTAAAATAACTACCTCATAGGTTTAACATTAGCAAGCGGGTATTTTGGTGAGAGTGTAGCTTGTAGCTTCACATAATAAACTTAACAATCAATCATACTAACAAAAAAATCTAATTTACTGTTTTTTTATGACATTACTTATAGGGATGTACGATAAATTAACGTAACAATAAAATAAAATAAAATAAAGTTAAATCTTACCTTTAATCAGACTTTGCCCTGTTCACTGGTCGCTCAAATCAGATCGTTAAGTCCTCGTTGTTTCATTGTAGCTCAGTGGTTAGTCCTCAATTAATATCGCCAATTTACACACATGTTTTGATTTGCTCACACCCGTAAACTTTTCTTGCCGACACCGAAAGCAGAAAGACACGCGTCATAGCGCATGCGCAAGTTGCCAGTCACCCAATGAGGTTGTTACGAAGTGCATGGCACCTTATTTAGCTCCCATCATCCAGTAACAGATCTGTCGTCACCTCAACCGCATATTCAAGCTCCTATGACACCCTAGGGTTCCAAATGGCACCGCCTTTTCACCTCCGGGTCCCAAATGGCACCGGTTTGTCACCTTTATTTTTAACAGTGTTGATACGTAAGTGTTGAAATTAACATTATAAATACTCATAATTTGTAGCGGCTTCATAAATAACAATTCTATTCATCAAACGCTGGTATTGTGTTTAAGCAAAGGTCAAAGCGAATGGGCCGGTTAAAATAATCTGCTAACCTAAAACTGTTTTAGAAATTTTTAAAAAATGTCATATTCAATGGCTTAAAACTTGGAATTAATTAAAATTAGGTACATTTTGATATGTTTGTGATAGCAAGACACGTTCAGCAAAATAACTGAAAAGTGCTACCTCAGAGCTTTGATCTTCAATTGGTTAAGAAATTTTCAATATACACTGGTGTCCAAAAGTTAAGCATAATTGGTAATTAAGTAATTATTTTTAAGTAATGAAAGAAATATGAATCGGAATGTGCTGAAACTCCAGGTGTGTAAACAAAATAGTACGCGTCACATATTTTCGCGAGGAGTTTTCCCCGAAATCGAACAGAGGACCGTCAACAAATTGAAAAAGAACGAAGATCTTTTGGATAACCCTGTCAAAACTAATGTAGCAAAAGCGTTCAAACTGCAAATAATGATTAATTGGCTTATTGTAATGTACTGTGTTAATTTTTACAAGGATAGCATGTATACTCGTAGAGAAATTAAGGTTTTTATAAAAACAGTCCTAAATTTTTCCAAGTTTTTTGCTTATAATTTGCAGAGTTCTTATTATAAAATAATGTTCTTTTCTGAAAATATGACAAACACCATTGTACACAATACCCTGTCATCAGAATTTAAAAATAATAAAAATTGTATAAAAAATGAGTATGTTTAGTAAATATTTTTTCATTGCGCATGCGTCAACGATATCAAAATGTCATTTGCATATTGTGTTAGCTAAATGTATAGAGCAACTTCTGTAAAAGTTTCAAAAACATAGCTTGAAAATTCTGAAAATGGGAGCCCTATAGAATCAACTCAAAATCCGTAATTCCTAAAGGAAGCAAAAAAATCAGGGGTTTTACCTAAATATAGTTGTACGTGCAATATTGTGTAGGCACTAAACAATGGAATATGGATACAGCCCCTCATCTTTTTGCTTCATTTAGGGAATAAAGAATTTTGAGTTGATTCTATAGGCTCCCATTTTCAGAATTTTCAATCTATACTTTTGAAACTTTTACTGAAGTTGCTCTATACATTTATCTAACACAATATGCAAATGACATTTTGATATCGTTGACGCATGCGCAATGAAAAATTAGTTACTAAACATACTCATTTTTCATACAATTTTTATTATTTTTAAATTCTGATGACAGGGTATTCTGCACAATGATGTTTGTCATATTTTAAGAAAATAACATTATTTTATAATAAGAACTCTGCAAATTACAAGCAAAAAACTTGGAAAAATTTAGGACTGTTTTTATAAAAACTTTAATTTCTCTACGAGTATACATGCTATCCTTGTAAAAATTAACACAGTACATTACAATAAGCCAGTTAATCATAATGTGCAGTTTGAACGCTTTTGCTACATTAGTTTTGACAGGGTTATCCAAAAGATCTTCGTTCTTTTTCAATTTGTTGACGGTCCCCTGTTCGATTTCGGGGAAAACTCTTCGCGAAAATATGTGACGCGTACTAGTTTGTTTACACACCTGGAGTTTCAGCACATTCCGATTCATATTTCTTTCATTACTTAAAAATAATTACTTAATTACCAATTATGCTTAACTTTTGGACACCAGTGTATAGTAGTCGTGCTTTAAATTACCTTTTTCAAGAAAAAAAAAATCTGTATTCTTCAACTATTTTAAATTATACAATGTAAGATTTTTTTATGTCTACACTTTTTGGGACTTGCCGCTTCTTTGCTCGAAGAAAAATTATTAATAACGCATTATTCCCTTCATCAGTTACAGATGAAAAGCATTTCCCGCAGGAAGAATGAATCTTCTAATGGATTCAAATTTGATTAGAAATCATTAAGAGCATTCGTTTGGAAAATTGATAATCCTATTATTCAAGCATAAACTGTGTAAAGTTTACGTTAGACATTGACTTTTCCTTTTGTCTTTATCTAATATTCCATTAAAATGAAACAAATTACAAACCAAGATTTTGACGTGACATGTATTGCATTGATAAATTATAAAAAAAAAATTGTTATATACATATAATTCTTAGGTACACTTATAATACATACATATAAATGTTTTAGAAACATTTTTTAATTGGAGCGTAGCTAATAATAATAATAATAATAATAATAATAATAATAATAATAATAATAATAATAATAATAATAATAATAATAATAATAATAATAATAATAATAATAATAATAATAATGCTATTCAAATACAAACTATGTAAAGTATTCGGTAAAAATACAGCAATATTTTGGAATATGAGTTTTTCTTTTATTTATATTGAAATTTTACGGATGAAATGAAACTTATAAACGAAGTTTGCTTCGAATGATTATAAAATATTTTTATTTTTATTTTTAAGTGTTGATGTATAAGTTTTGAAATTAACAATAGCAGTACTCACACTAAACTATAACGGTTTCATTAATATCATATATATCCATTACATGCTGAAATTACGCCGGTTTGTATTAACTGTTGCGCTACAACTGTTTTAGAATGAGAAAATGCCATATTTAATGATAGACGGTTTGTGATTAAACAGAATGAATTACATATTGATAAGTTTGTGTTCGCAAGACATCTTCTGTAAAATAATTAAAAACTGTTACTTTAAAGCTTTGGTTGTCAATGTGTTATGGAATTTTAAATAATATGCTTTAATCGTACTTAAAAATTTTTTTTTTATAAAAAATAACCTTCATCATCCATTTTAAATATATATTGCAGGTCTTTCTTTTTTCTGTTTTTATAATCCTACGATTTACGGAGCTTACCATTTCTTTTCTCTAAGAATAATTGATACTAACGCATTATCCCCTTCATCAGTCACGGACGAAATTGTATTTCACATGAAGAATGAATCTTTTGAAAAGTTTGGAATTTAATTAAAAATCCTTAAAAGCTTTCGTGTGGAAAATTGATAATCACAGTATTCAAGCACAAATTATGTAAATATTTACATAAAATTACAATAAAAGTTTGGAATTTGATGTTTTTCTTTTATTTGTATTTAACATTGTACTAATTAAATGAAAAATATAAATGAAGTTTTCTATGAAGGATTATAAAATGTTTTTATTTTACTTTGACTTTTCCAAATATTTTTCATCTTTTGAATTTTCCATAAACATAAATATTTTAACAGCCTTTTTAAATAACGGTTGATAGACATTGATATATAAGTGTCGAAATTAACAATAGCTCACAGTAATCTGTAACGGTTTTATTAATATCATATATATTTAGGTGTAGTACTGTTTCAATTAACTGTTAAGCTACATCGATTTAGAATAAAAAATGCGATGTTGAATGACAAACAATTTGGGATCACATAAAATGAAGAATATATTAATTGTTTGTAATCGCAAAACACCTTCAGCAAAATAATTCAAAAACCGCTACTCTTAGCTTTGGTTGTCAATGTGTTTAGAAATTTTCAATAATTTAGTTTAATTATGCTTTAAACGATGTTTTGAAAAAAAAAATAGCATCCATCATCCATTTTAAAACATACAATGTAAATCATTTTTTTTATTTTACAATTTCTGGAGCTTACAGTTTCTTTGCATGAACAATTGATACATATTGATTATTCCTTTCATTAGACACGGATGAAAGATATTTCACATGAAGAATGGATCTTTTGAAGAGTTCGAAATTTGATTAGAAATCTTTAAGAGCATTCGTGCGGAAAATTGATAATCATATTATTAAATTGTAAACTATGTAAAGTATTCGGCAAAATTAAAATAAAATTTCGGATTTTGAGATTTTTCTTTTATCTGTATTTAATATTATACTAATGAAATGAAACTTATAAACTAAGTTTGCTTTGAAGGATTGTAAAATGTTTTTATTTTATTTTGAATTTACTTCTTTTGAATTGCACATAAATATAAATATTTTACCAGCTTTAAAAAAAAAGGTTTATAGACATTGATATATAAAGGCTGATATTAACAATAGCAACGCTCACAGTAACCTGTAACGGCTTAATTTATCGCAAACAATGCGAAATCGAAGCTATAAAATCTACCCGATAATATAGACATCGTCGTTTTACGTGTGAAAAATAATTTAAATATCTTACAAAAAAAAAAAAAAAAAAATGAAGCTTCAAAACACTTTACTTAAAACTTAACACAAACTTTATTCCAGAATAAATTTTACTACTCTTTTTTATCATTGCTCGTGAGCATCTGCGAAAAATAAAACCACGACCATGGAGTCACCATGAAAGTGCGGACACTAAAGCAATTATAATTATTAATCTAATTCGCGACATTCTCCCACCTTGAGTTTTCGACAGTTAAACTCAACAATGGGTACAATAAAATATAAAATAAAATATGACTAATACTTACATTACAGTGATAAGATACAATTCTTACAATATTACATTTCTCAAAACAGGTAAATAAACATTTTCTTCTGAAAAATTCAAATAAAATTAAACATATTATTACAAATTCAAATTAACACTATGAAATATACTAAAAAATAAAAATAAAGTTTTTGTTGAAAGAGTATTTAGAGTTAATAACGTTTTGGGACAGTCACTATTCTGCCACTTCTCGTTCTTAATACTGGATCACTAAAAAGTTCTTTTGGAATCTCTAAATTGTACAGTTTTTGGACAGGTCGCAAAAGTTCACCATTTTCAATTTTTAATCGTGCAACTCTTGGGTGGCCATCTTTACCAGAAATAAGTTCTTGCACTCGGGCTAAAGCCCAATAGGCACGTTTCTTATCAGACTCTACGAGTACGACATCACCAACGGTAAGTTGCTTGACATTCTTTTGCAAAGAACTTTGCTGGCGCAATTGTCCTAAATATTCAATACGAAATCGCTTACGTAAGTGTTCTCGAACATGTTGCCTATACTTAACTCTTTTATTTAATTCTTGCGCGTCAATTGCATCAAAATCTCTCACATCTGAAGATCTTATGTCCTGTAAAAACATTGATGGTGTTAACGGTGCTAGATCGTTCACATCTTCAGTAACATAAGTTAGAGGTCTAGCATTCACAACTTGTTCACAATCACAGAGAATTGTGAGCAGTTCTTCGTAGGATAATGAAGCTCTACCTAGAACTTTTCTCAGGATGCGTTTCACCATTTGTATCAATCGCTCCCACCAGGCAGCGGTAGGTAGATTAAATTTCCGGCGAATCTTTTGGGCTCTAAATCTTCTGCATCCTACACATTTCTGTACTACTGCTCGAATAGTTTTCCTAGCTTTTACGATCCAGTAGTCTTCTCGTAACGATGTCATCATAAGAGTTACTCCTGCATGCAAAAGCTCTTGGTGTTTCCAGGAGATCAGACGGTGGACTACAGGATGGTCAGAAGGCAAAAGAACAGGATATTTAAAATTGAAAGCATCTTCTCTATAAATAACTTGCGTTTTCACTCTTATAATACCATCTTCATCTAGGATTGGTCTTAAGCTACGTATCTTCTGATTATTCTTCTCGTTGAATCTGTCTTTCTGAATCAAAATTATCAGTTTTCTTTCGGCTTGTTCTAATTCCAAACACGTAAGTTCAGAAACTTCTTTTGAATTAGGATTTCTTAAATTGTTTAAGAATCTTAAAATCCAGGCGATCAATCTTATAATTTTCTTGAAAGATGAAAACCGTCGATAATACCAATCACTAGATTCTGTGTTCTTGTTCATTGCTGACATGACACTTTTCCGTTTTTCAGAGTTAATAATTTCTTCATCGGGAATTCCGGCACTTTGAGGCCAAGTATATTCAGGTTGAGCCAACCAATCCGGTCCCTCCCACCATCTTAGTTGTAAAAATTGTTCAATCGAACAACCTCTGGAAGGGATATCTGCCGGATTAAATTTTCCTGCAATGTGTCGCCATTGGTTCTTTTGAGTTAAGGATCTGATTTCTTCTACGCGATTCCAAACGAATGTTCCCCATCTTTCGTCTCGCTTTATCCAGCTTAAAGCTGTAGTTGAGTCACACCAATAAAATATCTTTAAATTTGGAATTCGTAGATCAGATATAACTCGACTTCCCAACCTGGCTCCAATGCAGCATGCTAAAAGCTCCAACCGGGGTATCGTTATGTTCTTAAGGGGAGCTACTCTTGCACGTGACTGTACGAAAGTTACCAGGATTTTATCTTTTCTCTTTACTCTTAGAAAAATGCAAGTAGCATACGCATGTTTGCTTCCATCACAAAATATGTGAAGGCCTACATCATTACTTTCATAATTATCAAGATACATCCATCGCTGCAATTTGATGTCAGAAATCATCTTCAATCCTTGCACCCATTTTAAAAATTGTTTAGCCAAATTAATTGGGAGTAATTCATCCCACTTAATTTTTAACTTCCAGCATTCTTGTAGAATAAGTTTAGGGAGCAAAGTCACTGGAGAGGTAAATCCAAGAGGATCAAACACTTTCTGAGCGAATGAAAGTACAGCTCGTGTTGTGGGAATAATTTGTTTTTCCTCAATAGAACCGATTTTGCAAGATAGGGTATCGTTTTCCAGATCCCAGTTTAAACCTAATACTGGTGTTACATTAGCTGCTGAATTTTCAAAAATAATTTGAATGGGATAATTTGACAACCATCCCCTGAGATTAAATTTTGCAGAGAATAGTAACGTTTGGGATTCAAATATAAACTTATTTAATTCTTCAACTGTGTTGAAACTGCAAACACAATTATCTACATATAACGATTCATTCAAAATTTCTACTGTAGAAGCAAGATTTTCAGTCGCACTTTCTAAATGATGTCTCAAAGTAGCCGCTAATAAAAAGGGGCTACAATTGATTCCAAAAACAACACGTTTATGTCTATAAATTATGCCATTTTCCCATATAAATCTCAGATAGTCTCTATCCTCTGCTCTTATACCAATTTGTAGAAATGCCTTCTCTATATCGGATACTGCACCAACAGGATGTTTCCGAAACCGATGCAATATAGAAGGAATCATTTCAATCAAATTTAATCCCTTATCTAGGCAATCATTTAGAGAAGGGGAACCTTTAACATGAGCCGAAGCGTCAAAAACTGGTCTAACTTTAGTAGTTTCACTCAATTCTTTAAATACAGGTCTGTGTGGCAAATAATGTATTTTAGTTTCTTTATTATCAACTACCCTTTCAATTATTCCTGCATTTATCCACGAATCAAATACTTCGCTATATACCTCAATTTTATTTAAATTAATTAACTTTTTCCTCGTTGTAGCAAGCCGCTTTTCGGCCAATTCTCTATTGTTAGGTAAGCAAGCTTTATCTAGCACCCATGGCAATGCTACTTCGTATCTCCCTTCTGAATCTATTCTTATATTACTCTTAAAATGCTGCATAGTTTCTTCATGAATTTCAGATTTAGTTTTGGATTCAACTGGATCCGTTATACCCATAATATCCAGCTTCCACAAAACAGCAACGGAACAATTGTTCCAAAGTGATGAAATAATCATAGCAGCCTTATTTGTTTCTGATTTAATACTTGGAATTTTTCCCATTAGAGTCCATCCCAAATGGGTTTTTACCGCAACCGGACCACTTTCTAAAACTTTAATATTTCCGGTGAGTAATTTTCCGGCCACATCAGAACCAATCAATAATTTAATTTCATTTTCGGTTTCACATGAACTATTTTCAACATCAGAAATTTTAATGCCACATTTATTTAATTCTGATAACCAAGGCCCAGTTGGCACTTTTCGTAATTTAGAACAAATAACAGGAACATCTAAAACATGCATATCACATTTATAACTATTGTCTATGCTACTTAAGTGAATTCGATACTTATTATGCTTTGTTTCACTTGTTTCAATATTACCAAATAATGTGTGAATTAATTTAATTTCACCAATACTTTTATAATTCAAATATTTAATTACATCTCCTTATAAATAGGAACGTTCGGAACCTGTGTCAATAACCCCACGCACGATTTTCTCTTTTTCATTGTGCTTTACACGGACACTCAAAGTTTGGAGTAACACAGTAGGATCCGAAGCTTGAGTAGTTAAAACAGTGTCACTACTCCCTGATTCATGTTTATGACTTTCTAACGACACATTACCACCTTCATTTAAAACATTTTGACATAATATTGAAAAATGTCTTTTACCACAATTCGAACATTTAATTTTAGAGTTACAATTGCGTGAAATGTGGTTTTTCTTCAGGCAAACAAAGCAAGCCCTTTTTTTCAAAATTGAGTTACGTTTCTCATCAAAAGAAAGCGAACTAGCTTTAAAACATTTTTCTGATAAGTGACACTTGTCACAAAATATACATAAATCTTCACGTTTATTAACTAAATTCTTATTAGACTTATTATTTATAAATAAATCTGTGGCAGTTGGCATTGAATTATATTCATTATTACATTTATGATATTTCTTTGGGTTTTCAAAACCAAGATTGGAATGAGCCAAAAGAACCCGCTCTTCCGCAATAACTTCATTTTTCAAAAAATCAAGGATAGAATTTAATTGATTCTTACCTTGAGCAGTCTTCTCACGCTGTCTTTCCCAGATTTTAAGGACATCATGAGGTAGAGAAGATTCTACAAGTGGGAAAAGTATGCTGGCATACTTTTCTTCTGTGACACCTAATGATTCTAGAGACCTAAGTTTTGTCTCTAGATTATCATATAACGACGATAAATTGAAATTCTTGCTTGATGATTGATTATTATTTAAAACTAATTGAAGAAGATCTCTAACATATATCTCAATAAGTGTATCTTCTCTGCCAAACCTTTCTTTCAGATGTAGAATTACTTTTGGATAATTATCAGCTGAAACCGGATAACTATTTACTATCTGTGCTGCTTTGGATTTCGGCGTTATTGCCTGTAAAAGATAAACAAATTTCAAATGGTCATCTAAAGTGGTGTCTTCATGAATTTTACTGAATGAATTCCAAAAGGTTAACCATAATCTTGCATCGCCATCAAACGGCTGTAAACTTATTTCTGGTAAGCGAAGTGGTCGCGACAGTGTTCTTTCAACATCCGTATAATTCTGCGATCGGAGTTGTTCTTCGATAGGCTTCACCAAAAATGTCTTTACTTTTTGCTTTATAGCAATAAATTTTTCTGTATACTCTTCGCAAGCTTCAAATTCTTTAGAATAATCTTTTTCTATAACTTTCTCTGTCAACATAAAATTCAAAATTTCTTCATCTACAGCTCGCAATCTTGTGCTTTTATCTTCCAGTTGACACATTAAATTCTCTATTAAATTAGTATCTGGAGTTGCGTCGTTTAAAGCTTCATTTAAAGCATTATAAGTTTTCGTAAATCCAGCTCTAAGAGGAGTTCTTTTGATTTTCAAAGGATCCATATTTTCAATGACAACTTCTGTTAACAAATAAGAAACAGTTACTTTTCACACGTCCCTATTAGTTTGGACGCCACATATCGCAAACAATGCGAAATCGAAGCTATAAAATCTACCCGATAATATAGACATCGTCGTTTTACGTGTGAAAAATAATTTAAATATCTTACAAAAAAAAAAAAATGAAGCTTCAAAACATTTCACTTAAAACTTAACACAAACTTTATTCCAGAATAAATTTTACTACTCTTTTTTATCATTGCTCGTGAGCATCTGCGAAAAATAAAACCACGACCATGGAGTCACCATGAAAGTGCGGACACTAAAGCAATTATAAATATTAATCTAATTCGCGACATAATTATTATTATATCTATTCAATACACGCTGTTGATGCTTTTGTTTCAATCAACTACTAAGCACAAATATTTTAAAAAAATGTCATATTTAATGACAAACAATTCGGGATTGAATAAATCGAAGTAAATATTAGTCAGTGTGTGATGGTAAGACTCCTACTACAATACAATCGAAAACTGCTGCCTTATAGCTTTGGTAGTCAATGTGTGAAGAGATTTTGAATAATTTGCTTGAAATATTCTTTAAACGGTTTTTGTCGAAAAAAATCGGTATTCATCAACTATTTTAAAATGTACAATGCAAAACAATTTGTTTTTTAATTTACAATTTCTGGAATTTACCGTTTCTTTGAAGGAACGATTGCTACTAACTCATTATTCCCTTCATTAGTCATGATAAAAGATATTTCTCATGAAGAATGGATCTTTTAATGGGTTCAAATTTCATTAGAAATCTTTAAGAGCATTCGTGCGAAAAATTCATAATCGTAATATTGAAGCATAAACTATGTAAATTATTCGATAAAATTGCGACAAAAGTTTCGAAGTTGACTTTTTTCTTTTATACATATGTAATATTCCATAGAAATGAAAGAAATTACAAACAAATTTTTCGACATGCATCGAAAAGATAAATTATATTTATATAAATATATATTTGAAATTTATTAGAGGCTTTCCTTTATTGATACATTTATAAATATAAATGTTTTACAAGCTTTTTATTTAGGAATTTTAACAAATTATTAACCCAGTTTCGGACATTTATTGAAATGGTAAATCATAAAAGTTTTTAATTTAATTGGAATTTATTAGGGTTTTTCGTTATTGAAATGTATTATTTATAAGTATTTTAGAGGATTATTGTTTTAATTGGGTCATAGACATTTAGATGTTGCAAATGACAATGTAACTTATTCACCCTTAAATGGACGGTTTCTTTTGTATTATATCTAAGCATTTGAATCAAATGTAATTATATAAAATATTCTTCAATTTCGGAGGATTTCACAAACTAAATTGTTTTAATGGATGTATTAAAGTTTTTCTGAAATAAATTTATTAAGATTTAGTTTGCATGCTTTCATTTGGAAAATTGCATACATTTCGTTCAGTTTCTTTTAATTATTAATAGTATTTTCTATCTGAGAACCATTTTAAAAATAACCAGATTTAAAACATACATAATTATACTCATTAATTATACACTGACAGAAAAAAAATCCTAAAACAAAGAAAAACGTACTGTAAGGAAATGAAATTTGGACAGTGCATTTGTCTATTTAACATGTTTAATTGATTAGATTTTTAAGATCACAGGTTAATTTAAGTTCAATTAAATGCATTTCAAATGTTAAATGCTGTTACATTAATAACCGCTATAACCTCCTGAATTTTGAATGCAAGCCTGCACACCTGCATGCTTTGTGTCATACAGTTGCCGAATGTCAATTTGTGGTATGGTTTCCCATGCTTGTTGTATTTGTTGTTACAATACTGTGACTTGTCAGTACTGGCAGGTAATGATGCTGGCGTTGTCGTCCAGTGATATCCCAAGCGTTCTCAATGGGAGACAGAACTGGTGATCTTGCTGGCCAAGGTTACATGTCGACACTCTGTAGAGCACGTTGTGTTACAACAGAATTATGAAGGGGAGCGTTAATCTGTTGGAAATCTACCCGTTAAATACTTTACATGAACGACCGAACTACAGGTTGAATTACCAAACTGACGTACAAATTTGCAGTCAATGTGTTTGGGATAACCACGAGAGTGCTTCTGGTATCATGGGAAACTGCTCCACAGACCATGGCTAAAGATTCTAGGTCCAATGTGTTTAGGCCGCAGACAGTTTGAATACAGGCGTTCCCCTGGCCTCCTTCTGACCAGCACACGGCCATCATTGTCACTAAGGCAGAACCAGTTTTGTTCAAAAAACACAACACATCTCCACTTCATCCTCCAATTAACCCCGGCTTTGACACCATTGGTATCGCAAATGATAATGATTTAAAGTCAGTGGAATGCATGCAACAGGGCGCCTTGTTCGGAACTGTTCTTGAAGTAATCGATTTCAAAAAGTGAGTTGTGTCACTGTAGTACCAATTGCATCTCGGATTTCTGTCGCAGACGCAGTACGATGCGCCCCAGCCGTACGCCGAATACAATGGTCTTACCTCTCGGTAGTGCCACGTGTTCACCCGGAGCCTGGTCTTCATGAGGTAGTACCATCCCTTGACCACTGCTCCAAACGATCATGCACAGTGGATACATTCCATCCAATTCTTTCTGCAAAATCGCGGAAAGAAAATCCACTTTCTCGTAGCCCTATTATACGACCTCTTTCCAACTCGGGGAGCTGATGATTATAGCTTCTTCGTCTTCTCAAAGGCATTTTTAATCAACTTCAACTCAGTTCGTCAAATTTTGAAGATAAATAAGGCTCACAAAAATTTACAGCACGCATTTAAAGCAAACCTGACTTGTAAATTGTGAGTGGCGCTACTAGCGACACACTTATGTGCGAAGCGTGAAATTTGAATAGATTCGGTATAAACACGTCTTCAAAATTTTGTTTATCTAACACAAGTCTTTACTGGTGTTGGGATTTATTTTTCGTCAGTGTATTTTAATTCATTTAGAGTTTTCCGTTTAATTTCGTCAGGATTATATTGTAGTATTTTAATTACATAAAATATCATGCTTAGATTATTTTATTTAGTTTAGTAAATATAACTGTAAAGTATTTTTCATTTTCAGAGTATTGTATATATTTTAAAATACACAGTACCGTGTTTCAAACGACTGTTAAAAAAATCTCCATCCATCAACCATTTGAAAATATTGAAAGTAAATACATATTTTTTTTCTATCTGCAATTTTTGGAGCTTTGTTTGCTGTTTCTTTTCTGCAGGAACAATTGATGCTATTGCATTATCATCTTAATCGGTCACGAATGAAAGATATTTCACATGAAGAATGGATCTTTTGAAAAGTTTAAAATTTGATTAGAAATCTTTAAGAGTATTCGTGCGGAAATCTTATAATCATATTATTCAAGCATAAACTATGTAAAGTGTTCTGGAAAATTTGAATTTGAGTTTTTCTTTTATTAATATGTAATCTTCTATTGCAATTGTAAACGAAGTTAATTTTGAAGAACTGTAAAAGGTTTTTATTCTAATTTTAATTTATAATTACTTTTCTTTGAAATATACATAAAAATAAAATATTTACTATCTTTTTATAAAACAAAATGTTCAGAAACATTGATACACAAATGTTGAATCTATCAATAACAGTGTTCACGCTAATCTGGAACTGTTTAATTAATATTCTATTTGAGTATTTATTTGAATAATATATAATTATTTAAAAAAATCATTCTATTTATGACGATTCCTCTTATAAAAATATTTTAATGAATGTGCCAAATATTTTGTACAATAAAATCATTTAAATGTTGTTTGCATACTTTTATTTGAATAATTATTTATATTAAGTATAATTTGTTTTGTGTCACAGTATTTTTTGTATCTCTAAATAAGAGTTGAAAGGGATTCGATATTAAATATATGCAAAAACATTCATTAACAGTTTATTTATAGTCCATTAATTTATTATGAATATGTCTTCATTAATAACTCTTAAGGGGAGACACTATCTTAAAATTCATTAAAATATCGATTTTCTTTTTTTAATTTTATTGAAGTCTTATTTAAACGTGAATTTTTCGACACCTCATTTTTAGTTATTCGATAATTATATCACGATATAATGTAAATTTTGCCAATAGATCCAGTGCAATTACTCATAGAAATGGAAACCTTTAACTGATTTTTCTCCCTGTTCATATTTTTATACTTCTTGCTTCATCGACACATACTAGAGATTTTTTTTGCAAATTTAGATAGAAGTTTGAAATTTTCTACTTCTCCTTCATGGTGTATTTAATATTTTTGTGCATGGGTTTAATATTCATGTTTATAGTTATTTTTTAAATGTTTAAATTGAGAGTTTATTGAATTTCCTTTATTTTATTAATAAACAGGTAAGCAAAAGTCATATTAAATGAAAAATACCATACATCTAAAAATCCATTCACAGTTTTACGTATATAGTACATTGTAATGAATGGAAGAATAAATTGAAGCAAAAAAAAAAAGAATATTTTTAAAAGTTGTAAGGATTTATTAAAAAGTTAATTAAAAAATACCTTTTAGAGAAATAGGCTTTTTTACAATTTATTTAATTTTCAGTATTAATTATTGTGTCACCACATATTATTACAGTACTATTCAAAATTGAAGAGATGGTTTCAAGCATAGAGTGTCCCCTTAAATCATTTAGTTTTTTTTTTTCAGTTATGTTTAATTAAGATTACATTAAAACATTTTTACTTTATAAAATAAGATAAAAAAAATTTTGCTTACTTTAGTTAAAATTATTTAAAGCATTTTTCATTTTTTAAATATTGTTTTTAGATTTTTTAGTTTCTTTCACTTACTATCTTACATGTTTATCATTAAATTTTTCTTATGTTAAGTTTGAAACTTGGTGCTCCAATTTTTTAATATTAAGTGTTGTGTTCTAAATATGCTTTCTAAAATTCTTTCTAAATTCAACTCAGAACGCTCATTTGATAAAAGAAACGTTTGCAGTATGAAAAAATTTATTAGTTTTTAAGAGCACAGTTAAAATTACTGCAATATTTTTATATCATTTACATATAAAAGAGATTTTCCTTCACAATTAAACATAGATCCTTTCAAGAAATTTTGATTAGAGATGATTAAGCTTGTAAAAAGTTTTTACCTTTTTAATTATGTATAAATTGTGTAAATTTATGTCAAATTCAAGTATCAGATTGAACATAATGCTTGTAAATTTGTTCATTTGGAATCTTGATCTCCTTTAAAAAGCAACTAGAAACAAAAATATTCAAAAAAAGCCAATTTTAAAATTTATAAAATTAGTATGGAAAACATATGTTTATTAAATACACAGAAAAATATATGCACAACTAAAAGCAGAAAATAATGAAGCTTTCTCCGTGAATTAGATACAGAGATTTCGTCTTTTTTTAAAATATGAAAATTTATTTCTACACTGTAAAACAATGCGTTTTCCGATCCAGAGCCGAGAGTTTCCATGCGATCCAACCAGGGAGGTCACGAGACCTCCAATGAGGAGGAACCAAGTGACGCCCGGCCCCACAACAGCACCTGCTGCCAGCCAGGAATACCAAGTAGGGGCACCAGGGACACTACCAATGCGTCGCGGCCCGACGGCTTACCATCCGCAGTCACCGAAACGGCACCGCCCGCGCCCCACAAGGCTACACCGAGGGGAACAACCAATCAGACACCGTAGCAAAAGCTGCCTGAACCCGCTGACCTGCGGACCCAGCCTTCCGGGAGGACTTTCGGGAAGGCGACTCGAATTCTCGTTACGTACAAGGGAAACCCGGAAAAACCTTGTATAGTCGCTTCGTCCGAATCGCGTCTTCAAGAGGCCTCGGACTCTTCTAATGAGTGTTGCGTTCGAGCGATCTGAAAATCATCATGCGTTCGAGAAGTCTTCAGAACGAGACAGCAGTGAGCTCAATTGACCAGACGACCAACCCGATCCAATGTCTTTGTCAAGAGTTCGCCAACAATGTCGACGATACCCTTCCTGATATAATGATCAACGACAAGATCGGAGAGCGTTCGAGTGCGGAAGTTAGGTGGGAAACACTTTTCCCTGATGGACTTCCAAAGGGGGCACTCATAGACACAATGTCTAATCGTACTAACCCCATTCCCGCAAAAGCACGCAGGGTTGCCTTTCAAAAAGAGGGCCTGATGGTTGCCAAAGGCAGCATGTCCTGTTAGAACCTGGTTGAGAAAGAAAACGCCCTGAATTCTCTAAGTGGAGACTTTCGGGAAGATCTCATACGTCAACCGGCCGTCCTCAGATCGGTCCCACTATTGCTGCCAATCTAATAGCGCCCTGTCATGGAGCTTCCTCTTGACTTGACGTCCTGAGAGAGGAACCAGTATGTTGACCGTCTGTCGACTCGCAGCCTCCTTCGCATGCGCGTTAGGGCATCGGCATGCTCGTTAAAGCCGTACCCGACATGAGCCTTGATCCAGTGCATATGGACCCTGATTCCTGTATTTGCAACCAGGTTTCTAATCTCGGCTACTGCTTTGTGCCGAGGCACCAAAGACTAAAGCGCTTGAAGCGCCAATCTCGAATCCGAGTAGATGTTGAGCTCACCGAGACCCCTCCGAATGGCGTCAGCAATCGCTTCCTTGATCGCATGGACATCGGCCGCGAAGACAGTCGACCCATCAGAGAGGCGGAACCTTCCCTTAGCAACAACTTCATCCCTAGTGGCGAGGTGATAGGCACAGCCAACCCTCTTGTCAACCAGCTTGGAACCGTCCGTATAGTATGTATACGGAGACTTCCGGCTGAGTTCCGGCGTTTAAGGTATTCGAACCGGATAGTGTCGTTGAGGCTGGTACTTCCAAACTTCCACCATTTCTGGCGAAAGATTTGGTCTGTCAATGCTCTCGCCCCATCTCGTGAGGGCCTCGAAGTCGCGTTCGATACGAGCTCCAGGGGGACTACCCCAGACAAAACGTTCAACGCGTCGATTAAAACCGTGCTGTAACACTTGGTGATACACAGCAAGAGACCTTTCTGAATACTCAGCAGTCTCTGACGAAGAGCCACTTTTCTGAAGTACCAGATAGGGGCCGCGTACAAGACTATACGCTCGGCCACCACCAAGTAAACCGCCTTACGAACATCAGGTTTAAGTCCCCAAGTAGCAGTTGCCAATGTGGTAAGCTTTTACTGGACCCTGGTCGCCTTCTCTCGGACGAGATCCAAGTGAGGCATCCAGCTGTAGTCCCTGTCTATGACCGCGCCTAGGTACTTGATTTGTTTGGAGAACTTAACCCTATTCCACCCATCCGTATGCGTAATGAGGGTTCGTATTTCATCTTTCCCTTAGGTGGTATGACAGTGTACAAGCACTTGTCGAAGCTGAACTCCTGGCTGCATCCTACCGCCCACGACAGGATCTCTGCGAGAACCCGCTGGACGATGACACATATGTATAAATGCATATGTGTGAAAAACAAAAAGTAAAAGAAAAAAAAAGAAAAAGAAAGAAAGAAAAAACAAAAATTGAGCACTAGCAATTTGGCGAATCTAATCGCTTGTTTACTCGCCGAGTTAAGAACTTAGTTGCAATTTGGCGAAATGGTGACCGACAGCGAGAACACTGGTGCCACCTTTCTATGCAGCATGTGCCCGTGAAGATTTGAATCAAGTGTTTGGTCACCGATTTCGCCGTAGTAGACCAGTTCCCTGTTACACCATGCTATCCGGATTTAAGCTGTATAGGTTTCTTTATTTAAAATTTCTATGTATGTTACTCCTATGGATTCCGATGTGTATCTGGATGCGAGACTCGACTGTGATTTTAAAGATACAGCTCATATTCAAAATATTAGAATAATTGAGAAAAAGTAATAAGAAGAAATTATTTGTCATTTATTTATTTTTTATACTAAGTAAATGCAATTAAATTTCTTATAAATTAAATCTGGAATGTTTAGATAAGATTTTAACATTTATAAAATATAAAATACAGCACAATAAATTAGGTATATAGCTTCCTTAAACACACCAGAATATTAGAATAAAATTTAGATTGGTTCAAAATATTAGAATATTTTATTTTACGCAACAATATTACCTTAAGAATATGAAGTAAATGGTAGTTAATATTTTGTAGCATCCCCTTTAGCTTTCATAACAGCGTAAAATCGATCTTGCATGCTATATACAAGGTGTTTACAAACATTTCTATCAATATTAGCCCAAATAGACTTTATACGTGCCACTAATTCAGTTTTACTTGAAGGAGGATTTTCTTGAAGTTTTTTCTTCATTATACACCATAAGTTTTCGATGGGATTAAGATCTGGTGAATTTGGTGGCCAAGGAAGTACCTCAATGTTGCGTTGGCGGAACCAATTCTTAGTTGACACCGAGGTATGCGGGGACGCTAAATCTTGTTGAAAGATGAAATCATCTTCAAATAAATCTTCTGATGATGGAATCATGTAATATTCTAAAATTTCTTGATATATCAGAGAGTTAACCTTTTCGTAGACGATGCATAACTTTCCAGGTCCTTCTGCACTCATACAACCCCAAACCATGACACTAGCAGCAAATTTTACGGAACGTTTAAGGCATTCTTTATCAAATTCTTCTTGCTTCATTCTCCAAACTCGAATACCTTGATTACCATTTGAAACACAAAACATACTTTCATCACTAAATAATATATTTTTCCAATCTTCATTGCTCCATAAACGTCTTGATTTACACCAATTCAATCTTATACGCTTTTGTCTTGCAGTCATGAGAGGTTTTGTTTTCGGTACACGAGATTCAACTTTAAATTTATGGAGACGTCTTAATGTTGTCGATGTAGAAACATCAACTCCTTCTTCTTTCCATTTTCGGTGCAAGAATCGCACACTTTTAAAACGGTTTTTCTTAACTATACGCTTCAGTTTCCTGTCATCTCTAGCAGATGTTTTTGGTTTTCGGCTACCATTTCGGCGATTATTTTGAAATTTTCCAGTTTTTGAATATTGTGTTAGTATTTTACTAACGCTCGATTGCGAACAATGTAAATAATTCGCTATAAAACCTTGATTTTTACCGTGCCGATACAAATCAACCATACGAAGTTTAGCAGATTCAAGAATATCACTCACACGGCCCATTTTAAGACGAAAAAGAAACAAACTGCAAAAAAGAATACTGATTTTAAATAAAATAGTCTGAATTTAATCAATGATGCCACCAGTTAAGAATTGGTAATAATTAAAGGAGAATTAATGTGAAATATTCTAATATTTTGAACCACTTGAATAAATATTCTAATATTTTGACTTTTCAAAATAATTTTTTTTGCAATTAATCTTTTCAAAAATGATATTAAATTTAAGATAACAAGTAAGTTTAATCAACAATAAGTTCTTAATAAAAACATCGTTTGCATATTTTCATTAAAAGACATTAAATTACCAAACGATATTTTCAATTTCTAAAAAAAAGGTAATTATTCTAATATTTTGAATATGAGCTGTATACTATACAATATCCAGGTGCATTCAAGTGAGTCAAACAATCAATGATTTGATAGGGTAATGCATACATCAATAGCAATTGTGGAAACTTTGAAGATCTTTTGAGACATTTACATCCATTACATAATGGAAGTTTTATAACATACCGTAAAACTTCCGTTTAATGAAGGTTCATCTTTACACGTAAACACTTCGTTATGAAGAAAAAGTTTCAAAACTAAATATAAAATAAATATAAAACAATGTATTACATTGCATAACTTTGTAATATCATGATTATTTTTATCAGTTTCATAAATTAAATTTAATTATAAAGAAGTCTAATGAATTGGATTCAATTGCACAATATATAGAGTGGTGGAAGCATTAAAGCATACGTACAGGTGTATATTACAAAATAGTCGTAGCAAATTGCTCTTTTTTATGATCTGTATATATGTTTTATTTTATATTTATGTTAAGTATACTAATTGCAATCAGAGATGCATATTTTTACAATGAAGATTTTACTTCTTAGATTTTTGTATCTGGGTGTTTTTGTTTGTAATTTAACTAATCCAATTCTTTAAGAGATGATTAAATTTACAAAATAGCATGTTGTATGACACTCCGGCTAAGTTCTTAGTTATCCATTTACAGTAAAAGTGCATAGATATTTAAAAAAAAATAATGCTCTGTACATATATTTATAATTTAGTCTGAAATGTTAAAAATACCGCTTAAAGTTAGTATTTATTCAATCAGAAAAATATTTTTTTTAGAAAAGGATTTTTTGTAGAGATAGTTTAGTAGTTTTTGCACAGTTATGTTTTTTTATAAAAGGACTAAGCCTTTGTCGCAAATTTGATTAATATTGTGTAATAACTTTCTGTTTGCATACTCTCATAGTGAGAGTGTGCAAATTATTTTCGTGCAAGCGATCACGAGCACTGATAAAAGGAGTAGTAGATTTTCTGGAATAAAATATATGTTAAATTTGTATCTGAAATGTTTGAAGCTTTGTTTTGTAAGAGATTTAAATTGTTTTCACACGTTCAAATTAAAACGACGATGTTTATATTTTCGAATAGAATTTATAGCACCGACATCGCACTATCTTCGATATTTGGCGCCCGAACTAATAAGGACAGGTGATAAATAACTCTTTTTTATTAGTTAACAGAACTTGTCATTGAAAATATGGATCCTTTAAATTTCAAAAGAACGCCTCTTAGAGCTGCATTTACGAAATCTTATAATGCTTTAAGTGAAGCTTTAAACGACTCAAGTTTTGATGCTAATTTAATAGAGAATTTACTATGTCAACTGGAAGATAAAAGCACAAGATTGCGTGCTGTAGATGAAGAAATTATGAATTTTATGTTGACAGACAAGATTATAGAAAATGATTATTCTAAAGAGTTTGAAGCAGGCGAAGAGTATATGGAAAAATTTATTGCTATAAAGCAAAAAGTAAAGACATTTTTGGTTAAGCCTATCGAAGAACAACTCCGATCACAGAATTATACAGATGTCGAAAGAACGCTGTCCCGACCATTTCACTTACCAGAAATAAGTTTACAGATGTTTGAAGGCGATGCAAGATTATGGTAAAATATTTGGAATTCATTCAGCAAAATTCATGAAGACACCACTTTAGATGACCATTTAAAATTAGTTTACCTTTTACAGGCGATAACGCCGAAATCCAAAGCTGCAAAGATTGTTAATAATTATCCGGTTTCTGCTGATAATTATCCAAAACTAATTCTACATCTTAAAGAAATTTTTGGCAGAGAAAATACACTTATTGAGAAAACTGTTAGAGATCTTCTTTAGTTAGTTTTAAATAATAATCGAACACCAAGCAAGAATTTTAATTTATCGTCGTTATATGATAATCTAGAGACAAAACTTAGGTCTCAAGAATCATTAGGTGTCACAGAAGAGAAGTATGCCAGCATACTTTTTCCACTTGTAGAATCATGCCTACCTCACGATGTGCTAAGGATCTGGGAAAGCCAGCATGAGAAGACTGCTCAAGGTAAGAACGAACTAAATTCTATCCTAGGTTTTTTTAATGAAGTAATAGCAGAAGAGCGGGTTCATTTGGCGCATTCCAATCTTGGTTTCAAAACCCAAAGAAATATAGTAAATGTAATAATGATTATAATTCAATGCTAACTGCCACAGATTTATTTATGAGTAATAAGCCTAAAGATAAGATTTTAGTTAAAAAACGTGAAGACTTGTGTATATTCTTTTTCAAGTGTCACTTATAAGAAAAATGTATTAACCTCTTTAGTCCCTGAGTACCCAAGTAGGTACATCAGTTTTGTCCCATTTTATTAATGATACTCAAATATAAATGAAATTTCGATATAAGAATAATATGTTTCGAATTCTAAGATTCGAGCTAATGAAAATAAAACAAAAATCTAGCTCTGAAGTCAAACGAGAGAAGAAATAATTCAGTAATAATTAAAAATACTGTAATAATCGCCAGTAGCGAAGAGGTTAAAGCTAGTTAGCTTTCTTTTGATGAGAAACGTAGCTTAATTTTGAAAAAAAGGGGCTTGTTTTGTTTGCCTGAAGAAAAACCACTTTTCACGCAATTGTAACTCCAAAAATAAATGCACGAATTGTGGTAAAAGACATTTTTTTATATTATGTCAAAATGTTTCTATTGAAGGTATTAATGTGGCGCTAGAAAGTCGCAAACATGAATCAGCGAGTAGTGACACTGTTTTAACTACTCAAGGTTCCGATCCAACTGTGTTACTCCAAATTTTAAGTGCCCGTGTAAAGCACGATGGAAATAAGAAAATCGTGCGTGGAGTTATTGACACAGGACCAGAACGCTCCTATTTATCACAAGATGTAAATGAAAATTTGAATTATAAAAGTATCGGTGAAATTAAATTAATTCACACATTATTTGTTAATGTCGAAACAAGTGAAATAGCATAATAAACATAGAATTCACTTAAGTAGCATCGACAATAGTTATAAATGTCATATGCATGTTTTAGATGTTCCTGTTATTTATTCTAAAATACGAAATGTGCCAAATGGGCCTTGGTTATCAGAATTAAATAAATGTGGTATTAAAATTTCTGATGCTGAAAATAGTTCATGTAAAACCGAAAATGAAATAAAATTATTGATTGGTTCTGATGTGGCCGGAGAATTATTCACCGGAAATATTAAAGTTTTAGAAAGTGGTCCGGTTGCGGTAAAAACCCATTTGGGTTGGACTCTAATGGGAAAAATTCCAAGTATTAAATCAGAAACAAATGAGGCTGTTATGGTTATTTCATCATTTTAGAGCAATTGTTCCGTTGCTGATTTCTGGAAGCACGATATTATCGGTATAACGGATCCAGTTAAGGGTCCACATAAGGCTCATTGTTTAAATTATTTTTTTAAGTTTCTTTCTATGATCGTTTTGTTGCGCCAGAGCGTCGGATTTCATGAAAAAACAAATTCATATTTTAACCGTTTTATTTTGCATATTAACATCCATAGGGTATTTCTTCTTACTCAATCGATTATGCTGTACAACTTTGCAAATAACTTTTTTCGTTATCTCTTTTTTGTTTACGAGATAGGAGTGCTAACTCTACAGTTCTTAACTAGATGGTGCCATAAGCGGTTTCATTTAGTATCGCATTGATACTTTGCTATACAATTGCCCTATTTTATGACTATAACTCATGCCATTCAGAAAATATTTGGGTGACAACGACTTCATTGAGTACATTCTATGTAAAGAATTAAGAACTTTATTAGCACAAAATGCTTTTATTACATTCAAAAGTAAAAATAAAAATGCAAACAGCTGAAATAAATTTTAATAACACAAAAACTGTTAAATTCTTTAATTCTTTAACAGCGTTATGTTTAAAATACTTAATGCATTCGAATATATTTACATAAATGTTACTAAAATTTTACTAAAATACAAGATCAAGCAATTTTACTCATCTTTACACTCTTTTTACTGATAACCAATCTGAAAGTTTGTTTCTCCTTAATTCATGAATATTACGAGTTTTCTGAGAAAAATAAAGGAAGGATCAATTTTTATTTTTTCTGTAATTTAAGCTGCTAGTCTTAATTAAAATACCTGATTTATGTTAAAAAGTTGAGCTATTATTTTGAGGTTTAAAATACGTGAATAAATCTCACTTTACGCACCATGTCACATAATAAATTCAGATTTTCGCTTAATATTTAATCACTGTGAAATATGATAAAACTTTCAGAAGTTTATAATTATCTTTCATATTCTTAAAAAAATTAACAAAAATTTTAACCATATTTAAAGTGTTTTCAAGCTATTTTTAATTTATTGTCTACTTAATTAAAGAAATTATGAAAGATAATAAGTTACACTTTTGTCTTTTATAATATAAAGAATATCAATGGTTATTAAATGCATCATTATGTATAGCATTATTTTCCTATTAAATGTTTATTAATGGGAAAAATTCTATATAATATATATATATATATATGTGTATATATATATATATATACAGGGTGATTACAATTTTTTTTTACAATAAAAGAGGGGTGATAGTACAGATCAAGACAAACAATATTAAATAGGAGACCAGGGATCCCAAACGTTTTCCAAAGGAGATAGCCGCCATTAAAGTTTAGGGACAAAAATTTCAAATAAACATAATAAACGGAAAAATCGGTCGATTGATTTGCGGTTTTCACTAAAATTATTCTTTATGTCAGCATTTTCTTGAAAATAAATTATAAAGATAAATTTCAAAAAATGCCGATAGAGGGCGCTTTAGACTTTGGAGTAACGAACAACTATTATTTACCGGTATTTTTTGCATCTCATTAAATGTTTTCGTAAGCTTAGGGTCAAACTTAAATTTTGAACTCAAAATCTGAAAGTGGGAGTTGTTAAGTAGCACAAACTGAACTGTGTTCAGAGGGTTCAAATTTCAAATGATTAAAAAAACGGAAAAATTGGTTCATTGATTTGCAGTTTTCACTAAAACTATTCTTTATGTCGGTATTTTCTTAAAAATAAATTATAAAGATAATTTTCGAAACATGCCGATAGAGGGCACTTTAGACTTTGGAGTAACGAACAATTCTTTTTTCGCGTTATTTTTTGCATCTTATTAAATGCTTTCGTAAGCTTAGACTTAAACTTAAATTTTGAGCTCAGAATCTGAATAGTTGGGAGTGGTTAAGTAGACAAACTGAACTCTGTTCAGAAGGTTCAAATTTCAAATGAATATAAAAAACAAAAAATTGGTTGATTCGTTTGCGGTTTTCTCTAAAACTAATTTTTAAATGAGCATTTGATTGAAAATAAATTTTAAAGTAAATTTCACAAAATGCCGATAGAGGGCGCCTTAGACTTTGGAGTAGCGTACAACTATTTTTAACTGTTATTTTTTAATCTCATTAAATGCTTTCAAATGCATAAAATTAAATTTTAGGCTCAAATTCTGAATCGTTGGGAGTTTTTAAGTAGCGAAAAATTGAAATGTGTTCGTGGAGGGGGGAGGGTTAACTTTCAACTCCTGAAGACACTTCAATTTGTGCTACTTAATTACTCCTAATTATTCAGATTTTGAGCTCAAAATTTCAGTTTAAATCTAAGATTCCGAAAACATTTAATAATTTTTTGCAAGCATTTAATTAGAACAAAAAATAATGGTTAAAATTAATTATTGGTTACTCTGAAGTTTAAGACGCCCTCTAATGGATTTTTTTTTTAATTTATCTTTAAAATTTATTTTCAAGAAGATACTGATTTAAAGAACAGTTTTATTTTCAACCACAAAAAAATCGACAATTTTTTCCATTTTCTATAATTATTTTAAATTTGAACATCCCCCCCCCTTTAAACACAGTTTATTTTGTGCTACTTAACTACTTACTACTATTCAGATTTTGAGCTCAAAATTTAAGCTTCCGAAAACATTTAATGAGATGCAAAAAATAATGGCAAAAAATAGTTGTTCGTTACTCGAAAGTCTAAAGCGAGCCTATTTTTAAGCGCCTATTTTTTGAAATTTATTTTTAAGAAAATACCCACATAAAGAGTAGTTTTAGTAAAAACCACAAATCAATGAACCAATTTTTCCGTTTTTTTATAATCATTTGAAATTTGAACCCTCTGAACACAGTTCAGTTTGTGCTACTTAACCACTCCCACTTTCAGATTTTGAGCTCAAAATTTGACTCTAAGCTTACAAAAACATTTAATAAGATGCATAAAATACCGGCAAAAAATATTTATTCGTTACTCCAAAGTCTGAAGCGCCCTCTATCGGCATTTTTTGAAATTTATCTTTATAATTTAATTTCAAGAAAATGCCGACATAAAGGTTAATTTTAGTGAAAACCGCAAATCAATCGAATGATTTTTCCACTTTTTATGTTTATTTGAAATTTTGGTCCCTAAACTTTAATGGCGGCTATCTCCTTTGGAAAACATTTCGGACCCTTGGTCTCCTATCTAATATTGTTTGTCTTGATGTGTACTATCACTTCTCTTTTATTGTAAAAAAAATTTGGAATCACCCTGTATATATATATTTATTTATTTATTTATTTATTTATTTACATTTTTGTGTGTTTAAAATACAAAGTTAGCAAATACAAAGACATATATAGCAGTATAAATTTGACTTCTATCTGCATTAAAAGTATCTTCCATAATATAAATCAGCGGTTCCCAAACTTATTGGCTCGCGGAGACCTTTTTGGGAAGAGTTGCTAAGGCGGAGTCCCTGAATTCAACAATACTCTGTGGTTTAAAATTACTGTTTTTATGCCTATGGAGCAGTGAAAAATCTGTTGGATAAAAATCAGAGCCGGTATTTTCAGCATTGGACCAAGGTTCTCAATTTGGCCCTTTCCTGATACAGAAATTCTTAATTCATACTAGAAAATTTAAAAGTAAAATTTTCTATTATATAACCTTTTAACAATTTTATATAATATTACTATTACAGGTTACAATAAAATAAAAATAAGTGGTAAAATCCTCTTTTTATATTAAAATATCTAACTTGTATAATCGAGATATTTTCTTCAAATACAGCAAAAGTTACAGTTAAAAATATTTAATTTCTGAAAACTTTTAGTAATGAAGAAAATAAACTCTTTTTTTACCCGAGCAATGTTCAAGCAGTACTGTTAAGGAGTTAATGGCATCCAGTTTTATTTTATTTTTTTGAATAGGGGAGGGGGTATTTAGTATAAACTTCGAATTAAAGATCGAAATTGGACCATGTTTGTATTATAAATGCGTAAAATTATTATTATTTATGGCGAAAACCACACACACACACAGTAAAAAAAGATGAGTTGTACAGTTTTCGTTTGCAGAGAGATTTTTCTGTATTATTCCAACTGGCTGCTTGGGAAGAAAAAAAATGCATAGTCCCAATCGCCCATGAGTAATTATGTAACACATTTTCGCCAGTATCGCTTACCCATAATAGAATGATGCAATTATAAATTTTTTTCTAGTTCTTCTAAACATGCAACGAAAATAAATCGCTTCTCAGCTTCTTTTTTTAACCGATTTAAAAAATACATTTAGAAGCAGGTCATCGTTTCAGTGTTTAAGTGAGTGTGGCAAAATCTATAAGCATAGTTGCAGCATTGTTCGCTTTTTGTATATTTTATTTCAAGTATTTAGCTGTTAATTATAGTTTTGAAAGAAACTTTCTTTCGTCATTGTTTTAGTCTCAAAACAGATAGTCAACTAAAAACTACACATGTTAAACGGATTGCAGCTGGTAGAAATTTTTTTCTAACAAAATGGGATATATGGGTGGGATTAAATTTATATGAAGGCTGATACTCACTGACAAACAGTCAAAGCAAGGGGTGGAACTGAGCATTTTTTTAAAATTCTTAATGTGAGGACAAATGTAAAGAACCAATATGTATTTTTTTAAATTGCTATAGACTTATTTCTGGTTGGAAAATGTGGGAGAAGCCAATTAAAAGAATATTTTAACCCTTTAACGGACAAAGCTTTGTCATTGCTAAGAGGTTGAAATAAATGGCTGACACCGGTAATTGCGAACAAATATTTATAAATAAGAAAAAGTGATTTTTCTCATACTTAATAAAATGTATTTCTTTAAATTGAAATTCCGGTGTCGTTGTTGCATATCGGAATTAAAATTTTGTGGTTTCGTAGAGAACCCATGAACGTATTAGGTCGTTTCAACCTTGTTACTACGCAAAAAAGAATTAAGTATAAACGTATGAATAGGCGAATCTCCAAAGAACAAAACTGTTCTCCCTTTTATTTGGCAAGACCTTGCGGGCCTTTTCTGTTTCGATGCATTTTGCGCATTAGATTCAGAATACTATTTCTTGTAGCTTATTTTGAATCAAATTTTTAAAACACATTAAATGCAGAAACATAAAATCAAACAATTTTAACCAAAAATATTATACAGAAAATAAATAAATGTACGATGCAAATGTTTAAATGGTTTTGAAGTACATTATCGTATTTTTCAACCCAGTTAGAGATATATTTATTTTTCACACACACACACGCAAAATTCCCACATACTTTTGAAAATCTTTCAATTGCAATTTGCTAATTTCTTTCATGTTTTGTTTATTTTCCTGGAACACTGCGGAGCCCCTGAAAAGTTCAGGCGGAGCCCTTGGGGCTCCGCAGAGCACACTTTGGGCACCTCTGATATAAATGGATAAATTAACTTCAAAGAAGAAATTATTTCAACTAATAATCAAACCTCTTACTGAATAAATGAACGGGAGGGAAATTAAAAACATCTAGATTCGCAAAACATACTGAAATAGGAAATCTTGTTACATTTTTTAAACTAGAAATTATTGTAATAATTCTGTGATTTATGACAAATACATTGACGATTTTTTTTGTACATTTTGATTTTCTTTCTTTTACAATGTCCGTTTACATGTTTTTTTTTTTTTTTTTTGTTTTTAAGAATGTTTTTTTTAAGGATCAGTCAAGTTCAAGGATCAGTCTCATATCTCACCCACTTTTTGTGTGCAGAGAAATTTAAAAATTTCAATTCTCATATATATTTTTACATGCAATATGGAGTGAGCAGTACTTTTAAATACATTGATTCTTTTATAATTAAACTGACGGGGCAACGGAAGGAAAGCGGTACGGTTGATTTCTAATGGATATATCAGTATCATCTTCATACATAAGCATTTATCCTAAAAGATTAATGTCAGGGTTATTACATTGGCGCCAATTTTTGGCCAATTTGTCAAATATTAGAAACTCTGGCAAGAAAAATAAGTTGTCATACATGAAGCCAACCTTAGGATGGTTGATCCAATTTCATGAATATGTACGTCATCACAATAAAATTTTCTTTATTATAAAATAATGTTAGCCTAACCATAAGTCAAGCATAAAACCAAACACCTGCATCATTGTAGAGTTAAATACTGATAATTAACTGCACTTATTTACACCTCTAGGCATCGATCATTTTCAATCGATTATTACACCATCGTATAGTAAAATGAAATACATTTAAAAACAATTTCTTTGAAAACTTCATCTCAAATTATTTTTGATATATTATAATTTTTGTAGAAATTAATTTCTATAATGGTGGCAACTAAATAATAGTGATGTTTCTGTATAATATAATAAATAAACAGTTAGTTACCACACATTTTTTGTCGTTTTCTCACAGCAGCTGTAAAATCAAATTAATTTATATACGTGCTGTTCCATGAATAACGTTTGCTAATAAGTAAAGTCAGCTGTATTTTAAAGTACATTTGTGGGACGGATGTTCACTGCATTTACTTAAATCCTCTCAAAATGCTGAAATAATCCAATTATATTAATCCGTATGCAATAACATTTTCCGAAATCTGAAAAAAAAATCAAATGAATGATTTCTGATAATACATGGAAATAGTATAAACTATATTTAATTTTCAGTATCCATATTAATTTTGAAAGTAATAAAGATATATGATTCATTAAGTACCCCATTTTTGCTGAGATTTAGGAATGACGACATCGATTTTTTCTGAGATTATATATTATTCCGTAATAGTGAATTTGACTGCAAACTTTTTTGTAGATGCTGTTCAGCACAGAATCGTAAATGTGGATTTCTCCAGAGGTTATAAATAATGTCATTTTATTTAAAATAGTGTATATTTCCAATTTAAAAAATGAAATATGTTTTGTGCTATCCACTTTTATGCATTTTTTTCACAGATAACTACTCGAAGTTCTAAAAAAGCAGGATTCCCGCTTCCTGCGGGTTTTATTAATCACTTTAAGCAATCATAAATATGATGTTAAATAAATGCTGCACGTACATCTCGAAAAGTGTGTTTGTAACAAATTATATAGTAAACAAAATAATATTTTAAATGTGGATAGTAATGGATAACTAAGTTTATGCAAAAAATTATATGAGATTTTTAAACTGAATAATTTAATTACGAACTCGTACAAATGATAAACAACATTGTTTTTCTGCAAATATAAATATGTAAGGTTTTATGAAATAATTTTAAATTAACAATATAGTGTTTATTTTTTTTCACTAAATACTTCACATATCAATTACATATAATTCACGATCAATGAGTAATAGATTACGAAAATATCAAAGTTGTAAAAAACTAAAATTTTGAAGTGATAAGATTCTTTGTTCTAAGAACAAATGAAGCTTACAAAATATTCACTTATCGTTTACAAGAGAAAGAAAATTCTTTTTGAAAATGAAAGATGGATCTTTTGAGCAGATCATAAATTTTATTAGAGTTCTTTGTAAGCTTTCATGTGTAAAATTATTCATCACTTTAATCAACCGTGAATTAAGCGGACTATTAAACAAAAGTACAATTATATTTCGAAATTTATTATAAAATCTTTTCATTTAACATTCTCAATTAATATTTTGGGTAGTAATATTAATTTGATATTTTCATTAAATAGTTTAAGTATTAATTAAAAATGAAACGTTTTGTTGATGTCATTCTATAATTATATAAGCTTATAAATACTTTTGAATATTCCTTTTTTGACTTATGTTGGAATTAAAAACGATGATTTTTTTTTCTCTGATATTTGTAAATAAATAAATGCTGATTCACGACATTAAATCTTTTTCAAATTAACGTGAGTGATATATAATTTCTGCAAGATACATATCTTTCTTTATGTAAGAAAAAAACGGGGAATTTCAAAATAAATGTCGGGGTTTTAACCCTCGGTAGTATTTATCACACAATACTTAAAAGTATAATACATTCAAAAAATGAAAGATCAACTCAAACAGTTTTACCTAAAAGCTTATAAGTGTTCAATGTAAACAACTTTCGTCGCACGGCACACATCAAATTGATAGCTCAGTTTATCCTACACATTGATAAGCAAATAAGTTCTGCTGATATGCTCACCTGATATGTCGCCATCTGATTTCTTCCTGAGGAGGTTCACGTCGTTTGTATGTACTCGTGTGTTTATGCACTTCCACTACCAGCTGATCATTGCATCTGTTTTAACAATGATCGCATAAAAGCTAATCAACGTTAAGGAAGAACTGAAATATAGCTTTGACGCGTGCTGTATGATAAAAGATGCTCCCATTGAACACTTATAAACGTGCAGGTAAAATAATTTAAGTTGCGTTTTCATTTTACCTATTAAACATAATTTAAAATTTTATTTAATAAATATTACCAAGAGTTAAAGCCCTGATATTCATTTAGAAACACAGTTATAATCTAGTTCACATAATAATCACAGTTATAATAATTTATTTAGACAGTTATAATCTAGACATAGCTTTGTATTTAAGGAAGCATTTGCGGCAAAATATATATTTTGAAAAAAAAACTTCAAAAACATGATTTTTGAAATTGCCACTTCAAATACAAAAACTGTAAAAAAACTAAAAATATTAAAATATAAGACTTTTACTCTAAAAATAATTGAAGCTTACAAAATATTCACTTATCGTTTACGGAAAAAAGAAATTTCTTTTGAAGATGAATGATGGATCTTTTGAGCAGATCATAAATTTTATTAGAGTTCTTTCAGAGCTTTCATGTGTAAAATTACACATTATTTTAATCAACCGTGAATTCATCGAACTATTAAACAAATATAGAATTATGTTTCGAAATTTACTCTAAAATTTTTTATCAAAATATTCTCTATTTTTATTTTTGATTGTAATATAATTTTAAAATTTTGATTGAATATTTTATGTAGTAATTAAAAATAAAAGTTTTGTCGATGGGTTTCTGTTTAAGCAAGCTTATAAAATCTTTTGAAAATTCGCTTTGGTTTATGATGTTGCAATGAAATATATTGGTTCATTTCTTTTCACCGACATTTGTAAATGGATAAATGCTGATCTGCTACATTAAATCTTTTTTAAGTGATCGTGAGTACACATAAATTTTAAAATTGATATGTATTTTTTATGTATGAAAATATAATATAAGCTCGAACTTAACGATAAATTTTATGAATCACTAATATTTACAAAAATCAATCAGCATCATTACACAATACGTGACCTAACATATATTTTAGATTTAAATAAACATTTTATAAACAAGATTTATTTTCCTGACATGGATTTTAGGTTTTGTTTCAGAATAGTCACTATAAAACATTAATCATTTTTGAAATCAGTATTTAGGTGTTTAATGTGTTGTTAAATCTAAATTAAACAATTTCGCTTCTGTGATTCATTTTATATTTGCGAATGCTAAATAACATTAGTAATGTTAACCTCAATGATGTTAAATGATCATATTTGTCTGTAAAGTGTATTTTAATGTGAATATGCAAATTATTTTAATACATAATTTATTTCGTATTCGATAGGAATAGCTAATGAAACATAAGCTAGGAATTATTTTGGAGAATTTCGAACGGAAAACTTTTAATTACAAATGATGAACATCTTTTATTTCATGTAAACATAAATACGCAACACTTTATGAAATAAAATTTAATAAAAAATATAGTATTTATGTAGCCTTGCACAGAAATATCAACATCTATTATCAAGTGTTTAGTATGTAATCCATTATATACTTGCAAAAATTGTAAGAAATATATAGAGCTATGAAGCGATAAGATTCATTCTTCTAAAAAATATTTGAAGCTTACAAAATATTCACTTGTCAATTAGAGAAAAAGGATTTTTTTTTTAATATGAAAGATGGATCATTTGAACGAATTAGAAATTTTATTATAGTTCTATCAAAACATTCATGTGCAATTCACTACTTAAACTTGAATTAAGCGAACTACTAAATTGCAAGAGAATTATGTTTCGAAATAATTTCTTCTACAATCTTTTCATACAATATTTTCTCTCTCTCTTTCTCGATATATATATATATATATATATATAGAGAGAGAGAGAGAGAGAGAGAGAATAGTAACATTAATTTTAAATTTTACTCGAATATTTTAAGTAGCAATTGAAAATAAATATTTTTGATGATGTCTTTGTAATTAATTAAGTTTATAAACACTTTTGAAAAATCTTTTTCGGCTTATGTTGGAGTTAAATACGCTGGTTTTCTCTTTTATTCTCGGATATTTATAAATTAAAAAATTCTGGACAACCTCATTAAATCATTTGTAAGTGATCGAGTAATCTATAAACTATAAAAGAGACTATAAACTATGTAAGAACGTTTAGTATAACCATTAATGTAGCAGTATAATAAACTCTTCAAATTACCAATATTTTCGAGAAACCTTCTACATCATTAGACATTTCGGGACTCCATGTATTTTTAAGATTTAAATAAAATAATACAAACAAAATTTCTTTCATTCATTTTAGAAATTCTTTATGAGTAGATATTGTAGAATACTAATCAGTTTTTTCAAATGAATATGCAAGTCTGTACTGTGTTGTAAGTTCTTAATAATAATAAAAACATTAGTTCTGTAATAAATTTTACAGAAGCAAATACGCAATAATATTATTCATGTTAACTTTAATGATATTAAATGAGCACATTTATCTGTAAAGTATGTTTCATAAAACAAATATGAAAATATTTTCAATACACAATCTCATTTTTTTTGTTTTTGATAATAATAGCTAATGAAATTTACGTGAAGAATTAATATGAGAGTTTAGAACAGAACTGTTTTAAATTCAAATGATCAATATCTTTATTTTTTGTAACATAAATGCGCAACGTTTTACAAAGAGGCTTTTAAATACAAATATAGTATTCCTATAGCATTTCACTGAACATTCAACATCTATACACAAAAATCAAACCTGTAATTGATTATAGAAATTCAAAAATGAAGAAAATTTTTACAAATATGAAACTATAAGATTCTTTCTTCAAAAAAAAAAAAAAAATAACTGAAATTTACTAAATATTCACTTATCCTTTGTTGAAAAAAATTTCTCTTGAAAATAAAAGATGGAACTTTTGAGAAGATCATAAATTTTATTAGAGTTCTTTTAAAGCTTTCATGCGTAAAATTATTCATCACTTTAGTCAATCGCGAATGTAGTGAACTATTAAAAAAATTAGAATCATGGTTGCAAATTCTAAAATTATTTCCATACAGTGTTTTCTATTTATAATTTGGATAATAATATTATGTTTATATTTCTGGTTATAACAATATTCTGTTTATATTAAATCTGTTCAGTATTTAGATAAAAATATTCTCTTGAAAATGAATGATGAAATTTTTGAGCAGATTTTATAAGAGTTTTTTTCAAATCTTTTTTGCGTAAAATCGGTCAGCATTTTAATCAATAGCGAATTAAGCGAACTAATAATCTAAAGTTGAATAACGTTTCGAAATTTACCATAATTTCCGGCGTATAATCCAGATCAAACAATCATTAACCGACTCATTTCTTTTTTAAATAGAAATGTATTTTCTTAGATCGCCTGAAATATTTGTCTTAAATCACAACATATAAATTCTGGATCCAAAAAGAATAGTTTGGTCTGCGGATTATGCGCCGGAAATTACGGTATTCTATTTTTTTTTTAATCATCCAACATTCTCTATTTACATTTTTGATAGCAATATTAATTTGAAATTTTGATTAAATATTTAAAGTAGTACTTAAATAAGAAAAGTTTTGTTGATATATTTCTAATTGATTAAGCTTATAACCTCTTTTGAAAATTTCTTTATGGCTTATGTTAGAAAAAAAATATGCTGGTTTTCCGTTTCCCTCTTTTCATTTGTAAATGAATAAGTGTTGATCTGCCACATTTTTTTAAGTGATAGTTATTGATAAATAATCTGTAAAGTATATATATGTTTTATGCAAGAAAATACAATATAACCACGAATAAATGCATACATAAACCCAATATTTTGGAAAAGCTTTTTGTATCTTTAAGCAGTGCGGAATCCAATATATTTTTTGATTTAAATAAACTTTTTTTTATAAATAAAGTTACTTTTCCTGACATCGATTTTAAGAAATGTTTCAAAGTAGCTATTATAGAATATTTATAAAAAAATATATCTGTTATAAAATCAAGGTTTCTCATTCGAAGGTATCTAAGTCGAGTAAATCATATTTCGAATATGTAATCATAAAATCTATCAAAACATTCTGAATTAAAAGGAATAATCTATCGTATGAATCGCCAATGCATATCATAAATGAAAATCGAAAATGAAAAAAATCTTCTTCGAACATTTCTTTAACTAATTATTTAATGAGATAAAAATAAGTATTTACAATTCTTTTTACATATTTACTCAACTTTAAATCATCTGGAGACACAATGCTCCATTTCATATCTATTCTCAAATTAAATGTTAAATCTTTTATCGAAATCACAACATTCGAATTAAAAACAAAAAATCGGCTGCACTCTGTTTGCAAATATCAGTATTCTAAAAGTGGAAGTTGAAGTCAAGAAAATTTCATGGCGCGTAGCGCCAACTAACTGCAATTCTTTTTCTTCACACTCCCCACCTGAACTCTTACAGACTTCATCAATAAAATTCTATTATGAAAATAAATATTTTCATATCAGTGTTTTCAATAATCTAATACAATTTTCATATCAGTGGTTTAATATTCTGATACAGTTTCAAAATCCAAATGCAAATATCAATTTCAAATATAAATATCAATTAATTCTAAACAAAGTAATCTAACAAAATTTCTAACAAAATCAATTAATTTCAAACAAAAATGTACAGAATTCAAACAATATAGTAAATGAAAAACATTACCTGAAATTAACACAATAAAAAGGACATTTTTTTCCAAATAGTTAATATACTTACTTATGTTAAGCTTCAAATAATGCTGCATTTAAAGTAAACAGAATAATTAAAAAGAAAGAAAACTTTTAGAATTTTAAAAGAGATAAAAAAAGAAAGAAAGTCCATTAATGTACAGTCTATTCATCAGTCCATAATCTCTAAAGGATATAAATGCTGGACAGATCTTTTTAGCACTCCGTTGGCTGTTTTTATTTCATATGAGCGAATGTTGTTATCTCTATCTGGAATCGCTCTCTGAACACTGCCAAGTTTCCAGGGAAGTTTATTTTGTATATCGCCTTCGATTAAGACAACATCACCCACTTTTAGTGTTATATGTGAATTGCGATTTTTCGATGAATGGAATGTTCTTAAATCTAGAGGATATTGTTTTTTCCACTTGGACCAAAGTTGTTTTAGTAGTAATGATTGATATCTTTTTCTTTTGAGAAGTGCAGATCTTTTTGAACCATTTTCAATTACATCAAAAATGTTAATAGGAAATGAAAGTTCTTTACCAAAATTCAAAAAATCCATTGGAATGATAGGATGAGGTTCATCATATTCGTTATACACATATGTCAAAGGAAGCAAGTTGAGAATAGCTTCCACTTCAACCAATAGTGTCGACATTTCTTCATTAGAGTGGATCGAAATTTTTTTTTCACAGTGTCAAAACCTATCTATGCAGAAAAGATGTACTCTTGGATGGAGATTAAGGGAAAAATAGTTAAAAAAAATAATTTTAAATTTTACTACTGCCACAATGAATGTGAATTTCGAAAAAAAGTGAAAAAGACCTAATTTTGGCTAGATGATTTTTGATTCAAAGTAATAGTTAAAAAAATATCCAAAACCTACCTATGCGTAAAAGATAATATATTATATGCTGAGTATAAGGAAAATAATCTAAAAAATTAATTTCAAAATTTAAATCTGCCACAATGTGGCTCAAATTTATGTATTTAAACGTTTTTACGGATTTTTTTTTTTTTTTTTTTTTTTTGTAAAATAAAATATGAATTTTAGAATTTTTACCATTTATTGCAATGAGGGGATATTTAATTGATTACAAGATAAAAACTTTAGTTTCTTATTTAACAGCTTCATTAGTATTAAATCTAGAAAAATCGTCAACATTGAAATTGGCGATAATGACGTTCGGTATTGAAGATCGACATGAGATTTTGTAATTCAATTCGATTTTTATAAAACCGTCTCTTATGTATGGTCCATACACAGCAGAAATACTTCCGTGGCTCTTTTGATTATTAGTTTTGTAGAATGAGTGTTGCGTGAATAGATATTATTGATAGTAGATGTTATTATCACTGGAAAGATTGCTGGATTTACTATTGTTTCTGAAATCATGTCGTTAATAAATCCCTCAGTTAGTGGAGGTTCGACAGATTTTCCTATTTAAATAAATCTATGTAATCTGTCGCAAAAAGTCAAAAAGCTGGTAAATGTAAAATATAGATTTTTTTATGTAATGATTAGGATTACAGCAGACCGTTTGATTTCACTCGCGAGCTTTTAGAATTCATATACTGACATAAATAAAAATACAAAAAGCTTCTAACATGTTGTGAATAATCTTTCTATATCACCAGTGAAACACTTGTGCCCAGCCCCGGTTTCATCCACGCTGCAAAAAGATGACAGGAACCTCATTGGTGTGTAACTAGCACAAAAACCATTGTAATGGACGCTTGAAGATCAGTTCCATATTTCGAATAACACATCCTTTAACATCTATGTTAACAGATATTCCGTCACAACCGATCGCAACCAACTTTGTTACATATATATTATTGTTAATGCATGGCAAACAAATGTACGTCGTGTTTTCAAATTGTTTCGTACTCTCCCAGAATTTACATAGATGAGGCCAATGTATTCGGAACCAAGTTCTTTTTTCAAGCTCAAGTCTGCTTCTATTATGAATTTTCTTCTGTTGTTTTCTAGTGATGTAGTCTGTCTTTACACCTATCAAAGTTTTAAAAAATGGCCATGATCATAATCTTTTACAAATGACTAAAGAGAATGACTAAAACGATGAAGTGGTCTTTGATTTGTTTTGTCATGGCGATTTTTTTCGGTCAATAGCATTCGATTCATAGTTTTGTGAGATAATGCCCACATCTTGAAGTACACCAGACACGATGGCAGCACTTGCTTGGTCGGAAATGCCCAAAACTGTCCAATATTCTGGCTCATGCCAATCTTTGCCACTACAGGTGATGTGACACCTACCTCGGCAGCATTTTGGCTTTTCAGTGATAGCTGATGATGCAGAGAAGTGACTTTGCTGTCAATATGTCGGTTTAGTTTACACTCAATTTTCATATTCATATGCAAATCTATTGAACTGAAAAAAATAGGCAGTATTTTCGGAAATGCTCCAAAAGACTGTAGTAGCTAAAATATCTTATTTTGTTTTACAAGAACTAAGAAGAGCGCAATATTTATCGTTAAACAGGTTAATTTTTCTTAAAATGCTGCTGTGGTAAATTATTGAGATTGATTCTCATTTACAGGTCACTTGTAACTTATTAGCAATTCCTTCTCACTGGCAGGAAATAAATAGATGTTGACCGATTCCTTTCTTTGGTTATTCTTTAAATACCAATATATAAATTTTATTACTTTTTGTAATAGGAAGCATATTTACTGCCATATCAAAGCCAGACCCAAATAGGGTGTAATTCATCTCTCTCTCTCTCTCTCTTTATTTTAATTTTGTATTTTTTATTTTTTTAACAACGGCATGGTACAGTAATATTCAAGGAACACTAAGATACACAATACACAAGCAGACAAATCTTAAGTGAAAAAACTGGAACTGCCAGTTTTTCAAAACTTTAAATCACTTGCAGCAGTATTAAATATCGAAATTAGTTTATTTATTTTTTTATTTATTATTTAATATTCATGCAATATAATATTCCTTACGCAAAGGTAGGCTTTGATTGATATTAAAATGATTATTTTGCGTCAAAAATAAATCTAACCAAAATGAGATCTTTTTTAGTTTTTTCAATATTTTATCGAATTTTCAACTATTTTGAGGCAGTATTAAATTTCGAATTTATTCCTTATTATTGTTTTTTACTTAACCTCTATACAATATAACATCTTTTCCGCATTGTTGGATTTTAAAAAATATTAAAACAATTAGTTTTTGACAAAAATAACTTAACCAAAATTCGGTCTTTTTTCAATTTTTTTCGAAAATTCAAACTTTTTGTGTCGGTATTAAATTTTAAAAATATTTTTTTATTATTTTTCCCTTAATCTCCATACAATAGAACATCTTTTCCGCATAGGTAGATTTTGATGAATCTACCTATTTGAATTTGATTTTTTGATTTTGATGATTTTGATTTTTTTTTTCGCCATAGACAATCGATCTACCCTATTCTTCATAGCTCAATAGAGCTTTTCCAATAATCTTTCGCAGACATTCCTTGAGTGATTTCACAAGTCTTTCATAGAGCCTACCCACCATGCAACTCTTTCAATGATATTTTTTTAAACGATTCTTTCTCTTGCAAGAAATTTCAAAAAGAGATTGTTGGAAATGATGTCGTATAAATCATCGACTTCTTGTTTAGCTTTTTTAAATGTATTCGCGTTATCTGAATAAATAACTTTACAATTCCCTCTTCGAGCTAAGAATCGCCTAAAAGCAAGGAGGAAAGAATCTATAGTCTTGTCGGTAACGAGCTCTAGATGGAAAGCTCTGTTACTCTGCAAGAGAATACCCAGGTCAAAATTTATGCTTGTACCAGCAACAAAAATATGCTAGTTATTGCTAGGTATTGCTATGTCTGCTGGATTTCCATGCCATTATATACTAGCTAGCATCACATGCTATATCGCTAGCTGTCGCAACAAAAGCAAGTCAAGCTATATGCAAGCATTTCATGCTTATTTCCAGCAAAGTGGGCCAATACACACCATGAATTGCTGGAAATTCTGCTGCAACCAGCAAATGTGTAATGTTAGTTTATGCTATTTTAGTTCTTGGGTCATAGCACTTGGTACTTGTCTAGCAAACAAATACCAGCATGAATTTCGACCTGGGTAAAACAATGTAAGATTTTTAATTTTCACCGACGTTTTTCACGTAAATAGGTCCCGCGAAATCTAAACCACAAATTGAAAATGGGGGAGCATCATTCACTCTATCTTTAGGTAAAGGGGCTGCAGTTTGGTCTGCAGGTTTACAAAGATATTTTTGACAAATGAGGTACTTTTTAATGAGGCTTTTCACTAACTGTCTTCCTTTCGGAATCCAATATCGAGATATAATTTTTGTCAAAGTGTGGGCAATTCCTGCATGCATCATCTTTTCATGATCTGGAAGTACAATCAGCGTCGTTAACCAGGAATGTCTAGGTAAAATGATTGGATGTTTTTCTTCTGTTGGAAGATCACCAAATTCTAATCTTCCTCCTAAACGTATGATTTCTGATTCATCTATAAATGGAACAAAGCTGAATAGGAGTGAATTCTTTTTCTACTGAATTATTATTTCTAAGAGACTGAAATTCTTCTTTAAAAAATTGCTTCTGTTCACTTCGTACTAAGTATTTTTTAGCTTCTAATAATTGTTCAGTTGTTAGCGGACCGCTAACTTCAGTAGATTTTTTCAGCTTTATAACAAGTCTTTTTACCCAAGCAGTTGTTCTCATTACTTTCTCCGAATTCCTAATTTTTTCTATACAAATGGGATTTTTAATTTCTTCAGTTATACACTCGCACTGCATTATGTCATTGGGTTTTTTCCTGTATTCTAATTCATCTTAGTCAATTATTTCTTTATCTTCAGATTTTGGCCAATATTCAGGGGGTAAACTAAGCCATTTTGGCCCAAGTAACCAAGTAGAATTATTGATGAATTTGGAGATTTTTGCTTCTCTTGGGACAAGGTCTGCGGGATTGTCTGCCCCTGGACAATGATGCCAATCAGAAGAGGATGACAGCTTACGAATTTCTTCAACACGATTCCGCACAAATGGTTTGAATTTTTCAGGTAAGCCTTTAATCCAAAAGTTTGTAATTTTAGAGTACGTCCAATAGATGCATGGAATTTTTAGATGTAGCGCCTTAAAAATGCTGCAGCTTAATTTAGCTGAACATAATGCAGCCATCAATTCCAGTCTTGGTAAAGTGAGAGTTTTTAAAGGAGCTACTCTGTTTTTAGAAGCTACGAAAGCTGTTCGAATGTCCTTTTCAGAGGTATATACTCGTAAATAGGCAATTGAGCCAAAGGCTATTGTAATTGCATCGGAAAATAAATGCAACTGCAAATTAGCAATTTCCTCGTTTGGAATTTCGAAAAAATAATCTCGAGGAATAGAAAATTCAGATATTTGAGGAATTTCACTACACCAGTCTTTCCAAAGAGAGATTAAATCTTTTGGGATGGCCTCATCTCAATCTATGCCTAATGACCAAATATTTTGCAGCAAACATTTTATTCTTAATGTGAAGGGTCCTAAAAATCCAATAGGATCAAACACTTGACCCAAAACTTGCAAGATATACCTCTTTGTGTCAATTCTTTTAGAAGCAAACGCTGTTAATTCACGAGTGTCAAAATACAAAAAATCATTTAGATTGTTCTATGCTATTCCTAAAACTCTGTAAGGAACATTTTCTGTTTCAGATGTTTAAAAATTATCGCTAGAAATTACATCATTATTTATCCATAATTCTTTTAAGGACTTTGAATTAGTGTGCCACTTATGTAATGTCATACTAGCTTCTTTAAAAATAGCTATAGACTCTAATGTAGTGGATAAAGCTTGCTCGACAGAAGATTGACTTCCAATGACATCATCTACATAAATATTTTTATTTAAAAACTCGACAGTTTCTGGATATTTTTTGATATATTTCTTTAAGTGGTGTTTCATTGTGGCTGATAACAAGAGTGGACTACAATTTACCCCAAATAAAACTCTAGTAAATCTATATATTTGAGGAAGGTTAGATTCATCAGAAGGGTCTTCTGAAAACAAAAATCGAGATACGTCTCTGTCTTCTTCATCTACTTATATTTGTAAAAATGCCTGTTTTATATCGATTGTAAAGGCAACTGGATTTAATCGAAATCGTAAAAAAATATAAAAAAATTCTGGGTACAAATTAGGACCTGGGTGAAGACAGTTATTGAGAGATTGAGAATTTAAATCATGACCTGATGCATCAACCACAATCCTTAATTTACTTGTTACGCGGTCTCTTCTTATCACTTCTCTGTGAGGTAAATAAAATTCAACATGCCCCTTATATTCTGAATTAGGAACTAATTCTACGATTCCCTGTTTTAAATAATCATTTAATACATCTTTACATTCAAAAAACAACTGGGGATTTCTAACAGATCTTCTACTTAATTTAACTAATCGAGATACTGCAATTTTTCTGTTATCATCTAGACGACTTTTCTCCAGTTTCCATGGCAATTTTACTTTATATCTTTTGCTTTCATATTTAATATCGCGTTAAAAAATTTTCTTCATTTTCAAAAGGGTCAGAATCTTGTTTAATATTAATAAGTCCTGAAGTTTTAAGATTCCAATTTTTTTTATTTGATCAGAAATTAAGTGTTCTTCAATAATTACGTTTAAAATCAATGAAGATTGATTTTCGCTTTTTCTACCTTGGAGGCACCAGACAAAGATGGTTTCAACATCAACAAGATTTTTGTTTAAGTATTTTATATCACCCGTTACTATATCATAGTAATAATCGACTCCTATTAAAAGGGAAATGGGGTTTTGACATTGTGGTGAGTCAGCAAGGGTTAAATTGTGTAAAATACTCATTTTATCAAATTCATTTACTTCTGTGGGAGGGATATCAGATCCAGATATTTAGTCTGTTACCAATGTTTCTATTTCTAAATTAGACTTCGAAAAATGTTTATTTTCCAATTTAACATCATAATTTTTCTCAATTGGGATTTTACTTCCGAATGTGAATACCGATAATTTTTCCTTTCTCAATATTTTAAGTTGTAATTTATCGGCAATTTCTTGAGTTAAAAAGGTTCGCATTGCAGCATTATCTAATAATAATCAAACAGAAACTTCTTTATTTTTATTTTTTACTTTCGCACAGCAGGTTTGCAAGAAAATTCGATTTTTTCCAATACACGAAATAGCTGAAATGATTTCATTACTTGTTTCATTTTGTGCATTCGCTGGATTTTGGCGCATTTTGGATTTTTATCTGTACAACTTTTATTATTTGGTGAATTAGATTGTTTACAAATAGTTTTGTTATGTCTACCCTGACATGTCGTAAATCGTATCTTAGACACACAGTCTTTAATCCGGTTTTTTGGCAAAAGGCAAAGGTAACATCTACCTTGTGATTTCAAAATATTTTTCTTTTTTTCAAGATAAAAAAAATGCATATTTCTGACAAATGATCACTCTTACAAAAGATGCAACTTCGTTTCTCTGTATTCTTTTTGTCTGAAACTGTAGTCATTAATTCATGCGTGGATGAAAAGTTTAATTCTCTTTTAGAAGATTTCGTAAATTTTTGTTTGTTTACTTCTAATCTATTTGATTTTGAAAATGAAAAAGCCAATTCGCGACTTTTAATTTCGGTTTGCAAGAAATTTAGTAATTTGTTTATATCAGGGTTGCATGAAAATTTAATGTTTACTTGTTAAATTCCAAATTTAAAAATGATGTTAGCAATTTCAAAACTACGGCTAAAAGCATAGAGCTGTAAGCTTGTGGTCTCAATGTGGTCAACGATCTTACATTAATTTTAATGTCATCATGAAGTTTCTGTAATTTTGAAGTATCAATAGTTTTATAAACCGGAGATAAATTTAACAATTTATTTAAATGATGATTGATTATCATCTCTTTATTCCCAAACCTACTTTCAAAAATTTTAAGTGTTATATCATAATTTGATTCCGAAACTTGTAAGCCTTCTATGGCGCTTAAAGGAGATGAACCTAAGTAACTTCGCAAATAATTGTATTTTTCAACTTTTGTCAGTGAATTATTATCATTTATCGATACTTTAAAAGTATTCCAAAAGTTAGTGAAATGCGTGCAATCGCCATAAAATTTCTGTATATTTAATTTCGGAAGTTTCACAAATTTATTTTCAATATTTGGGGTAGAATCATAAACCGAACTACTGTTCAAAGGAATAATATTTTTATTTTCTTTAAGTTTCTTTCCGGCGCGAAAATTCGTTAAGGATATTTTGTCTGCATAGTCATATACTGTATTCATTTCATTCTCATATTCGTCTAAATTCAAAAGTGGTTCTATTTTTTTATTTATTTCATCTAGATTATATGATTTAACCTTTAATTAATTAACAGTTTCTTCCAGCGAATCAATATCAACGGTATCATTTTTTAATATAGTCTGTATACTATTTATCAATTTTGTGACAGAACTTCTTAAAATTGTTCTGTTTTTCTTTAGCTTTTCTAGATCAGCCATAATTAAAACATCAAAATAAAATTTTAAAACTCTTACCTTTAAAAATCTTCGCAAACGCTAAATCAATAATAATCTTCTGTATTTATCAGATTCGAATCCCATTTTCGGCCGCTATATGCACCATTGTAAAAATACATATCTGTTATCAAATCAAGGTTTCTCATTCGAAGGTATCTAAGTCGAGTAAATCATATTTCGAATATGTAATCATAAAATCTATAAAAAACATTCTGAATTCGAAGAAATAATCTATCGTATGAATCCACAATGCATATCATAAATGAAAATCGAAACAGAAAAAATCTTCTTCGAACGTTTCTTTAACTAATTATTTAATGAGATAAAAATATGTTTTTACAATTATTTTTACATATTTACACAACTTTAAATCATCTGGAGACACAATTCTCCATTACACATCTATTCTCAAATTAATTGTTACATCTTTTATCGAAATCAAAACATTCGAATCAAAACATAAAATCGGCTGCACTCTGTTTACAAATATCAGTGTTCTAAAAGTGGAAGTTGAAGTTAAGAAAATTGCATAGCGCGTAGCGCCATCTAGCTGCAATTCCTTTTCTTCACATTAATCAACTTTGCCAAACCAGTATATAGGTTTCTATCGTGTTATTAATTCTCAATTAAATATTTTCAGTTGTGTAATTAATTTTTTACTTACAAATGTGCAATATATTATTAATGTTAACCTTAATGATGATAAATGGTAATATTTCTCGTTGAAGCGTGTTTTTAATGTGAATTTGTATATATTTTAAAGCAATATCTCACCATTTTGTATCCGATAGTAAAAATTAATAAATTTTTTGTCAGGAATCAATTTTGAGAATTTCGATCACAACAGAATTTAAAACATTTTATTGCATTCGATCAGAACATTTAATTTAACAGATGATCAACATATTTTATTTTCTGTAAGCATAAATGTGCAACGTTTTATTAAACAGTTTCCCAATAACAAAATATCGTACTTATTGAACACTTTCATTGAACATTTCATTTCTATTGAACCTTTCATTGAACACTCAACATCTATCACTAAGTGTTCAATCTGCAATCAATTACAAAAATACGAAAATTGTAAAAGAAAAACAGAAAAATAAAAAAAATGAAACGGTAAGTTTTTTTCTTCTAAAAATAATTGAAGCTTAAAAAACATTCGCTTATCTTTTATGAAAAAAAATTAATTTCTCTTGAAAATGAACGATGAAAATTGTATCAGATCACAAACTTTATAAAAGTCCGTTCAAAGCTTTCATTCCTAAAATTGTTCATTACTTTAACCCTCCAAGCGTCTTGCAAATGGGTAAAATTGTAATGTTGTTTTCTCTGCATTTTGTTTTAAATGCAAATAAAATATGATTCTTTCAATGTTACATAAAAAATCTTATTTAGGAATATAAATGTAATCCTTGAGAGTCTTAATCATTCTTCAATACTTTGAAAATTCATTGAATTTATAGAATTATAATATCTTAAACATTGCTTATATTGCAGTGAAACCTGGAGCTTAGTGTACGGAATATTACGGGACAAACGCTTAGAGGGAACAGTAAATTCAACGAACTATTAAACAAAAGTAGAATTATGTTTGAAAATTTATTCTAAATTATTTTCATACAAAATTCTCTATTTATGATAGTAACCTTAAATTAAAATTTTGATCGAACATACAAATAGTAAGTTAATAAAAGTTTTTTTCGATGGCTTTGTAATTAACTAAGCTTATAAATATTTCTAAAAAGTTTTGTTTTACGGCTTATATGGGAATTAAATACTCCGGTTATACAACATACTCTTCGAATTATAAAAATTTCTGAAAAGCCTTCTATATCATTAGCAATGTGGAATCAGATATATTTTTTAGATTTAAATAATTTTTTTTAAGTTTATTTTCTTAAGATAGATTTTAGGATTTTTTTAGATTTATTATATCTATTATAGAAAATTAATCAAATTTCTCAAAACAATATATATATATCTACAGAGTTATTAATTCTACAGTGTTATTAATTAAAATTTTTCAGTTTTATAATTTATTTTACATTTGAAAAGGAACAATAATATTATTAATGTTAAATTTAATGATGTTAAATGATCACATTTTTTTTGTAAAGAATGTTTTCAACGTGAATATTTAAATTATCTTAATACACAATCACATCTTCATCGTTTTCGATAGTGATAAGCAATGAAATTTTTGTTTGGAATTATTTCATGAATTTCAAACAGAACAGTTTAAACTACAAATGATCAACATCTTTTGCTTTTTTTTCAACATAAATATGCAACTTTTTATGAAACGATTTTCTAATTAAAACAAAGTTTATGTAGCCTTTCATTGAATACTAAATATAGTAATCTGTGTAATTTGTAATACATTACACAGATACAACAAATGTAAAAAAGTAAAAATATCAAGTGGTGAGATTCTTTCTTCTAAAAATAACGGAATCTTACAAAATATTCACTTATCGTTTACGGAAAAAAATCTAAATTTTGAAAATAAAAGGTTCACTAAACACTTAACATGTATTACTGTGGGTTCAATCAGTAATAGATTACGGAAATATCAGAGTTGTAAAAAACTAAAATTCTGAAGTGATAAGATTCTTTGTTCTAAGAGCAATCGAAGCTTACAAAATATTCACTTATCGTTTACAAGAGGAAGAGAATTCTCTTGAAAATAAAAGTTGGAGCTTTCGATAAGATCATACATTTTATTGGAGTTCTTTCAAATCTCTCATTTGTAAAAATTTTCATCACTTTTATCAACCATGAATTAATCGTACTCTTAAAAAAATCATGTTTCAAAATTCATTCTAAAATGTGTTCATGCAAAATTATCTAATTATATTTTGGATAATGATATTAATTTGAAATTTTGATCGAATATTGTAACTAATAATTAACCATAAGAAGATTTGTCGATGTCTTTCTCAATAATTAGGTTGATAATCATCATAATTCCAGTTGAAATATTCCAAGATTGTATGTCTTATTTTCGTTATCGTCGAACTAGCATATCTCACCTCTCACACATTTAACTAGCACACGTAGATACTATTAAGGTCGAAATCACTATTTTTTTAAACACTTCTTTAAAGTGCCATCAGGAATTCAAAACAAAATGCGGTGCATATACAAATCATATTTTCGTCTCATTATTTTGTATACGCTTAGACAACTTCTCCAGAAAAAAAAAAAAAAAAAAAAAAAAAAAAAAAAACCTTCGTTACGGCGCCATAGTTCTGTGATAGAGAATAGTTCTATGATGGGTAAGTATGAGAATAAATCCACCTTTTATGAGATTGGCCGGAACGTATTGCAATATCGTAGACAGCCCCAGGTTCATGTTTCACTTTTTTTCTGGAACGAAGTGTTTAAGGCATTTTTTTATGAAGAAAACTCAGTTCACGATCAACTTGACTGAATTGTCTTTATTTTTGAAGAACACTTGGAATATGAGCATATCAAACATTAGTAATATAGCATATTCACTCAAAAGTGCACTAGTGCAGCACACATAGAACATAATAATGAAAACATTTGTCACTTTGACAACAGCGAGAGAGCGTGTTTTCTTCACCAAGACAAAACTTAAAACTGACAAAAATTTCACATTTCACAAACGCCAAAAAAAAGTCTTTTGGCATGGAATAGATTACCAATCCGAGCAAAAAATGTACAGGTAAAAAGGACCGTTACATGATAAGCAAAGGGGAAATTTTAAAAATGAGTGTTGTCAAGAATACAGCAATTATCGCCCGTGACGAGAAAGCGCGCAACACACAGCAACCCTAAACAGAATTATTCAATCGGTAACAAATTAAATTCTTTATACAAGACGAAATGAAATGATTGGGAAATAAAAATAGCAGTTATTTAAAACAGTCGTTTGATATTTAATCAACTGAAGAAGAAGAAAGAAAAATCTAGAGATAGAATGATATTTTAAAACTAATTTATTATTTGTTTTTTTATTTATTATTATTATTTTATATGCAATTGGAGACGAACACACAACAACCATAACTATTAAAAATCCTTTTCTTTTAAAATTAAATTTTAAAATAGGAGGGGATCTAACATTTGAAAAATTAATAGAAATATATATAATAGAATATGTGTTACATCACATATTATCACTCGAAGGACCACCAAAAAATATTTTTTTTTTTTGGCGAAGGAAAAAAAATATTTTTTCTTATAAAAAAAAGTAAAATGTTGGGAATCTATGTACAAAGCATTAGCAAAATATACACTTATAAAATAAGAATAACTATATGGGTATAAAAAATACAAGTTATATATGATATATATAAAACCCAATACAATATACAAAATATTACCAAAAAAATTAAACTTTAACTTTTGCCTAGGTTTTTATATACATAAATATATGCTTATCATTTCTTTTAATATCCAGCAATTTGATGTGTATACACAACGTGTGTTTTATATTCTTCATCATCATTCAAGTGTAAGCGCTAACATAAAACAGTTCTGCTGTAAAAGCAAGTTTTTAGATGACATTTGTTTTTATTTATAGAAATTGTCTTTTATGTTGTTGTTGCTTGAAAGTACTTGCAACTCGTTAAATACTTTATCATAACAGTTTACATACACTGTTTAAAACACACATTTAAATAAATGCTGAAAAAGAAAATTTTTATATATATATAAAATTCTAAATACTGACTTGATACAATGTTTATAGTTCAATGAAATTTACATAAATATATCTTTCTTAAAATGTAAGAATCAAAATATGCACGATATGTAAATAAAAAAAAAATCAACAGTGATCAGTATTAAAAAAATGTGGAAATGTAAAATGCCATTCCACTAGAGTGTAGAGCAGACTTACTGCAGTATATTATGAAATAAAATTGTCAAAATATTAAAGTGTATAAATATCAAAATAGTAGTATGAAAATAAAATATAAAACCAAATTGTATATTGCATAGCGAATCTTATACACAATGAACTGAACCAGCAGCAGTAGTAAAATATCCAAAAGATAGTACACAACCAAACATAATTCCGTGTCCTGGCCAGTTAACACAAAACATGTGGCATTAGATTTATTTTCTTGGTATAAGATTATATCCTGAAATAATGTTTTGAAGAGAATTATTGCTATTGTACTACGGAAAATTATTATTGTTGTCATTAATATTAGAACTTGCATTTTTATTAAAGTTAGAATTAAGGTATGCATTTTTAGGTGGAGCAAGTAAAAGTCTATCTATATGCACTCGAAAAGAAGAGCATGTTAACACTGATATTTCTTTATAGTAAATCAAACAGATGAATGTTTCATAATAATTTCAAAAGGTCCAGTATATTTCGGTTTGTATTTATCTCGATGTTTTAGATAAAGAGTATCATGAACAGTTAATGAACGTAGTTTTGCATTTTGTGAAAACTTTAAGTTTCTTTGATGTTGAGCAGACACAATGCTTTCATAAGCTTTTTGGTACATTGCATCCAGTTCTTTTAATAATTTATAAGTGTCAACATTATCAAGAAATGGTTGATTTGCATGAGTGTCATATGTATCAAATATTAATGATAATTCGCACCCAAAATGTAAAAGATTTGGTGAGAATTTTGTGGATGAGTGTGTAGAGCCATTCTATAAGCATTTGTGAATCAACAATGCATGTTCAAAAGAGTGTCCTTCAAGTAATAAAGTATTAACTGAAGTTTTAATTGAAAAATTGATTCTTTCAGCAGTCGAATTCGATTTGGGGTGTGAGACTGATGAATGAGATATTTTTATACCTAATGTTTCATTAAACATGTTGTAAACATTGGAAATAAATTGGGAACCTAGATCAGACAAAATAACGCAAGGTCTCCCAAAACAGGTGAAATATTTAAATAGTGATTCAACAACTTTATTAGCAGAAGTCTCCTTTAAAGGAAATAATTCCATATGTCTAGAAAAGTGATCTGTTACTGTTAATACTGAATATCCATTTTTAAAAGGACCTACAATGTCAATTGCTACAGTATGACCTGCTTGTTTTGGAGTGTACTTTGCTTGCAAAGGTGCAGGCTCTGTTTTGTGATGTTTATGTTGCAAACATTTAATACATGACGCAACATAATTTAATGTGTCTGTGTAAATACCTTTCCAAAAATATCTTTTACTTACAAATTCATAGGTTTTCTTTAAATCGAAATGTGAAAGATGTGAAATTACTAAAACCTTAGCTTTTAATGAGTGTGGTACCACAATATGATAAGAAAATGTTGAGTCATGTGGAATGTTTTTTTTAAACATCAACACCTTAGTATCAGGATGAATAAAGTACCTGTCATATTTATCTGAAGTATCATTGTTTAATATTTCATTATTTATAACAGATAATTCTGTATCTTTTAACTGTTCATTAACAAACGTTTGGTTTGATATTTCAAGCAAAGGATCTTTATGATTTTCTGAATTACCAACAGTCAAATAATTAACTTAATGTGATTCAGAAATACTCTTTTCATGCTCATCATTTTCAATGATAGGGAGAATATGTGTAGTATCATATATTAACTCAGGGTGTGTTTCTAATGTTTGTGGATTATTTTTGAAATTATTTCTAGAAAGATAGTCAGCGAGTACATTTGAAGAACCTGGAATATGTTGAAAATTGAATGAATATTCGGATAACTCGGTGAGCCATCTAGTTATAATATCTTCAGGGTTACTAACTTTACTAACAAAGTAGTAAAATTTCTGTTGTAAAGATAATACTTAAAAGCAACAACTGCTTTGTAAATAGCCATTAACTCAAGCTTAATGGCAGGGTACTTTTTTTTCAGAAGGGGATAATGCTTTAGAAAAATATGCAACTGGTAGTAAGTTATTATCAAATTCTTGAAGTATGACAGCTGAGATAGCAATTTTTGACACATCAGTATTTAAGAAAAAAGGTTTGTCCCAATCTGGTAAATGAACAATTGGTTAAGAAAAAAAAATTTTTTGAGTATTATTAAAAAAATTTTCATGTTCAAGAGTCCAGTGAAATTTTTCTTTAGGCCTGGTAAGCTGAATTAATGGATATATGATTTCAGAAAATTTGGGTATTAAACTTCTATAAAAGGTCTCTAAACCAATAAAACCTTTCAGTTGGCGTTTAGTTGTTGGTACAGGAAAAGATTTTATTCGCAAAATATTACTTTGAATAGGACTTATTGCATGATTTTCAGTGTGAAAGCCTAGATAGTTTGTGGAAGTCTCATGAAAAGTACATTTATTGGGGGCAAGAGTCAAGTTATACTTCGATAAAACTTGTAAAATTTTCTCAAGTTTTTGTAATGTTTCTTGAAATGTGTTTGAACCAAATATAAAATCATCTTGATATGTAAATGTACCTTCCAAATTTATTTCAGCTAAAATCATATCCATTAGTGCTTGAAACACTGAGGCAGAATTTTTTAAGCCAAAAACTAAACGTTTATACTTATAAGAGCCATACTCAGATGTAAATGTCAATTTATCTTGCAATTCTGGTGGCACAATTTGATGGTAAGCTTGTTTTAAATCTAAGCTAGTGAAATATTTATAAATGGATAAGTTAGCAATAATATTTTGAATTTTGGGAAGAGGATAAGAAGATCCCTGAATAACTGAATTAAGCATTCTTAAATCCAACGCTGAACGATATTTTTGTTTACCTGAACCGTCAGACTTTTTTTTACAATTATGATAGGACAAGACCATTCAGAGCAATGCCTCTCTATTATTCCTGCTTCAACTTGATTATCTATTTGCTCTTTAGCATCCGCCTGAAGTGCTTGGGGAAAGCTAAATGGTAAAGTTTTTATTGGGAAGTCATTAATAAATTTGATATTAGATACAATGCGATCGGTATGACCAAGTGTCTTAAGAGATTAGGAAAAAGCAGAGTAATATTTTAAAAGAAGAACAGATATTTCCTTCTTTTCATTTGCTTCTAAATGTTCCAATTCAAAATCATCTATAGAAAGATCTTTTTTCTTTGAGCAAGTACTTGATCAGATGCAGTAATAAAATTACAATAATTTTCATTTATTAAAGATTTAAATTACTTTCCAGTTCATCGTGATCAACAATTTCATCTGGAATACACAGATAACCTACTTCCATATTTTTATTCAAATGAACAACATGATCAGATACATTTTCAATGTAAACATGCATGATTTTGGGATATGAAATATTTTGGAATTTAGAATCTAATTTTATAAGTGCATCATGACATAACACATTATTAGAGGAAATGTTACTACAAAATAGCATCTCATCTTGATCTGGTGAGATGTCAGTTTTAATTTTTACAAACTTGTGTTCATATGGATTTAAGTTAACTTTGTGTGCACGATATGCACATATCTGATCATGCGATTCATTACTGTTAACATTATGCACAACATCACTTGAACTACTGTCCTTATTATTTACCTCACTTTCAGAACTTTTATCAACACACACTGCATTTAATAGATTTTTGTACATTTATTTTTTAATGGTACTTCAACACCATTTATTGAGGCAGCATTATCACTGGGATTAATAACAATATTATTTTTCACAATAAAATCATAGCCCAAAATTCCAACAAATTCTGAAGAATTTGCAATTTAAACAATATAAAAGGTATGCCGAAAGAATATTTTACCAATTTTGATAGACACAGAAATGCAAGAAGAGAATTTGACTGCAGAATTAACAGTTGAAATAGTTACTGAAGAAGCTAAATGTTTGTAAGAAATATCTTTTTTTTATTTCATTAAAGAAATTAAGTGATAAAATTGAAATTGAGCTTCCTGTATCCAGTAATTAAAATGCCTAAAATTTGCCAAACTTACTTGAAATAAAAGATAAAAAGGAACACTTATCATATACATTATAAATGACTACTTTTTCACCAATCTGTGTTGACTGATTGTTGCAGATCTGAATTTCATTAGAAGTTTGTGAATAAGTGGATTTAACTTGTCTTTGATCAGACAGTTTAAATTTATTTGCTGATGACCCAAGACAGTTTTGAAACAACAGCTCATCAGCTGTAATGCGTCTCACTGATCGTTTAAAGGGTGAAATTGGTTCTAACCAGAATTATCAAAATTAGTATTTCTGTATTGTCTATAATAATTTTGATCATGCAATTCATTTCTCTTACACAAATTCTTATATTTAAAACGCTGGAGGGACAAATGACCTCGCTTAGAACAAATTTGACATATATTTACGTTTCTGTTATTTTTATTTTAGAAATTTCTAGAATTTTTCGATTTGTATAAATCACGAGCGTCCTTCTTAAAACTAGGACGTGTTTGGGTTTGTTTAGTGTCATCTTTTTCTGTAATATTTACAAATGACAAAGTATTTATTTTTTCTGATATCTGTTTAGAAAAATCAGTACGCTTAGAATATTCATTATCAATATCAATTAATTTCTCATTTGACAAAATATTTTGCAAAAAACTCTGCTCTTCCTACGGCTTTGTCATAGTCATCAATTTTTTCCTCCTTAATTTTGTTTCGAATATCAGTTGATAAACACTGCAAAAGTTTCTTATGTTTTATTTCGTTAAGAAATTTAGGATATTTCGTTTTAAAAGCCTTATTGGCCAAAGTGTTCAATCTATGAGAAAAATTACTGATACTTTCATTAGGTAAGAGTTTTATGTTACCAAATTCGATATCTATAACTATTTGAGATTCTTTAGTGAAAAATCATGAAAGCTCCTGTTTAATTAGTTTTACAGTATTTGAATTTTTCATTTTGTCATTTTCAAGAAAAAATTTTAGGGCAGGTCCTGCTAATTTTGTTTTGAGAAACAAGACCTCCTGATCATCTGTCCATTTTTGAATTTTTGCATAATTACTAACTACATCAAACAAAAAATCCAAAGTGGTTGGATCCCCTTCATAGCGGGGTACTACAATGTTAAAATTATTCTTTGATGATGTCATATTAAAAAATATATATATACTTATAAATACTTAAGCTTGTTCAAATATATCATAATCAATTACAAATAATAATAAGATAAAACCAAATATATAATATGAAACACAAAAAAGAAATATAAAAAAAGAATAAGTTACCTTTCTTCTAAGCTGAAAACAACATTATAAGAAAAAAAATACATTTCCCCTTTTTTATGGAAGAAAAATAACGAAAAACAAAAAAAAAGATGTTCTTTCTGAGACTATTATTTAAATGATAAGTTGTTGCAGTTACGTTGCATTTTTGTTCAGCGTTCCTAAATTTGTTAGTTCTGAGGGGGGGGGGGTGTCAACATTAAGCACAATTAAATTAGATGCTCCCACACAGAATAGAAAAACCACGACACATCTTTGTAGAACAACTCTGTAGAACAATAACTTTGTAGAATTGAAATAGACGGCTTAATTATTTTTTTCACTCGCAGAAAAATCACGACATATTTTTGTAGAACAACTCTGTAGAACAACAACTTTGTAGAATTGAAATTCCAGTTGAAATAGTCTAAGATTGTATGTCTTATTTTTGTTATCATCGAACTAGCATATCTCACCTCTCACACATTTAAACACAAACTAGCACACGTAGATACTATTAAAGTCAAAATCACTATTTTTTTAAACACTTCTTTAAAGTACTATCCGGAATTCAAAACAAAATGCGGTGGATATACAAATCATATTTTCGTCTTATTATTTTGTATACGCTTGGACAACTTCTCCAGAAAAAAAAACCCTTCGTTACGGCGCCATAGTTCTGTGATAGAGAATAGTTCTGTGATGGGAAAGTATGAGAATAAAGCCACCTTTTATGAGATTGGCCGGAACGTATTGCAATATCGTAGACAGCCCCAGGTTCATGTTTCACTTTTTTCTGGAACGAAGTGTTTAAGGCATTTTTTTTTTATGAAGAAACCTCAGTTCACAATCAATTTGACTAAATTGTCTTTATTTTTGAAGATCACTTGGAATATGAGCATATCAAACATCAGTAATATAGTATATTCACTCAAATGTGCACTAGTGCATCACGCATAAAACATAATAATGAAAACATTTGTCAATTTGACAACAGCGAGAGAGCGTGTTTTCTTCACCAAGACAAAACGTAAAACTGACAAAAATTTCACATTTCACAAACGCCAAAAAAAGTCTTTTGGAATAGAATAGATTCCCAATCTGTGCAAAAAATGTACAGGTAAAAAGGACCGTTACATGATAAGCCAAGGAGAAATTTTAAAAATGAGTGTTGTCAAGAATACAGCAATTATTGTCCGTGACGAGAAACCGCGCAACACACAGCAACCCTAAACAAAATTACTCAATCGGTAACAAATTAAGTTCTTTATACAAGACAAAATGAAATGATTGGGAAATAAAAATAGCAGTTATTTAAAACAATCCTTTGATATTTAATCAACTGAAGAACAATAAAGAAAAATCTAGAAATGGAATGATATTTTAAAACTAATTTATTATTTGTTTTTTTATTTATTATTATTATTTTATATGCAATTGGAGACGAACACACAATAACCATAACTATTAAAAATCCTTTTCTTTTAAAATTAAATTTTAAAAGAGGAGGGGAACTAACATTTGAAAAATTAATAGAAATATATATAATAGAATATGTGTTACATCACAAGGTCTTTAAAGCAAATTATTTAAAGACACACGAAAAAAAAAGAAGTTCAACGACTGTGTATTTAATATTTCTGCTGAACACTATTTTTACCAAAATGGCTCAAAAAACATCTTTCACATTTTAACTTAAAATTATTTGTTAAGATTAATCAAATCTCCAGAATTAACTTTCGAGTTTCCTTTTAATAGTGGTTAAATAACTGCAATGGCATTACTTTCTTTTAGCTTATTTTGGATCTAAAAATGCGCACTGGATATATCTATTTCCAACATGAGGTATCTTTTGATACCTGTGGGGAATCATGTTTTAACGCCAAAAGGGCGATAAATGCTGATCTTAGTTACGCGTGGCAACCCTCCTGGGCTCAAGATATTTTTTGTTTTGTTTATGTTGCAGAGAGAGAAAAAATGCGAAATGTTATGACAAGTGGGGACGAAAGAAATTGTTATGAGAATGTAGTGTTTCGAATTTCATGTAAATAATGTACAGTATTTATATAATGAATATATAGTTTCTTCCAATTAAAAACAAGAAAAAGAAGATGCCCGTTTGAAGTTATTGAATAAGTGTCAATCGCCTAAATTATTTTTGTGTTCGAAATCAGCCACTAAACCAGACGACGCGACAATACCTTTATAATTTTATAATTTATACTTTCTAATGTCTACAAAATTTCCTATGTAATATATATATATATATATATATATATAGATACCAACATCAATTTACAGATTCATATTAATTATAGTCAGATTGGATAATCCACATGATGTATTTTATTCTAGATCAATGCGATAACTAGTTCTTAAAAATATCATTTTTTAGTTTTTTTTAATTATTATTTTTCAGAAAGATTGAGCTTTTATATATGAGAAAAAGTTAAAAAATACCATCTATTTTTTTAATTACAATGCAAAACTCTAATAAATCATGTAACTACAAGACGTGGTATTTTAAGCATGTCTTACAAAAAATTTCAGCACATAAATACTTTATTGATAATTTTCTAAATTACAATAATAAGCTTAAAAAAATTTGAAAAAAAAATCATCTCAAGCGTGATGATCTTTTGTTTTTTCTATAATTGATTCTATCAAAATATTCATTTACAATTTACATATAAAATATATTTTTGACATAAAAATGAAATATGAGTCTGTTAAATTTATCTATTCAAAATACATATGTTTTATTATTTTTAAGGGCAATTCATGTATAAAATAAATCATTGTAATCATTGTAATCAAGATTGAACTATTTAAAACATCAAACAAAATTTAATTTAGATCCTTTCATAAATAGTATATTAAAGTATCGAAACAAAAAAGTTTTTTAAAAAGGAAATTTTTCGTTGACTTCCCTTATGAAAAATGTTCCATGCGTTGCATTTTTACCCATTTTCCATAAAATTATATATTATTATTTGCAATATGCTATATTTATAAACTTAGCATTAATATTCATGCATTTCAGCACATAAATGGAAAATTATGTAGTTATGTAACTTTCTACCGTGGAACTTCATAAAAAATTATAATTATTAAAATATTTTATTATTTTTTTCTCAGTATATTAATACGATTTTTAAATGCATACCAAATTTTGTTGCAATATTATGAACCTATTGCTTAACCAAAAAGCAGGTTCTTAAATGCAAATTTAAAGCGCATGAGCACTTTTAATTATTGAATACTTGAGCTGTTCAATAACATATTTTAATTAATATAGTAATTAATTACACAGCTTGTTTTGTAAAATTAATGAATTTACTTAGAAAATCAATTAATTATATTATGTACAAAATTTCCATAAAAATATGTGAAACATGAAAATAAATGGATCGGAACATTCACTGTCCTCTGAATGCTGTACTTTGTACTATATCACATTAAATTTACCCGAAATTACTATCGTATATATATATATATATTTTTTTTATTTGAAATACAATGCGAAACTCCTATAATGCATGTAACTACCAAACATCATTCTTTAAACACATTTTTAAAAAATTAATATAGAAGTTCTTCCTCGCTAATTTTGTAAATCACAATGATAATCTTAAAAATTCTTGAAAACAAGAAAATCCAAGAGCGTGAAGATCTTTTGTCAATACATCAATTGACGCTATGAAAATATTCACTTATATTTTACGGATAAAAGATATTTTTGAAATATAAATGAAGTATGAAATAATTGAATTTATCTATTGAAAATATATATGTTTATGATTGTTAAGGATAAATCATGTCTAAAATAAATTATCCTTACAACAAAGAGTGAATTATTTAAGATATCAAACAAAATTTTAATTATATCCCATCATAGAGTGAATTGACCTAGCGAAACAAAAAAGCTTTGCCGTAAAAAAATCATGGGTAAGTAATGTAGTAACAAACTAAATAAACTTATTTAATTATTTATATGCTCATTCTACCTTAATTAACTTTAAAATGTGTATTAATAATTGTTAGACTCATGACGTTATGTAAAACAATGTTAGAAAATAAGAAATCTTATGTAAAATGTCAAGTATAATGAATGGACAGATTTTAAAACTTAATGAAATACTTTTTTTTGTTACTTGCATGAGATCATTAATTATACAAAATGTAATTGCATAAATAATGTTTTTCTCATTTAGATGTATCTTATTTAAAATATTATAAAAACAACAGTCTAAAAGTAAAAAGAAAAAAAAAATCCTAATGATATAGATATTTAAAAAATTCAAGTTTAACCCCTTAGCGATGAGAGCATTTTGCAAAGTTTTCAATGTTTTGTCACCGGTTTTCAAAAACAGAAATTTGTACCTTATTAAGCGTTCTCAGCGGTTGATCGATGCGGAAAAACATGTAAACAGAGCTCTCGCTTCGAGTCCATATAAAAACGGAAGTATTCAATGTAATTAATTTAAACTTTCTGATATTTTAAAGGTATGTTTGTAGTCTTATAAAATTATAAAATGAAGTACTTCAATGCAATATAATAAGAAACATAGCAAAATTTATGTAACACAATTATCGAAAAAGAAATTATGTGTTATATCACCAACACCAAGATATCTTAACGTTGAATTGACATAAGAGCCTAATTTTTGGTTTAAAATGATGCGGAAACTTTACTCTATAGAATGAATTAAGGATATAACTATCACTCAAAAAGAACATTGTTAAAAAAACTCTCAAATTTGAAAATTTAAAAAACTTCTAATAAATACAACTTTTTTTTCATTAAAAATACTCAAAATATTAAACTATCTAAACTATATTAATTCATTCTATATATAATGATGTTATATGCATGCAAAAGAAAAACTAAGCCATTCCATCAAATACTTTTTTTTTAAATCTTGGTGTCAGTCGTCAAAAATCAAGTTTAGAGAAAACGCGACTAAAAGGTGAAATTATAAGGGTGCGGCTATGAAAGTGTTGATACATAAATGCTCACAACTCCGTTAAAAATGCAAATATGTTTATGCGGTTTCTTGCATTGAGTTCGGAATTAATTGAATAAAAAGTAGATCATAAAAAATCAACATTTTGAAAAGTTTTCAACCCCTGTGCCCTCTTAAAGAGTCAAAATGCTCCAATTAAATAAAGCAAATTTTACAGAAAAATGTTACTGGTGGGGAAAAAACAAGTAGTCTTAAGACTTTTTGCGCAGCGTATAAGTTTCGCTCATCTCCAAGGGGTTAAAGTGAAGTAAAAGCTACTCAACCTATTGAAATACTGACCTATAATTTAAAAAGAAAACATGCTTGAAAAAAATTAAACATAAAACTTTTGAAGAATTCCGGATATTCCTAGACATAAGTTGATCGCATTATACCTGTTTTTCAACAAATGCGATAGCTTTTAATTAGTACTGTTTTTTGTATTAAAATACACTAAATCTATTCAAAATTTTTAAAATACCATATTTTATTTGAAATACAATACAAAATTCTTATACAGCAAATATCTGCACTAAATCGTTTATAAAACATGTCTTACAAAAAAAAAAAAAAAAAAAAAAAAAAAAATAAACACCAAATTCTTTATCGTTAGTTTTGTAAATTACACTGATAATCTTAAAAAAAATCATGAAAAAAATACTTCGAGCGTGAAGATCTTTTTTCGTTATAACAATTAAAGCGATCAAATTATTCAGTTATAATATACGGATAATAGATTTTTTTCACATAAAAATGAAATATGTATCTGTTGTATTTATCTATTGAAAATGCAAATGTTTAAGATTTTTAAGGATAATCCATGTGTAAAATAAAGAATCATTATAACCAAGATTTAACTATTTAAAATATCAACAAAATTTAATTTATATATGTCATAGTAATAAATTGAGGAATCGACATAAAAAAGCATGCTTCAGTAATGTAGTAAGAATCTAAATAAACATATTTAACTATTTTATGCTCATTGTAGATAATCTATTCATTAGATTTTTAGCTATTAATAATTGTTATAATCTTGGTGTTATGAAATAATTATTTAAAAGCAGTGTTAGAAAGTTAGAAATCTTACTTAAAATGTCCTGTATAACGAATGGATACATCTAAAAAAAGTAATTAATGGAATTCATTTTTCGTTACTTGCGTGTGATCATTTATTATATAAAGAGTAATTGCATAAATAATCCTTGTTATCATTTAGATATTTTTTGTTTAATATATTGTAAAAACTATAGCCTAATTGAAAAAAAGTTTTAAATAATCCAGATACATAAAAAAATCGAGCTTGAAGTTAACAAAAAAGCTGTTCAACCTATAGATAAAATCACCTTTAATTCAGAAAGAAAAGATGCTTGAATTAAAAAATAAACCTGACTCTTTTGAAGAATTCCGGATATTTCTAGACATAGTTTGATCATATTACAATTGTTTTGCCACATATGCGTTATTTTATTTTTATAACTTTTTGTTAGTACTGTGTTTTGTTCTAAGTTACTATAAATCTACGCGAAATTTATAAAACACCATCTTCTGTTTAAAATACAATGCAAAATCCTTATGATGCATATAACTACAATACGTAGTTTTTTTAAATATATCTTTTTAAATTCTTTATCGTTAATTTTGTAAATCACAATGACGATCTTAAAAATTCACGAAAAAAAATCAATTGAGAGTAAAGATCTTTTGTCGTTACAACAATTAAAACCATGAAAATATTCTCTTATAATTTTCGGATAAAAGATATTTTTGATATAAAAATGAAATATGGAACTATTTAATTTATATATAAAAATATGCATGTTTGATGATTGTTAAGAATAATCCATGCATAAAATAAATTATCATTATAATCAAAATTGAATTACAAAAATATTAAACAAAATTTAAATTGCATCCTTTCACTGTAGTACATTGAAGTATCGAAATAAAAAAAGCTTTGATGTAAGAAAATATGCGTCAGTAATGTAGTAAGAAAATAAATAAACGTATTTAATTATTTATATGCCCATTCTAGCTTACCCATCCATAAAATATCTTGTTTATTAATAATTGTTATAGTGATGATGTTATGAAATAATTATGTTAAAAAGTTACTTTCGAAAACAATTAAACTTCTAACTGCTAACATAACCTACCTCAGTTTTTACACTTTAACTTATGAAATTATAATAATTATTATTTTTATAACCTTTAAAAACTGCAAATCAATAGTTTCATTAGTTATTAAAATACAATAACATTATGTACATTAATTTTTTTAATAATTAAATATTAAATATTAGTCGCATGAGTTATTAAAATTATTAATAAATACATTTAATATTTAATTCTTTAACAATACTTAAAATTATTAAGCAATTAACTCTGTAATTAAGAACATAATATACACTTTTATGCTTTAATTACTAAAATGTTAATTAACAATTTAGCATGCATTCTAAAGTGAAAAAGAGACAGAATTTAATCACTATATTATGATAAAATAGATTTGTAATATATTTGGTGTCAATGTCAGAGACAATGTCAGAGATAAACTATATGTGACCTTTTCCCTGACTCACACATGAAAGCTTCAGCTGATGACAGCCTGTTAATGTTTAACTTGAAACGCTTCCTGCTTTGTTTTTATTTTTATGCTGGTTTTTACAAAGCGTATTATTTTATTATTAAAAAAACTGTGTATAGTGGAACAAAAGGAAAATTTTACAAAACACGTCAGGAATATAGAACTAAACATAACTTAGTGTTTCAGAAGTTGTTTCACTTGAAGGAAACACCGTTATTCATATCATTAAGTAAGGTATCACATTTTTTATTATTTATTACTACTAGATGCCCTACTGTTTTTCTGAGGTAACGATATTCTTGTATAAACAAGGAAAACTGAAATGCAGTCATTTATATCATGCTCTTTTCTGAGCTGCTAGGAATTTTGATCTTCATTCATAAGAAGTTTGAGAACCTCACGATAACTAATGACGAATGGGTATGTTATATAACAGAGTAATTTATTCCATTTTTCAATATTAAGTGAAAAAAGTCTGGGCCAGGATTCGAACCAGGTATGTATTGGCTTAAGCCGCCAATGCTCTACCAACTGAGCTATCCCGGAACCGAACACTGGAGGAATATTTCACCCAATTAACCTCTACCATTACTTTATCTGATCTGATACTCTGGATCAGCACAACAGAATAATTCGAAGATCAGTATATGGAACTGCAGAAAATCGCTGCATACGAAATTGCATTAGATTAATTTTTAAACACGATTACTCAATCTGTAAATTAATTATAACAGAGTAATTTATTCCATTTTTCAATATTGGGTGAAAAATGTCCGGGCCAGGATTCAAACCAGGGATGTATTGACTGAACCGACAATGCTCTACTAACTGAGCTATCCAGGACACGAACACTGGAGGACTATTTCGCCCAATTAACCTCAACGATTCTTTATCTGGTCTCATACTCTGGACCAGCACAACAGAATAATTCGAAGGTCAGTATACAGAACTGCAGAAAATCGCTGCATACGAAATTGCATTAGATTAATTTTTAAACACGATTACTCAATCGGTAAATTAATTATAACAGAGTAATTTATTCCATTTTTCAATATTGGGTAAAAAAAGTCCGGGCCAGATTCGAACCAGGGATGCATTGGCTGAACCCGCCAATGCTCTACCAACTGAACTATCCCGGACACAAACACTGGGGGACTATTTCACCCAATTAACCTTAACGATTACTTTATCTGGTCTGATACTCTGGATCAGCACAACAGAATAATTCGAAGGTCAGTATATGGAACTGCAGAAAATCGCTGCATACGAAATTACATTAGATTAATTTTTAAACACGATTATTCAATCGGTAAATTAATTAAAACAGAGTAATTTATTCCATTTTTCAATATTGGGCGAAAAAATTCCGGGCCAGGATTCGAACCAGGGATGTATTGGCTGAAGCCGCCAATGCTCTACCAACTGAGCTATCCCGGACACGAACACTGGAGGACTGTTTCACCCAATTAACCTCAACGATTCTTTATCTGGTCTGATACTCTGGATCAGCACAACAGAATAATTCGAAGGTCAGTATATGGAACTGCAGAAAATCGCTGCATACGAAATTACATTAGATTAATTTTTAAACACGATTATTCAATCGGTAAATTAATTATAACAGAGTAATTTATTCCATTTTTCAATATTGGGTAAAAAAAGTCCGGGCCAGATTCGAACCAGGGATGCATTGGCTGAACCCGCCAATGCTCTACCAACTGAACTATCCCGGACACGAACACTGGAGGACTATTTCGCCCAATTAACCTCAACGATTCTTTATCTGGTCCGATACTCTGGATCAGCACAACAGAATAATTCGAAGGTCAGTATATGGAACTGCAGAAAATCGCTGCATACGAAATTACATTAGATTAATTTTTACACACGATTATTCAATCGGTAAATTAATTATAACAGAGTAATTTATTCCATTTTTCAATATTGGGCGAAAAAATTCCGGGCCAGTATTCGAACCAGGGATGTATTGGCTGAAGCCGCCAATGCTCTACCAACTGAGCTATCCCGGACACGAACACTGGAGGACTATTTCGCCCAATTAACCTCAACGATTCTTTATCTGGTCTGATACTCTGGATCAGCACAACAGAATAATTCGAAGGTCAGTATATGGAACTGCAGAAAATCGCTGCATACGAAATTACATTAGATTAATTTTTAAACACGATTATTGAATCGGTAAATTAATTAAAACAGAGTAATTTATTCCATTTTTCAATAGTGGGCGAAAAAATTCCGGGCCAGGATTCGAACCAGGGATGTATTGGCTGAAGCCGCCAATGCTCTACCAACTGAGCTATCCCGGACACGAACACTGGAGGACTGTTTCACCCAATTAACCTCAACGATTACTTTCTCTGGTCTGATACGCTGGATCAGCACAACAGAATCATTCGAAGGTCAGACCTTCGAATAATTCTGTTGTGCTGATCCTAAAAATGGTCACTCAGAAAAAGTTGACCTTTTTTACGACCTTTTTCTTCTTAAGAATTGTATAATTTCAATAGCTTTCAATTATTCTAAACCAATCAGTAGTAAGATATTTAATTATAGACAAACTACTTTATTGAAATTTGATAGGTCTTTAGAATGTTTTTGTAATGAATAAAATTTTGTAAATTTTATTGATGATCATTATGGTCATGTAATAGCAAGTAATTTAGATATAATTAAAGATAAAAATATAAAATATTTGATAAATTTTGGAACTAAATTTAGAATAAGTAGCAAGATTAGTTATGATAAAGCTTTTAAATTTTTTATTAGTGATGTTACTAAATTTATTAAAAAACAAAGTTACAAATTTAGTATGCTCTAGGAGGCATTTTTTGAGTGGAAATTTCAACTGTTGTAGGAATTTAAAGATTTTTTAAGTAATTATTTAAATTTAATTGCATATAAATATCAGACTTTTAGTAAAGAAGATATAACTTTTTAAATGATTTGCATAAGAATTTTGAAGTAATTCCAGTGGACAAGGATGCCAATAATTTTGCTATTATTTGAAAGAAATTTTATGTAGAAGAAATAAATGATGAATTATATAATGTTCATTTTTATGATAAAATTAATATTGTAAAAGATCCTACTGTAAAAAATTCTTTTCATACAAGAAAAAGTATAAAAGTCTGTTTTTACATAATTTTGATGTTTCTGATCATCATTGTTTGCCGTTTATATTTTTGACGCCTAAATTTCATAAGTCTCCTATTAAATTCAGATGTATTTGTAGTACTACTAATAGTGTTAATAAAAATTTTAATTTAGGTTTACAAATTTTTTTAAAAGAATATATGTTTTTTTAAAAGTTAAATTTAAAAATTCTAGTTATTGTAGTCAATAGATAACAGTTTTGAGGTACTACTTAATCTTAATTTCACTACTCAAAAAATGCAGATATTCGATTTCGAACACCTATTCACCAATATACCTATTGAACAATTATTTCATGTTTCAATGAATGTTTATAATTTATTTTATTTAGAAGATGAGTTGAAAATTAATGGAAATTTGTTTTTAAGATTATGTCATTTTTGTTTTTACAATAATTATGTGAATTTCAACAGTAATACCAGGGCCCCCAAATGGTCCGCGAACTGAACACCAATATTTTTTATAGAAAATTTCGTAATAGGTTTCTACGATATCTGTGCCTCCGAAGTGCATTTCTACGCAATTTCCAAGAAAAATGTAAAAGGAAAATATTTCTAAAAAAATATTGGTGTTCAGTTCGCGGATCATTTGGGAACCCTGTAACACATATAAACAGATTTGTGGAATAGGAATGGGGACAAATTATTCTAGTACTGCAGCAATTTTTATAATACAAATATACTATAAATTATAACAAATCTTTAATAATCTTTAGGTATATTGATGATGTTTTAATTTCCAATTTTGATTTTACTAATTTATATAACAAAGTTTATCCGAGTTGTTTAAAATTGAATAGGACAAGCAGTCATGATTATAATGTTCATTTTTTGGATATTTCTTTTAATATTTTGGAAAATAGAGTAAATTTAGATTTATTCGATATAAGAAGTAGTTTAAATTTTTTTTTTACCAGAAGTATGTCGCATTGGTATTCAAATTCGCATAAAAGAATTTACATAAATATAGTGATTAATCAATTAATTCGTTTTTATAAAATTTGTAGTAATGTACGATATTTTTATAAGCAAGTTTTTAAATTTATAGCCAATCTTTTTTATAATAATAATTATCCGATTAATTTTTTGAAATGCTATTTAAGAACTGTTATAAAAAATAATTGGCAGCGTTGTGGATTGTTGGGATAACTTTTAAAATGACCGCATGCTTCCCGAACATTCTTTATGAAGGTTGTATTCTAAAGTCTATTACAGAACCAGTACAACCGGAAGTTCCGAGTGTGAAGAACGTTTGCAGACCTGGAATTTGAAATTATATGAAATTGGATTGGGAGAAAGCATTCCTGTTAATTTAGAGTTTTACAGGCAGGGGATATTAAAAGGTATTACTGTTCTTAGTTTTTGTGTTTTGTTTCAGGTAATGGGGAAAGCCTGGCAAATGCTGCATTCATTTTATTTAATAATTTCTAAATTATAAATAGACTTTTTTATATTATAAAGGTTATTTTAATTTTTATATTTTTATTTTTTTATTTTTTGTTGGGTTTAAATATTTTTTATGTTTTTTTTTTTTTTTCCTTATTAAATCGTTTTTAGTTTGCTTTGATTATAAAAAAACTGGCATTTTTGTTATTATATATTATTTTGAATGCAGGTTTGGCAGGGATTCAGAAAACTGAAACAATTCAAACTTTTTGAAAAAAGGGGGGTGGAGTTAAGACTGGTCTATCCTCCCTCTGATGAGAACGGATCGTTTTTTCTTGCCTGTATCTTGTTTATATTTAATTGTTAATTGTTCACTTTTAGATATGCACCCTATCCCTAGAGTTTTTACACTTACATTTTTAAAACATGATATATATACACTAGTGTGCAAAATTAAAGGACGAGTCCCAAAATGCAAATTTTCAAGGGATTTATAAGCGATAATTTTCACGCGAATATTCAAATAGAAGTAATATAATTTGAATAATTACTAACTCTGCATAACAACTAGTCCATACAACGTGTCATTCAGGTCACACATGGTCACAAGAGTCACAGTTTCTACGGCGAAACAAAAAATAGAAAATTCCATACGTCTCCTTTATGAGTCTCAAATGACTACTATATGTGACTCTACTGACAGGTCATTGCGATTGATGGTTTGTGTCCAGTATGTCATGGCATATACCAGGTGACTACAATGTCATTTTAATGAGACTCTCATGTGACTGTCATTTGGAGACTCCATTTTAATGTCATTGTGAATGTTGCATTGTGATAAATCAACAAATAATGTCACATTAAAGTCACATGTTGACTTTCTGTCACAAAACTTTGTCAAATGGTGTGAGAGACCCTAGTGAGAAGTAACCACTGTGAAAAGTGGTGAAAAGTCACCATGTGACTATAATGGGACATTATTTGGTAATTTATCATAATGCAACGTTCACAATGACTTTGAAATTGAGTCTCCAGATGAGAGGTCACACTTTAGTCTCAATAGAACGACATTCTAAAGTCACCTGGGGACTCGTCACAAAACATAAGTCACAATGACCTGTCAGGGGAGTCACATATAGTAGTCATTTGAGACTCATAAAAGAGACGTATGGAATTTCTTATTCGCCGTAGTGATGTGCTTCTAAAAACCATGTGTGACCTGAATGAGATGTTATATGGACTAGCTGTTATGCAGGTTAGTAATTATACAAATTATATTACTTTTGAATATTCGCGTGAAAATTATTGTTTGAATATCAATTGAAGATTGGCATTTTGGGACTCGTCCTTAAATTTTGCTCACCAGTGTATATATATATAATTATTTAATGTATTTCATTAAGATTTCATCCCAAACAATATGTGATTTCTTTATTTTAAATAGTAATAACAATAATAAAATCGATTTTTGAACTAATAAAAAGCAGTAAATAGCTTAAATTCACATAACACATAAGATCAAACTTTTAAGATTTAGTTCTATACTGTTCTACTATAGAAAGAATAATGCTTTAGAAAAAAAATATTTCTCAAGCGTGAAGATTCTTTGTCACAAGAACAACTGAAGCAAACAAAGTATTCAATTAAAGTTTACTAAGAAAACGTATTTGACATGAAAATGAAATATGAATATTTTGAAGAATTAATAAATTTGATTAGAGACAACAAAGAGCATTCATGTGCAAAATTATTAATCATTTTAACGAAGCATGAACAATCAAAAATGTCAAACAAACTTCAAATGATATCCCTTCTGAGTTATATAGAAATATCCAAACAAATACTTTGTGATACAAAATAATTAAATTTCAATTAATTCGAAAACAAACCAGAAAAGCGTGTTTTTATTGTGCAATATAGTTTATTATCCTTTAAATAATTATTTTTCTTAATACATATTAAAGGGAATTTAATAAACAATGCTGTATGAATATTATAAAGTGAAGCAAAACTCACAAACATTTGAATGGGACATTCTTCAACATTAATAAAAGAAAGTTTGGCTTTGTCTGTGTGCATGTTTCTCTCTCTGTGTGTGTATCTCAGATGTCTAGCGAAATCTACGGCACGTACGGGACACGAAATTGCGACACAAGTGCAAAAAAATTATAATGCACTTGACATTCAGAATTCTAAAATTGTAATAATTATTTGAGAATATAATTAAAATCCTAAATTAGAAGAATGCAAAATCACTCTTAATTAAAAAAAGAACAATTTTTATAAAAACATAGAATACTTGTTTGAAAACTGAAAGCGGGGGGAAGTGGTTATTGTAAATACAGTAATGTAACGACGATACGGGCTTTTTTGTAAAGGGCTCTATCTTATATTCTTTTGAACCTAAAAAATATGAAAGATTTTACAGAAACACGTTAAAAAATTACTTCTTTCAGAAATACTAAAAATTATTCTGCTGCGGTTTCAGGAAGTAAAAAAATCCACAAAATGTTGAGTTATAAAAATATGTTCTTAGTTATTTTCAAGAAAGTTTGAATTTATTGTCACGGGCATCTTTGAATGACCATAAAAATATTAAAATATTAAGTTTAAAATTTAAAATTTTATTCATTCTTATACAGAAATTTTCGCGGATTTCAGGTTCGTTATTTTTTTATTTATTTATTTATTTTTTTTTTTAAGCAAGTCTCCAAAACAGTAACTAATTTTTATACTAGAATTCTTTGAAACGTTGTCAATTTTTTGAAAATTCACTATTTAAAGTTTTAAAATTATGCATGTAGCTATTTCTTTAAACTCTCTTTAATAATATCTAAATTTTATAAAAATTAATTCGCAATTTTTTTTGTTTTCTAAAAAACTCGACTTTTAAAAAGAAGGAGAAATACATTGTTAAAACTCGAATTTATTGTACAGATGAAAATTAACGAATTCATCTATTTACAACTTTCAGATAATATATAACACATAAGAAAGATTAAATAAAATATTGGACATCAAAATTCAGGAGGGGGTAAGGGAAATAATTATTTTAAGTGGAGAGGGGAGCGATCAAATATTTAAAACGTTCCGTTTTAGATGAGATTTTTGACAGAGCACTGGGATGCATATTACCTATTTAATATAAAATTTCAAATGTGTATGTAGCATTATTTTCGAATAGTAATTTCTTCAATGATCTTAAATTTTTCTTTAGGTCCGCTACCTCATTCACTAATTTATTTACGGGTATATTGTTTAGCGGACTTTGATCCAAAAGAAGTTTTGTTTACATAATCTGCCCTGATAATGAAATGTGGAACTGAAAAATTCAAGATTTTTTTCCTTGCAAATGCAAATATGCTACATGGTGCCATAGGAAGCGGGACTAAATTCGTTCAGTTCCAGATTTGGTTCTTCTTATGAGATTTTCCAGCACAGATTTCAACTTCATTTAACAATATTATTAGGGGCCGAGGTAAAGGGGGAGGATTGAACTAGTATATTAATATGTTATAACATTTTTATTGTAAGCGTACGAATTAATAAAAAAAAAAAATCAATATTTTTAGAAAAAAATCTACTCAATAGAAATCTATAGAATATCTATACTAATAAAATCCGTGCGCCTCTGCCTGTCTGTTTGTCTGCTTGAAGCCGATTACAGTTCGCAACGCGGGCGAGTTGGAATTCGCGAGAGGTGTCTTTCGATTCGAAAAATTCCGGGAAAGTCATTTCGGGCATTTCGAGACCGTGGAACAAAATTAAAAAAGTTATGAATTAAAATCCGGACGGGAATCGGAACGGAAAACGTCTAATTTCCCAAACGGAGCTCAAACGGAGCTCTCAGGCAGAACACTGCGCCACCTTGCGGTGAACGACCTGAACTTTTCCCTTTTGGCTAAAAGAAGAAGCAGCCGAAAACCTCTTTTTTCTCCCGGGAAAACGACTTTTTCTTTCGTTTCGGTTCTTTGAAAAAGAACTAATTGGTAAAAAATGTTAAACACGGTTTATTTTCATACTTTTTCTTTTTGGTAGCATACACGAATATTGTATAACCTAACATTTACGCGATTAATACTAATTTTTGTTAGTACAAACGGAAAACGAGCTGCCAAAATTACTTGTTAGTTATGTTGTTTGTGATATTAATGAAATTATTTTTTTTAATAGCAGTCTTTTGCAGGTTTTAATACCGAAACTTTTTTTTGCGCGTTTTTTCTTAAATCATCATACAGACAGTTTTAAAAGTAGATAAAACTGATTACATATTCAGAATCTGCGTAAAAGTCTGCTTCTGATGAACCAAAAAATACGAGAAAATGTCTTATGGGCGCGCAGCGCCAACCGTGCAAAGCCAAATATTTTTAACGGGACGATGGCGACCATGGCGCGTAGCGCCGGTGGGTGATAGACCGGTGGGCCGCCTTTGCACGGTGGGCGCGTAGCGCCCACTGCCCGAAATCACATATTTTTAACGGGATAATGGGCGTATAACAACCATAGCTCTTTAATTTACTTTTTTTGTGCTTGAGGATTCGAACTCCAAGACTTGCTTATTAAATGAATTTTTTTGCTTATTATATACTGCTTAATATCGAGGTTCGTTTGGAAAAAGTGGCCCAGCTAGCGGGCGTAGCTCGCTAGTATTTTATCAATGCCCGTATATTATTAATAATTTGAATGTACCTTACTTTCAGGCTTTAGTTTTCTCAATACAAAAACCACAAACATAAAGAATTTTTTTATCACTACTCTCCATTTTTTAAACAAAAAAGGTCTGTTTTGTATTTAAAAATATATGAACTACAGGATGAAGTTTGCACAGGATGAGAGTGAACTTAAACTTTGTGATCGATTATACATTATTCAAAAACTATTTTTGTAATAATTGAGAAAAACTGGTTTAAAAATTATTTTTAATTAATATTTTTAAATGTTGAACTTTCAAAGTAATAATGACTATATATTAATATGAAACTAATCGTGCATGACTTTTGTGTAAAAAAGGAAAACTGTGCTTTTTTATACGGATATCTAAAGGTAAATGTTTTTTAATGATATAGTTGAATTGAAAAACAAAGGAAAATCACATTGTGTATAAAAATAGAGTAGTGAAAAAGATTCTTTATGTTTGTGTTTTTTTATTGTGAAAATTATTTCCTGAAAGTAAGGTAAATTGAAATTATGAATAAGTTAATATTAATGTAAAATATTACAGATACGATACATTTATTGCATTAATATATTTGTATCTATTAAAGCAATAAATATAAATCTAATAGAAATATAAATAAATAAAAATAAATCTTCTTTTTTCTTATTAATAACTTTGTTGAATACCATGATAATTCAATCGATAGTACGAAATGTATATATATGTATGTATATATATATATATATATATTTTACGTGCAAATATAATTTTTCCATGACAAAAATAAGTAAAACATTTAAAAATACAATTAACATTTGAGAAACACACTGATTAAAATAGAAATTCAAATTTAAAAATCGATTTTTTTCTAAAGTAAATAAACATATGCATTCAAATGATGCATATAAGCTAATTACTAGAGTACGGGTTATATGGAATTTCACATATGTATGGAAGTATATACAAGTTTTCATATTTTAAATACTCTTACTCCATATAAGTGCGTAGATATTTTAAAAATTTATAAAAAGTGTACATTTAAAATATTTTCATTCGGAAAAAGAATGTATATGTATATATATATATGTGTGTGTGTGTGTAAGCCCCACCAGTGGCCGCGAGGTTCTGACCTCCAAACTGGTAGCCGGTAGGTGCTCGGTTCGAACCCAATCGCGACCGTCGACCTAACCGTTCGGAGTTTTCCGTGGTTTTCTTCGAACCTTGCGTAAATACGGGTTAGGTTCCTTTAGAAAGACCCCACTGAGGGCATCCCTTAGGGCCTCTATCCCAAAGCGTAGATAATTGGCCGACATAAAAACAAACAAACAAACAAACAAACAAAACAAACAAGTGTGTGTGTAAATTTACGGATACAATAGAATCCCGACATTCTGAACCGAGTTCAGTAAAAAATATTGATTTTTTAAGCTGAAGAAGAGGAAAAATTAAAAAGACGTTCACGAATAACGTACATTTATTGTAAGGTAAATGCACCAGTAGTGGGTCACTTAAGGACATTTATCTAATTATTATTAAACTATTAGTGAATTTTAAAAAAAATATTTTTTTTAGCCTAGTCCTTACCTTTATGTATAAATGGAGGGGAGAATGGAGTGCCCCCCCTAGAAGTGGGCCACTCTATTCTTGAGTGTAATATATACTGTACAGAAGTTGTGATTTTTTACATTTTTACACTTAAATATACACAATAATGAAATCATATTTAGAAGTTTTGATGATTACATAAATAATTTTAGCTTCTCTTTAGTTTTTTCGTATTGTCTGTAAAAATTCCAGCTCAAAAACTATGAGAATACTGAAGTTGTCGTTTGCCTGATAACAGATAAGGGTTCCAGCCAATCAGCAATTAGTTTTATATCTGAAAGGGGTGACTAGAAAACGTGTTTTTCAACTTTCAAAACTTGTGGCGTGCTATTGGTACACTTACCCTAATACAAATAAGTTAAATTGAGTCTTAGCTTGATGAAAAGGCCTGAAACCAAACTGGAATGAAGGCTGGTTACTACTTAATACCTGGTTACTACCAAAATATACTTACCTGCTCCATGTATAGAATTCTGTAGAATAATTTTTAATCACTGTTAAGCGTAAAAAATAACTTATTTACACACATTTAAAATGTAAAATCAGCTAAAGTGGTCTGGTGTAATATATTGTAGTGTAGTATGTGTCTGGTGTAATATAGTGTATTGCCAGGCGGGGTAATAACGCCAAGTGCTAATATTTTGCATAATTATGAAATAATCTGGTAAATGACACACATGTGCTCTGTGCAGAAGGGTTTTGAGTCATATAAATCGCAAAAAGCAGTTTCAAGTTAATTCGTTTCATTTTTAGGTCTTATTGTTTTTACAGCGACTAAAATTAGCGCTTGATCTAAAATTTGCGAGATACGTTTTGTGATGTGAACACTATTTTTTTTTTATCCGGAAATACTTTGTTAATTACATAAATTCGTAGTACATTTCATGGACTTTTAAAATGTTGTTGAAGATTTCGGATATCTTCTCGAGATAATTTGTAATTTAAAATGTACAGCGTAATAACTACAACGGAGTAATAACGCCAATCCTTGGCATTAATACCCCGGTTGATTTCCTTCAGTGGCCGAGCTACATCCTAAATACTGATTCAAGTAAACACAGTTAAAACTGTGCAATGTTTATAATATTTCTATTTAAGCGGTCCCTTTTAAGCAAAAAGAAGCTCACGGTCTGATATTATTTTGCCTCATCCTCCCTCCCCACACCACACCGTTATTTTTCTTACACTTTCACAAAAAATTTAACATTTTCAATAGCTTAGAATGCAGTTTGTCAATTTCTAAGTTTGTAGACTTTGTACTTTTAGAATTGGGCAATCTACATGCAATTATTCCATCTTATTTCGTAGTTTTGTTTGCATGGCGTAGGTGGGTAATATAGGTGGGTAATAACGCCAAATAGAATTGGTCAAGAAATCACGCCATTGCATTTTATGAATACATATCTGTTAAATTATTTTTTTATATAGATAGTCAATGAGTTGCTGTATCAAATCCTATATTTGTTTGAAAAATACCAACTAAAACTGAGCCGTGAAAATTTGTAGAACCTTAACGTGGCGTTATTACCCCAGGGTATTTTATTTCTTTTTTGACGAAGAGAGCTGTATCGACTAATTAACTTGTCTCTTATCATCGTTGACTCAGATTTATGTGTGAAAAAAACGTATTTCATAAATATATATAGGACAGTTGCACCATAAAATTTAATTAATAATAACACATTGCTCAGTGGTGCACAAAACAGGAATTTTAATATACATTAGTACATATTAAAATAAAATAAAACTTTCGACGTTTCGCGCCGTTTTCTGCGGAAGTCTTCAGGAAAATATGAAATGGAAGGACTAGTTTTGCATCTTGTTTGAGAGATAATATTTCTACTAAATTAAAACTAAATGAATTAAAAATTTAAAAATGTTGCCAATTACATCTGGCCAACGACAGAATAAACTTATGGTTTACAGAAAATTTCATTATATCCCTTACATATTTGAAAAAGTAAAAAAGATCGCGCAAAAATATAACATAAAACTTGTCGCCATTCCTCCTCCATATCTCATTGACCTCGTTACAGATAAAATCGACAAAATTCCAATAGATCAAAAATCTGGTATTTATGAAATCCCCATTACATTATCTAATAATCTTAAAAAAGTCTACATCGGCATGACAACGCGGAAACTTTTAATTAGAATTAAAGAACATCGCAGAGATATAGAACAATATAAACAGAATACTGCCCTTGCTCGCTTCTTCTTGGCGAACAAAGGTTGCCATATTAATTTTGAGGAAGGCAAAATCATAGTTCCATGCATTAACCCAGTTCAAGGTAAAATAATAGAGTCCATCGAAATCATAGCACGAGAAAATAAACCATGTAATGATAATTTATCCTACAATATACCAAAAATATGGCATAACATCATAAAACCTTAAAATTTTTATTTCCTTGCAATATTTTAATTTTTACTCACGTGTAATTGGCAACATTTTTAAATTTTTAATTCATTTAGTTTTAATTTAGTAGAAATATTATCTCTCGAACAAGATGCAAAACTAGTCCTTCCATTTCATATTTTCCTGAAGACGCCCGCAGAAGACGGCGCGAAACGTCGAAAGTTTTATTTTATTTTAATATGTACTAATGTATATTAAAATTCCTGTTTTGTGCACCACTGAGCAATGTGTTATTATTAAAAACGTATTTATTGATCAGACATCAGCCTTTATGATTGTAGTTTTTATTTTAAGATTCTGTTATATATTAACAGTGAATTTTAACTTAAGTTATTAGATATAACATAAACTGTTCACAAAACCAGATCAAAGTTGTATAGAACTGATACTAACAAATGTCGAAGCATTTAATCTATGCTTTAAAAAGTCAATACGTTGATTATTATTAATGAAATCTACCTGATCAGATTCTAGCTAAAACGAACAGTGTTCGGTGCCAATTAGTTCGAAATAGTGGAACTCTTTGTATAGATAAAATATGCGAAACATATATACAGAATATACATACAGAAATATAAAATATATAAGGTACCTGTGCTCAATATGGACATCATAAGGAATTTTTTTTATCCCTGTGTACACGTGATAGGACTCCAAAAATATATGATCCTTTGGCTGTTAACTATCATTATTAAAAGTATCGACCTTGTAATTACTCCAGTTTAATTTAAATGGTAAATATAAAAAATGTTTACACATATCCATATGGAACCACCTGTCCCAATTATGAACAGGTAGCTCTTTATTGTCCTGCTATACAGGGCGTATGAAAGAGTCACCCTTTTATGGATCTTTAGAGGAGGGTTGATAAAAAATATATATCTTAAAATATTGAGCGGGAGGGTAGGCCACGGCAAATAGAATCAGAACATGCATTTTAGAACAGGAGTCATATACAGTTGTGGCTCTTCGAAGACTGATGCAAAACACCTCAGTTACTACAAAATATTATGGAATAATGTAGTTGTATTTGCTTAGCTTTCTACTTTTGTGAATCTGAAGATTCATCTGCTGTACTTCCAATGTTGACTTAAGGTGTGGGAATCGGGAGTAGTTTTATTAATTCGTGTAATAATTAAAAAAATGCGTTTTTAAGCAATATATGTAACAGCAATCGAAAATATATTTTAAAAGCTTTCTAAAACACCCAACTTTTCAATATTTAAAGTAACTTTACATTGTCTAATAAGAATTAAAATTTATTCGCAATTACGATTAGCACACCACGAAACAACAAGTTTCTTTCTAAATGGCAGCGCGCTTTTTTTCACTTTCCTGGCTTAATTATCATTTTAACTGCTTTTCTTCACGGACATGTAGCGTGATCTCTCTATCAAAATTGTTACTTTTACAAATATTAAAAATGTCCATATTGAGAGCACTGTCGATATTGGGTACAATTACATTATAGACGAATATATACACTATTAAAAAAATCTGAAATTCACGGATGTATTTTTTCTGAATTTTACAGTCCTTTTTAACTACAAAAGGGCATTTTCCGCTACAAGTCATAAAATTCATCATATTCGCTGAAAATAACGAAATGGACGAAGATGGGACAAAACACCGGAGATACTCCTTTATGTATCGCAAATTTATTTTGAATGTTTATATAAATGACAAGTTGTTGCACTGAAATGAAAAGATTCAATGAAAGAATCCTGGATTCTCTTGTAAAGTTTGTATAGTGCAACTGAATTGCAATCATTCTAATAACCAAGAGCTTTTTGAGCAACAGACATATAATAATCATTCACTGAGCAGAGAAAAATTCCTCATAAAGGATTCTTTTAATTGTTTTATTAAGTCATATTTTAATCATTCTTTAAATATAACAAAATCATAATAATAAATTAGCTTTATTAATTAAAGCTTTGAAGAATTATAGCATCAATAAAAATACAAACACACTGTATATTTCACTATGTAACTTTAGAATCAGGCTTATTCGGTGATCCTATGGCACTGTAGGTAGAACGAAAGGCTCCCACACATAAAACCGTCAAATCGAATCATCCCAACGACCTTACTTTTATTCCTCGGTCAATAAATGTAGCAGATTTTAAACTGTCCGATAGATGGTAGTTCCAGCCAATTCTTATATCACCACTTTTTCAATTTGTTTTTCCTTCTTTTATTTTCTCCAAACAGAAAATTTACGAATGGAACGGACAAAGTCTAGCAATTTGGTACCAGTAGTTTTACCATGAATTTACGACATTATTTTTAACAGTTTGCGAATATATTACGGAAATGGTCATTTTTATGTGAAACGTAGAAGCAAAAAAACTGTATTAGTGTAATAAAAATAATGGTAATTGGTCAACCTAGTAGAATAAATCACATCATCTATACTGTTAAAAGAAATCTATAATTTACACAGGTATTTTTCATGAATTTAACAGAGAAAGTATCTCTTCAAGAGAAAAGGGTATTTTCTATTAAAAGTTAAAAATTTTCAGCATACTTCCTCGAAATAACAAAACGTAGGAAAACGATTGAAAACAACGGAGATTCTCTATTACCTATTCCAAATTTATTTTGAATGTTTAGAAAACGACACGCTTTTGCACAGAAATGAAAAAATTAAATAAATAATCATGGCTCTTTCGTAACATTTGTATCTTCTGAGTTGCAACTGTACTGATACGAAGAACTTTCTGATTAACAATATAAACAGACCATATTCTAATCATTCATTGAGCAAAGAAAATTTATCTAAACATTTTATCAGCCCATATTATAATTATTCATTACTATAAGAAAATCATAATAATGAATTAGCCTTATTCATTAAAACTTACAAGAATTTTAACGGCATCGATAAAATTACAATCTATCTCATAAAAATATAAATACATTATACAATCCATTATATGCCTTTGGAATTACGTAAAATCGAAGACTCTATGTTGCAATACTTAGAGCAACATATTTCCACACAGAAGGTCGTCAGTTTGAATTACCTCGAGGACGATAGTTTTTCCTCGGTAAATAAATACAGATGCTTCTAAACTGTTTGATAGATAGCAACACCAGCCAGTTATTGTACAAAATTTATAATGGAAAGTTATCGCCTCTTCAAAATGAGTTTTTCCTTCTTTTATTTCCCAAAAAGAAAAATGTACTAACTTAACGGAAAAAATCTGGCATCGTTGCTGTCAAAAATTTTACCGTGAATTCATGGATTTATTTTTAACAGTGTTATGGAAAAGTATGTAAATGTTGCATTGTTACATCTGTAGATATTGGAATAATATAATTCCCAATGAAAAAGGATCATTGGCGATTGAATAGAAAATTTCACATTATGTAATTAAGACGTACATATAATTACATATTGTAACAAAAAATATTCCCGATGAAGGAAAATAGTTGCACGCATTATTAATTTTTATTTTTCTTTTATTTTAGATTGAAAATTTGTGGCATCACATGTAAAGTAGAATCAAGAAAAAATGTATTAGTGTATGTTTTTTGCACATTTCAAAGTCACACTTTTATTTTAAATATATTATCACACATTTTTACATATAATACATGTTTTAATGCATATTTACATACATATTTCTACCTTTGTTAGTGCATATAACTAAGGCTCTTTCAATTACTATTTTGTTTAATGTAAAATTTTCTTAAATTAAAAGACATACATTTTAGATTAAAAATCATATTTAGTTGAAAGCAAAGCAAGATTCTTCAGGTACTTAATTATAAAAAAAAAACTTATCTTAAAATAATTCTAAAAATACTGCACACCAGTCCTTTGTTTTCATTTTGTAAACTGAATTACATATTTTAAACTTAAAACAGAAGAAGAGAAAAGAAATATTTTGAGCAAGGATGATTTTTGTCATAATAACAATTGAATCTATCGATGTATTATGCACTTACATTTGTCTGCTAAACAAGTTTTGGCATAAAAATGAAATATGAATGTGTTTTCTTAAAAATTACATCTTTGAATAGAGACATTCAAAAGCATCCATGTGTAATGTAATTGATCATTTGAATAAGACATAAACTACATAAAAATCTAAGCAATATAAAAATAAAATCCGTATTGTACATTAGAATATTAGAAAAAAATTACTTTTATACTAATTGATATTTTAAATTATTATATTTTAAATTATTCTATTCATATAAATTTTTAATAGAATGTGCATTAACTTTTCAAATTTAGTCATTTTTTATTAAAGAATTGCGCTTATACAAATGTCAATCGGGAATATTTTTGTCTATTCTAAATAGTTTAACGTATTTTTTTTACGTATTTTAAATATTTTATTACATATTTACATGCATATTTAGGTCTTTGTTTGTGCATATAATCAAGACTTCATTAGTTAAAATTTTGTTTAATGCAAAATGTTTCTAAATTGAAAGATAGAACCTTTATATTAAAAAGTTCATTTATTCGGAAAAAATGCAAAAACTTTAAAGAACTCAATTATAAAATAGCTTCTTCAAAACATACTTTTAAAAATACTACACATTAGTCCTTTGTTTTCATTTTGTAAGATGAATTACTTGTCTTAAAATTAAAAAAGAAGAAAAAAATATTTTAAGCAAGACTGCTTTGTTTCATAAGAACAATTGGTTATATCGAAGTACTATACAATTACAATTTTCTGATGAACAATTATTAGAATAAAAATCAAATATGAATGTTTTGAAAAATTAAATCTTTGATTAGAGATATTCAAGAGCATTCATGCGTAATGTTATTAATCATTTGAACAGGACTACATAATAATCCAAATACAATAAAAATAAAATATGTTATTATACATTAGAATGTTAGAAGAAATATGCATTAATATGAAATGGTATTTTGTTTTTTTAGTAAAAAGCAAAATAAATGTATATTTTTAGTTTGATAACCATTGTATGTTATTCATTTTCGAGGGATAGTATATTTTTTAATTTGTCGTTAATGTTACATTCATGGTGTTTAAGTTATGTGTGTACTTTCGGGGCACTTTATTTGAAAAATATGAAATTTATATCAAACACATGTGTTTTTATTTGAAACATGGAATGAAAAGATATATTCATATAAATTTTTAATGGGATGTAATGAAAAATAATCAAATTTAGTCAAATTTATTTTTAAAAAATCCAAACCCTCTATAGCGAAACCTATTGATTATACTTCACATTTTTTTCATTAGCAAAAAAACTATCTATATAAGTAAAAAAAAAAACTTGGATTATCATGCAAATGATTTACAACATGTCTTACATTTAGTAACAAATACCAAATTTTGTCTACAAAATAAGATTTTTGCTTTGAAAAAATGGATATTTTCCAATTAAAATTGCTTCATAATTAATAGAAACAAAAGTACAAGCCGTATGTTCCTTCATAATATAACACATGCGTAGAACTGTGTTACAAAACTTAATTTCAATATTTTAAAAACTTTTTTAATGACATGATTCTCGTAAACGAACATAATGAAAAATGAAGATTTCACAAAAACACAATTTAGGATTTTCATATAGTTAAAAAATTATGTATAAAGTTTATAATTTTAAAATTTAAAATATTTATAAATGTTTATATATTTGTGCCTATATCATATATCTGAGTAATAAATTGTGCTGTTATGTACAAGAAAACTATCTATGATTCTTTAAACGATCACTTCATATTTGAGAAAAATCGTTTCCAGTTCATATTTTGGGCTATAAATTTGTTTCTGATTATGTCTGACTCAAATTTAAGTTATGTTTAGGATCCTAATTTTTTTAAGTTTAATTTAAAATAATAATAACGATAAATCGAAAAATTTTGCAAAAACGTCGACCAGAAGGTAGGCACATACACTGTAAAAAAAATCTGTAAACCTACAAATCTAGTTTTTTTTTAAGCTTCAGAAATCTGCAAGTTTACTAAAATTTTATCTGTAATCGGGATATTTTATTTACCAGCGCATAGTACAAATACATGAAATATCTTAGTTTCACCTGTCAGCAAGACAGGATGGGCTTCAGTGGTGACATGATCATTGTTTACCCGACCACAGGAGCGTAAAAGACTTGCATCTTGAATCCCTTATTGAGAAGGTTTTCTAGTTAGGAAGTAAGTAAATATTTATTCTTAATGTGTTAAGTTTTGTTTTAACCTCTTCAGTCCTGATTTTGCTCCCAGGAGACACTAATGAACACTCTTTAAATTAATTAAAATGCTTCTAGATTTGTTAAGATTAGTTTTAGACTTTTTTTAATGAATGCGTGCACATTATAAGCATCGATATATTGACCGATATATCTTTGGAGATTTTTATAAAAAATTTAAAATGGTTTTTGTGGTTCTTCGTAATATTAGTCTCAGGGCTGAGGAGGATATTTCCGTTCTACTTGATTCATAATAATTAAAAATAGAATAGAATCAAACTCTGATAAGATTGTTTGATTTTTTGTTATAATGTAGCATGAACTAGCAAGTAAATCTTTTCTGTTTATTACATAAATATCATTGTCAGATTACTATTTTATACGTGGTCATTTATTACAAGGGCGAAATTTTTAATGTTTAATGTAACAAATCATACTTCCTTTTCTTTTTCTGAAATTTTCCTTATCCTTTTTGCCTCCTTCTCCCAAATACAAGAGATTAAAGTGTTTAAAATTTATATTCTACTCTTTTTGTTACTTTATAGTGAATAATCAATCCTACATTTCTTTAGCAATTAATTACATCACTTTCATTTCATTAAAAATATCATCTGAATTTCACCCTCAAAATTTTGTTTTTCAATTTTCTCCATCCCATACGGTAACAGAACTTAAAGTTTAAAAACTCTGTAAAACTTTTTAATTTAAATTAAATAAAATCTGCTCAATGTGTTACTTTATTTTCACAATAAATTGCCAAATAAGATTTTTGTCACCACTCGAAATTTCCATTTCGCCATTCCTTCCTCACCCCTTCATATTGCGCTCTATGCTATATATTTTAAGCGCTCCTCATAAAAAACGCATGGAATTTTAAAGTGTATAAAACTCTTAGAGCCCAGTGGTGGAGGGGTGGGAGGTCGAAATTGGAATCAATTAGGGGAAAGTTGAAAATTGTTTACATTCTTGTAGGTCTAGAATGAATATATTAATAATCGAAAAAAAAGCCTTTATTAATTATCATAAAAATATCTAAAAAAAAAACTATTTTTATCAAAAGCATTCTCAATTTAAATGTTATAGAGATTAAAATTCTGAATAATATGAGTACCGATAGTCAATACTTTTTTTGAATTTTTACAATTCTACTTCAAAGTTTTAGCTAAATTACTAAGCGAGAGCTTTAAACCCCAAGAGGTTATCAGCTCAAAGTGCTTCTGATTTTTATGTACAAGTATTTTTTAAAGATATTGAGTTATTATTTAGGGTGGATGTATTAAGAATTTTTTATGTGTTAACCTCATGATTACGGGTTATAGCCTAATAGTGGGCTATGAAAAAAAATGTCGCAACTAATTATGAAAAAGCTAGAATCTATTCGAGATCTATTATCGAGATCTTTAATCTATTCGAGATAAATTTGCAATGAAGTAAGTTTCCTCCTACTGCCTTGCTTCTACAAACTTATCAAAATCTTAAAATTTACATTTTTAATAATTTTTAAAATATTTCAAAAATGATTCGTAAGTGAGTATAAACATTGTTTATTATATCCGATATTTGAAATATGTGTATACAGAGTGAATAACAGTGCATATCTATTATAAGTAAGGAAATAAAAAAAAAAGTGCGAGATTTTTTTGTGTGTGTGGGGGGGGGGAGCAAACAAATGAGTGTGCAAAAGCCTTTTCGCTAGAGGAAATTCAAAGTCAATCAGTAGCACGATTCTAACCTTCGATATTTTCCTTAAAGGACAAAGATGGTTTAAAACATTTTTTTCAATTAGTATACCACCACATTTTAAGTTAACCTTTAACTGACATTACTTACCTCACACACCGATGACCCCACCCCTCCCTCAATTTTCACAGTCTAACTAAAAATACTACCGAAGTTTTCTTTCATTTGAAACTTTTATACTATCATCAGAGACTTTTGAATAGGTGAATTTTTATTATAAGAGCACAAGATGTTTAGTACAAAAATTCCATCTTATAAGTTTGCCTTTTTGTCATCTTTCGATGGAGATCGCTTCACAGTAGTTATGACAGTTTCTGTCAGGTTAAATTTATAAAATTGTAAAATCTTCGGAATATTGAAATAAAGTATTGTAGTATTGACGTAAAATTAAAAAGATCGTTTAAGCTTGGTGATATCAGTTGGACATGTAAAACAGCTATCATTCATGTACCTCTTTATCGATAATTACTAAATTATAATCCTCAAAATATACAAAATAAAGCCCTAGCATAATTACAACATCCTAAAGACTTTAACAATTTAAAACGTGTAAAACAAATAGAGGCTGGGCGGATTGATAATTTGGTCTTTCCTTGCATCACTATTTTGTTAGCAATTAAGGCAAAATTTTGAAATTGAATTCGACAAAAATATGAATATGGGTACTCGTTTTATTTTTAATTTCAAATTCTAAGACATCTGTCGTGACAATGTTTGTTTTTGATAGATTCAGTTCTTTTGGGATATTTCTAAGGTATTTTTAAGTGATTTTTCGACAATAAATGTGCACCTATTTTCTATAACGTTGACTTCGAAGGAGGAGGGGTTATTCTAGACTTAAACTGAAGGGATTAAAACAACTTAGTTTTCTCCTAAATAATTTTGAGTTTTACCTCTGATTACTAAGCTAAAATTTTTAAAGAGAACAGTGAGATTTAATGGCCAACAAAAATTTTAATTGTAGGCGCTCATTTTATTCAGAACTTTAACCCTTAACTGTTGTGACAAAACTACTGTGAGTAGTCTGTCAGGCAGATTGATCTAAAGATGAATGAAATATTAAAGTAACTCTCAGAATACTATTATTTTTTTATATAAAACTTTATATACAGGACTATTATAAATAAAACTCAGCTATTTAAAACTCTCTAGCATATTAAAAGGATTCCAAACGAAACAAAATTTGATCAGTTACGCTGAAAATTACGACTTAAACTCTGAAACTAGAAAAACTCAGCGGTCTGTGAGACCGCTAATAGCAGTTAAGGAAAAAGCTCTATAACATTTGTTTTAATGTTTTTGATAGTTAGTTGTTTTTGAGGTATTATTATGGTATTAAAAAGAGTTTTATTTTAATTTTTTTATTTTAAATAAAAAAGTTTAATTTAAATTATTTTTTATTTTAAATCTATATGTATTTTCTAACGCGTGTGAAATGTTTTCGAAAGCGTGTGGCGCGGAATGGCGCTAACGTTAAGGAGCAACTCACGCGCCAGCGCGTGATGTGGGGTGTTGTCCAATAGCCAGTCACGCGCTTGCGCGGGAAAATATTTCATTGATTCTTTGTTATAAAAAGGAAATCGGCTTCTGGGAAAAACTCAATTCTTCAGCGCGGCATTAACTCTGATCACATCTTCATGTAAGCGGCAGCGAACGTGTTAATAACGAATTCTACCAATTAACCACTGGGCTATTAGTATTTTACATATATTTTAATTTTTTAGTAATGTAAATAAGTTATCTAATAAATCTCCCCTCTTCTTAAAAGAAAAAAAAATTTTAATATTTAAAGTTTAAAATCTTAATAATCTATTGCTTTTTAAAATCTTTTCTTGATTTATCTGTTACTTTATTGTAACAAAAAAAAATCGATGAAGAACTCTTAACTTGTTTACTTTTCATTTTTGTGCACTATTTAAAAATCTTTAATATTTTAGATTATCAGTCGTTTGGTAACCACCTCCCCATCCTTTCAATAGTAAATAAAATATAGTTATCTTTGTCTCCTATTTGTAATCACAAAATTTAGTTTTTTTTTTTTAAATGTCTTCATCTTTTTACTCCTTTATTTAATATTTTATTATAACAGCAGTTAACCACTTGAAATCTTCCCTCAACCCAAGATTTTAATACTTGGTACCAGTGTTGAATTCAGGGGCTGGCACGAAGGAGACATTCCCCCAGAGCAATGAAATATCCCCCCCCCGGAGAATTTGAGATTTTAGGTTTTCATTGGTCAAAAAGTGCAATTCCCCCTGGAACTCTGTAATGTCCCCCCACAGAGCCAAAGAAGTCTCTCTCGGAGAAAAGTGTCCGGATTTAACACTGCTTGGTATATCTTTTATATTTTGATAATTTCAGAGATTTAAACACGTAGCTCAATTATATGTCTGTTAAATTTTGATTTATTTATATGTTAAATTAATTTTTAGAGGATGTTTTATCCCTTTTTAGGGAATATTAGCCGTAAGAAAATGATTATGAAACCTTAGTTTTAAGAGCAAGAGATAGCATGGAATATATTTTTCAATTTATCTTTTCAAGCTTTTTTCATTTTTTATCTTGTGATAAGATAATTTACGAAGAATCGAACTTGATAATTATTTAAAAAAACATAATATACCGACCATTTAAAATAGTTTATAAACAAACATAATTTTAAAATGGATTGTTTCCATATGACGTTCTAAAAATTGAAGGTGTGCGATGTTTAAACGTTTAAAAATTAGCAGTAGCAAAAATTGCAAATCCAGTATTTCATTTCAAGTTGTTACCATTCGCAAGATGATGTCAGTGTTATGCACAGACATTTGTCCTTCATAATACAGATTTGTTTTTACATCAGAATCTTGAGTTAGTTATTTTGCTTTTCAAAATAGAAGTTTTTCACCCTTAAATCCGCTTATACCTGAACCAAACAAATACTAAATTGTGGGCTAAATAAGTTAGCATATATTATTAAAATTTCAAAACTATAGTGTATAAAATTAAGTGTAGGGGGGGATAGGAAAGATTGGAAAATGTTTACAAAAATATTTTTAGCGATTATGTTTCGCACATATAAAGTGGAAAATTTCAGAATAACATTTTTAAAATTATAAATTTGTTGATTCTAAATAAAATTTTAGACGAATAAATAATTTAATTTAGTAAGAAAGTCCCATCCCTCCTTTACGTAAGGGAGGAATAATAAATGTTTTTATAATGAAAATTCATATTTAATTTTCAATAATGTGGTAGAAAAAAATGGCAGATACAGTGTGATATTGTCGTTTGTAGGGTTTATTGTAAATTACAACAATTATTTTATGTTAAATTCTGTTTTATGAAAATTAAATCTAATGCAAAATATTCTTTTATACAGCTAGTGCGCTAATTGATTTTGGAAGATGTACAATAACGGATAAAGGTACATACAAATAATATACTGTCATACAAACATTAAATACAATAAACCCCACTGAAGTGAAAAATTAACCAGAGCCAGAAATCGAACCCAGGACCACAACATTCAAGCTGTTGCTCTATCCACTTTCCGGACGATGCCTGAGTCTGCAAGTTGTCCCGTCATCCTAGGCTGTCTAAATTATGGAAGATAACTTTATCCAACTTTGTTTATTAGTGAGAAACTGCAGACTCGGCCATCGGCTGAAGTAGCTTAGTGGATAGAGCAACAACATGAAATGCTTGGTATCGGGTTCGATTCCTGACTCTGGCTAATTTTTCACTCTAGTTGGGTTTATTGTATTTAATGTTTGTGTGTCAGTACATTATTTGCATGTACCTTTTTTATAATTTTGAATAATTTGTAAAATTCCTTTATTCAATACGAAGATGAATATAGATTTTTTATGATATCAAATTCATTATAAATTTTATTAAATGTTTTTTTACTTTTTATGTTAACATATAACTTTCTTCTGTAGATGAATGAGAAAACTGAAGTTCAATTTAAAAACAGTGCGAGCTTCCCTGACGCTGAAAAACTGATAAAGTCAAATGAGGAAAAGGAACCATCCCGTAATACATGGTGACGTCACGGTGACGTCGTTGTGAAGTCACATTGTGACTTTGTGACCGCCGATGTGACGTCACGTGACGTCGATGTGAAGTCACAGTGACTAAAATGTGAAGTCGTTATGGCCGTTTTAGCGCTCGTTTGTGACGTCACATTGTGACCACTTTGTGAAGTCACGGTGTGACCAAAATGTGAAAAATGTGTCATTTGTGACAAAATTGTCTTTGAAACTGTGACTATTCTGTGACGATAGTGACAAGATTGTGAAGACATTTTGTGACCTTTTTGTGAATATTTTGTGATCTGTGACGATTTTGTTACTAACTTTGTGATGGTGGCTACATTGCCAGTGTTGTAATGTTACACTGAGTCACAATTATACAGTTATGAACATTGATATATAGTGTAAAATCATTTACATCTTTTACACAACTTTATTATATTTTGGCAATATATCTCAATTCAAACATGAGAGCTGCTATAAAAAGAAAGCACCAAAAGAAAGTTATACTGAATCAAACTGCAATGCCATACAGATTTCAACCTTCCGTCTACCAGACAAAACACCCATTTATCTACGGCAACACCTAATTTTAATTCCAAACTTGCAAACGGCACCAGTAATATTTTAATATAATTTTGCTTTTACAATGAAAGCTTAAATTAAGGAATTCGTAATATCTAGACAAGTCCTTTATAAATTCCGGTGTCAATCGACAATTTCTCATTTTACCATTGACACCAGAAATATTGCTGTCGGGTCCAATGGACCCGTCTGGTAGACGGAAGGTTAATCTTTGTTACATTTTTTTCTGTTGCAATAAATGGAAATATTTAAGACAATTGAATATTCGATATATCACAATTATTTGAAATTTAGCTATTTTTTTTTTTTTAAAGCATTAAAATTATAAAAGAAATATTTCTTTTTAACCTTTTAAGTGGCCTTCAGATTTTTTCGTGAATATTTAATGATTCATTAAATAATAGCAATCAAAACATATTTTGTTTTGATAAAGTCTGTATGGCATTGCAGTTTGATTCAGAAACTTTCTTTTTATAGCAGCTCTCAAGTTTTAATTGAGACATATCGTCAAAATATATTAATGTTTTGTAAAAGATGTAAATGATTTTACACTATATATCAATGTTCATAACTGTATAATTGTGTCTCAGTGTAACATTACAACACTGGCAATGTAGCCACCATTACAAAGTTAGTAACAAAATCGTCACAGATCACAAAGTATTCACAAAAATGTCACAAAGTGTCTTCACAATCTTGTCACTATCGTCACAGATTATTTAATTAACTGCAAAAAAAGACCTTAATATAAATTTTGTATTACATCAAACCGTAAGGCTCCACTATAGTCACAGAAAAAGACCCGGATGAAAATGTAAAGCCTATGGGTATGTTCTCTATAAATATCTCACTCAAATTTTAATATTTTTATATGTTTTTTTTTTCATAGGATAGCTGAGGACGATCTACAACTGGCCTAGATTTTACTTTTTGATTTTGCTTATATATTTTTTATATTATGATGGTTTCAATTTCAGAACCGGTTTAAAACCGGTTTTGAAATTTAAAGTATTTTTTTTAATCCGAAACCAAAATCGAAAAAGTAAAAACTAGACTGGTTGTGAATCGTCCTTAGCTATCCTATGAAAAAAATTCTTGTAAAATTATTAAAATTTGAGCGAGATATTTGAAAAGTGTGCTAACAGAGACTTTACATTATCATCCGGGTCTTTTTCTGTGACTAGTGTTGCGCCTTAAATTCTAATTATGTGACTAAAAAACACGGTCAGGATGGCACTTAAAGGGTGTAGAAACATACATGATAAATTTGTTGACACAGTTTTTAAATCAAACAACTATTTTAAAGGTAATTTAATTTTGAAACTTCAAATACTCGAATGTTGTTTTAGGTACGAAAAAAAAAATCAAACATAAAAATAATAAATTATGCATATTTGTTATACTTGTGATAAGCGGAAAATGATGTACTTCCCATTAATATTATCAATTTACAAATAAAAAAAATTATAAAATATACAATATTACTTTTACAACTTTCTATTCCTAGCTATCTCTAGCTTTTTAATTTTACAAAATTTACAAAGCTTAAATTTACATTTTACTAACAACGATCTGAAACTAGTCCATTGATAAACGCAACTTTGGCATGAAAACAAATACAACTTGTACCAATAATACAAGTATGTTGAGAATTCTAAAAAATATATTTTGGAAACAATTGCTATGTTGGAAGATAGTAACGATAAATAAAATCTTATTTTTAAGCTTACTGTAAAAGTTATTGACTTTTGGGCATGTTAAAGATATTTAGAAGGGGTAATTTTACATCAAAGTTTGCCTGCAGTAAAAAACATATTTAAAAAAAGCTTATTGATTAAAATGACTTTAATAATTGATTGCCAAAATTACATCTTTATTTATGAAAATATACACATTAAATAATAACATAATTAAATAATAATTTTGTTTTTGTATCCATTTTAGTATGTAAAATTTAAATACTAAATTTCATAATTTAGGTTTTCAGTTATGTCAAAATATTTCATGCACTATAAACATTACTGAAACTGTCTACATTGGGTGTTCATTATTGGAAAATGACTAACTATTCCAATAATGAACACCCTTCTTAAAAACTTAAAAATAAAGGACATTTTTAGAATGGTCATTAGTATATAAAATTCAAAATTTGCTATTGCTATTCAAACGAAATCATTCAAATTTTGTAAGAAAATAAAGAATACATAAATGTATTAAATAAAGGCAGCTCCTAGCATATTCATTAAGATTTTCACAGAAAAACAGTGGATTCACAGTTCACAGGATTCACAGGACTTTCACAGAAAATTATTAATATTTTATTTACAAGATTAGAGGGTAATAATAAATAAAAAAGCCATTTTAATCATGATGTATATTAATAGTGCATATAATAGATATTTTAAAATTTAGTGTTATTTCTAAAGCACAATCATATTAATTTTGCTTTAGAATTGCTCTTATTGATTGATTAACTTCTAAATTTTCATTCAGACTTATAGTTGTTATATTTTGAAAATATTCCAATAAGAATGTTTATCAACTGAGACGTTTTCACCCACTATGATTACTTCTTTTATAAATTTTATAACATTTTAGGTTGTAAAATACATTAAACAATTATTATTATTAATGCATATTCACGATTTCTTTTAATAGTTCTTTTTGTTACCCTATTTCTTATAAATTTATCTTCAGAGCAGATGCAATTTTTGAAAAGTAAAACTATGCCATGTTTCATAACATTCCTTGATACAAAAATTTTAAAAGTATGTTTAAAAATAATTTTATTCTAAAAGAAGGAATTCTTTATTAAATATTTTAATTAGCATTAAATGTTTAGTAATTTTATGAAAGATTGGTTATAATACTCTTACATATGCTGCTATATTTATGGAAACATGTTGTTTTAACCAGATATTCTAAAAAAAGAAACAAATTAGATTTAAATGCAATTAAAATCACTAATTTTAATAACCTGATCCAAATTTTTGATGGTGAAGTTTTTTATACAAACGAAATAAATAATGTATTAGACTATTAAGTTTATAAAACATTTATGTTTTTGACATGTTTTTGAAAAGCTAACTAAAATCGTTCTAATAATAACAATAACGATAAAACAAACAGCAAAAAGAAAAAAAAATCATACCTATGTTTTGCTGACGTTTTTCTATCCCAATTGCTTTTTGCTGATCATGTTAAGTTCAATATTAATTATTGTAACACAGACTGGAATCATTTTCACCAAGTCAGCGCCACAATAATTCTCTTGAACTGATTTTTTGCTTGAGATATCAGCTAAAAATTGCTTTAGAGGATTTTCTTGTTTAAATTTTTAAATCCGTTTCAATACGCGCACATAACTGCTGTATGCTCTCCAGTAAACTTATTTCTGGCACCTTATAACTTTATTTTATTCTCTGGTAAAAAGTCGTCTGCAGACGATCATGAATTTTTTAATGCGCATGATCGTTTATTTCATTTTGTAAACAACAGATTTCGAAGTCAAATACACAATAATTTAATAAGAGTGTCTCTAGCTAAACTTTTTTATTTAATGAATTTGGTAATTTATCTTTTACTTTTGACAGTTTCAAAACAATTAAAATTAAAAATTATTCATAAACCTTTTTTTTTATTTTATTTTATTTCTAAATAATATTAACAATTAGAGTTTATTAGATAAAACATAGTTTAAATTTCTAAAATGTTTAAAGATAAATTAAATGGTGATAATATATTTTTTTAAGTAAAGATACCAAACGTAGTAAATACTCATCTTCTTAAAAAATTAAAAAGTATTATAGAGAATGAAAAATTTTTCTTTGTCAATCTGTAATTTTTTTCATATTAATTATCTGTAGGATAAAAAATCTTGTAAAATAACTTTTTTTAAAAACATACTTCTAAAATAAAAATTGCAAGAAGATTTTTGCCGTATAAGTTAAGTTCAATATTAATTACTGTGATACAGACTGGAATCATTTTCACCAGGTCAGCGCCACAATAATTCTCTTGAACTCAATTTTTATTTGATATATCAGCTGAAACTTGCTTCAAGAATTGATTCAAAAGTTTTTTAAGTTCATGTTTTTGTCACATTGCGATTTTAAAATGTGGTGTATTATGTCACATATTTGTGAAACGTTACATGAAGTGACATCACAGTGACGTAATTTTTTTTATATTGCCAAAACAAAATATAATTTTACATTAAATGTCATGTTTTAGAGATTTTTTGTAATTATTTTAAGTTTTCCAAGATGTTCACATCTAAGTCACAATGCGACATCACAGAGTGGTGGCATTTTGGTCACAGATGTGATGTGACCACAGTGACTTGCAGTGACGTCACAGTGACGTCACTGTGACCATGCATGCTGTGTGGGATTGTCAATGAGAAAAATTCCTCTCAATACCTCACTCGGACCGTCTAATATGTTCTACAGCCCTGAAAGTTTCAAATATTTAAAAATAATATCAGTTTACCAATCATTTTCTAACACTATATTAACAAGCATGTAAGTTTGATTATTGATATTTGAAGAAAATATATTTTCAAAAATACTATCAATAAGTACGATTTTCATAGGTATTTGTATAAACTCTAGTTATGTAATATTTGTAAAATATGAGTCATATTAAAAATGTATATGTAAATCATTTTTATTGTGTAGAATGTAATAAATCGTTATTTGGAAATGAAATTTATTCATATTTCATCGTATTACGTCATTTAATCACATCGCATTTTATGGATGTACATGTATGCATATCACATTTATAATAAAAATGACTATTCAAAATATTTTCCAAAGCATTATATACATTTCTATTTGTTTTAATTCTTATTTCAATACATTTTCTACTTTCAGAAAGTATTTTTATCCATCTCTAGTGCTTATAGTATGCTGATAAGAACTAAAAAAAATGTGATACCTGCCTATAATGATTGTTGATATGCTTAATATGGATTTTTGCGTACATATGTGTGTGCATCGTGTGTTATATGCAATTTTTTGAGTTAGAAATTCTAATTCCAGAGCTGAAAGTGCCTGGCGTCCATTTTTAGGGACGCTTCAAAAGGTGCATGTAGCACTGTTTTTGACACCGGTAAAGAAGAACAACAATCTTTATTTAATTGAAACATTTTCGTAATTAATGAACTAAACTGAATTCTTTTAAAAATAGTGGTGCCAACGTAATAAAATTTGCGCAAAAAGCGGTGGGCACTAATGGGTAAACCACACTTGAATCCTACTAAATTCATGCGATTTTATCCATTCTTCCTGATTTTTAAGCCAGTTGAGAGTTTTAAAATTGTGGTCCTATGAATAATTAAATTTTCCTTTTCACTATTTCAATATGAAACATAACTCTCAAGCAAAAAATTATTAGAAAATGTCTAGTGTATTAAGTGTAGATAGTGCAAGAAATTTGTAAGGAGAAAATCGAAGAAAAATACAATAAAATCAATAAAAGGAAGAAAGTTCCTAGTGATTAGTGACAACTATACGGAATATTCAGCAAAAAATAGAATAATGGGTTTAATAAAAGGTATTTTCTTAAATATGGCATTTAGGTAAAGACACTTTTTTTTTTTTACAGATTTTACATTTTTTTAGCTATTGAACCAGTTATTTTATAGTGTTTCAAATATATGTACTATAAGACACTCATTAATGAAATTCTCATGACCTTGGAATTGACAAAAATAATTTAACAAAATTGAACAAGACTACTGTATTTCCATTTCTAGTTTAAAAACACATTTACATTTTAAAAAACCGTTGCTGTTTCTCATAATATACAGGTTTTCAAATCATGAATTGGATTAGATGATGCTCAGGGCTTCACTGAGAAAAAAAGTATGCCGCCTTCAACTAGAATGAATAGTTAGTCACTTTCTGAATCTCTAAACTAGAAATATAGATGTCCAAACTATGCGAGTGGGGTAAACAACTATGCTGAATAGGCGAAATGACTTGACATTTCTAGTCTCGTGTTTTCTGGGAGAGGAAACGACATTGAACCGTTTCAGTAGCGAGAAATTATCGCTTGATTTTAGAAATGGTTTCTTAAGCTATAATTCTAGCTACTAAATCAAATCTATTGCGTTCGCATCTATTTGAAGAGATTTTTAGATAAATTTGACAACAAAAATATAGGAAAACGCGCTTGAATTCTATTAAGAGACTCTGGAACTCTCTAAGAAATGGAACTAAAATTTATAGGGATGACATGGAACTATTTTTTCTAGAGCCATTACTTAGATTCTATATGCCAGAACCATATTTTTTTCTCAGTGTTACTTATACAAATAGAATATTGTCTTTAAAAATTGTAAATTTAATTTGTCTCAACTACATCAGTATATTTATATATATTGCACAGGGCTTACTTATACAAATAGAATATTGTCTTTGAAAATTGTAAATTTAATTTGTCTCAACTACATCAGTATATATATATATATTTAATTTAGGCATATTTTATAAACTTACTACTTATATTTTATTTACATGTTTTTATTGACTTTTTTTAGTTTAACTGAAAATCATAAGATCTCCTTCAGATTTATCTGCTCATTTAATGTTACTATAATGCTCATTTAATATAAAAAATGAATTTGTATCTATTTTAATATCTACAGTGACACTTCAGTGAGTTTTCTCATGCCTAACATACAAAAACTTACGGCAATTACTGTGATATTACTAAGACGAAACCTTATGCGCATGGAGTATTTTCAATTACTAATTTTGAAACTGTGAAAATGAAATAATATTTAACGAAGGCAGAAATATTAAAATATGCCCTCAAATTCACTATATTCAATTATATCCATAGTTTCAATAGATTTATTAAATAATTTAATCAAATTAATGTGTTTATAAAGTTTTAATTTATGTTTTGAGCAAAATAAAGAACATAAATATGACAACAAAATTCGCAACGTTGCCAAGAAATTTTCGAACTGTTCCGTGTGCATTTTATAGCAATTAAAATGACAAATTTTTAATGTATGATTGATTTAAACAAATAAATGAAACAGTGCATGCAATTGTATCTGTTTTTATAAACGTGTTACAAATTTATACACACACACACACACAGCAACGTGGCGTGGGAAACTGTTTCATAACAAAAATTTTGAACATGATAGTTCGTTATTACTTTAATTGCGGTTTGGGATTTCACTGATTACAAAATTTTAAATCCTCCTACTTAAAAGCTATGTGTCGCATTTTCAGGTTCATTAATTTCAAATCGCTTTAAAGTGGATTACGTTAATAGAAACGTGGAGATTATCTACTTAACTGACTTTAGAGGTAAACTCTTTTATAGCTTTTAGAAATCAGATACTCATCATCAGAGTAATATGTATTTTAGGACATGGTTGCAAGTAATATCTTAAATGCCATCGATCGCAAATTTTTACAGTGTATTTGAAAGAACATAATTAAGAACATAATTAATGGTGTAAATATCAAATTTAGTATATGTGTTTATATATTTTTTTTTCTCCACAATTCTGAAGAACATTTAAAATTTACATTTAATACTAAGAAGGCAACGCACCACCAGTGGCCACTAAGGGACAGATATGTATTTATTATTAATTTGTTACTAAAGGGCTCAGATACCCTTTAAAAATCCAAAAATCGAATTTACAAAAAATACCTTATAATTAAATAGGATTACTTAGAACTATTTAAAAATAAACCACACACAAAATACTGAATTAGGTGAGAAGTTACGACTAAAACACTTTAAGTTTCTCTTTTACGATCGATAGGTGATTTAATCTTTAAAGTCAATTTTCTCAAAACCGTAATTTTATTCATAGCGCCGATTTCTGAAAAATAGTTTTCTAGAATTTTTCTGAATATTTTAAACGTATAGAAGCAAAAAATGACCTATTGTTATGCTTCTCAACTTAGAAGTTTAAAATTCATGAATACATTTCTATTAAAGGAATCTTGATATTTCTAATTTCTTGAAAAATGGTTTTTTTTTTGTCTGAATCGAAAGGATTTATTTTTTCACTGTAGGTCATTTTGAAAACACATAGCTCAATTCATTAAAAAATCTTGATTGATTTTAGCCATTCAATTGCGAATAATCATGCTGAAAATGCATGCCAGAATTGTTTTTTTTCGCAAAAATTGTATTATCTTTAAAAACTTTGTATTATCTTTAAATTTGAAAACTTTGTTTTATCTTTAAATTTAAAAACTTTACATATGTGCATACTTTTGTTACTGACTTTAATTTATAAAATAAATCTTTCTTAAAGTGTATTTTCAATTTTGTAATTAATTGTCTATTATATAAAGAGTGATTGCAATTATTACAGGGTCACTTTTTCATGCAAATTGTTAATTCAAAGGGTACCTGATCCATTAAATTACATATATGTTATGTTATGAATTTTTCCTTCGCGTTATTTCATTTTATTTTATTTTTATTACTCTACAATACCGGCATGCTGACTAATTTCCTATTCTTTAATATTAACCATCATTAATCTTACTAAATTTCCCTTAAATTGCTTATCATCTTACTCAATTTACTGAAATATAAAGCTTATAATTTATTAATAAATTGCCTCATCAATTTCGATCAATTTCTATTATTTAGTGTAAATGTTTTTCAAATAGCTATTTCTTTTTTCTAACTCATTTTCGTCCGAGATCTTTTGCTTTCTGGAATATTTTTATTCTTAATATTTTTAGCTCATTTCGCCCTTTTGACATAAACCTTTAGTAATGTATTTTAATTGGACTTTCATGCTTGAATTTATTGATTCTTACCGATCAGACGATTGCTACGCTATGATTTGTATTACTGTGAAGTAGTTAAAAAATCAACGGCACCATATGGAAATTCAGAATTTTTAGAAAGAAAACTGAATGCGAATAAAAGAAGAAAATATATTTTTTATCCTTTTTACAACAAAACAAATGCTGAGAGAAAATAGAAATAGAGACAAAAATCCTTATAAAATTATGTGCGCGAAATTCGTTCACAGTTTCTCATATATGTCATCGCTGTACATCTCCGTTTACAAGGAAGATCATACATTCTCGAAAGTACCGAGAGTGTCCGCGATTTTCTCAGAAGCTACAAAAAGGTGTGCACAAAAACTTCCTCAACCCTTCCCAGCCTTGTCCAGACGTTTTTGATATGCTAAAGAATAATAAACATGTTTTCCTCCCCGTTCAAGTCCTTTCTTTCTTCTGTTTTATGCCGTCTTTTCCACGCCAGGGAAAAGTTTCCGAAAATGCATTGCTCTGCAAATGTGAATCGTTGAGATGACCCCTACCTCTTTATGAAAATTTTCCCAATAATCCTGGATATTCTGTAGATGAGGATTACAGGAAGAAAGATGATAATATGAGGCCGCCTTATTAAACTTTTATTTATAATATACTTTTTTTCTTTTTTCAAATAATTTTTAATAATTACAAATTTAAAGAATTTTAATTTAAAAAAATTGCAACAATCAACATTTTAGACGAACTAAAAATCAAAAAGTAAACGTTAAAAAAAGTCTTTTTAGAAAGAATCTTCCTGTGTTATATTTATGAACATTTATTATGAACATTATTTATGAACATTATTTCTGAATTGGAATCAGGCACTACAGGATTGGCTTTCGTAGCATACAAAAATGAGCAAAAAATCAAGACATGGACAATGCCACTAAGAAAGTGCAACAGTGTTTTCCATTCCGAACTACTGGCCATACTTTAAACAGCAGGATGGGGTAATACCATACATCAAAATTACAGCATACGTTCGGACTGCATGTCAGCCATACAAACATTAAGTAAACAATGAAATTATAAATACAATAAAACAAACAATAAAAAATAAAATAAGAAATAAAATCAGCTGGGTCAAGGCTCATGCTGGTATCGAAGGAAACGAGGCTGCTGACGCATTGGCCAAATACGCAGCACTAAACCCTTACAATGCAATGACTTATCATATACAGAAAACAATAAGAACACTAAAGAGGATACTTAAAGAGCCAGCAATAAAACAATTGTATTTCGAGTGGGACTATGGGGAAACAGGCAAGCTTACACACTAATATTTCCCCTAAAGTTGATAAACAAAGATTAATAAGCTGCAAGCTACTTTCTCAAATCTACAAAGGTCATGGCGTCTTTGCAGCATATCTACACAAATTCGCATTGGTAGAAACACCAGAATATGAGTGGGAGTTAATAGGCACTTGCAAACATTTCCTCACAGCTTGCCCACTTACACAAACACTCTACCTGGTCAGCATATCACGAAACAACGAGCAACTTTGGCACAAACTGCTAGCTTAAAATAAACACCTGCAAGCAAAAGGCAAAGCAGTGATCAGATGGCTTATAAATAACATAGACCTAATTTCACACTAAATTGTGGCAAAACTAACCAAGCCTCTCTCTCCACCCACACATAATTACGTGAGCAAAATTAGCAATCTGGTGTAGAGCATTACAAAAAATTAAAAAGAAACAAATAGAATCCTGTGTTACTTAATTCCCCCACCCTCGGAAAATACAGGACATTAGAAGGCCATTACTTCTTCCACGGAAAAGAAAAAGAAAAATAAGAGTGCATTAAAAAGAACTTTATTATTTCTGAAACAAAAAGAAAAAGGACATTAAAAGAACTATATTTTTACTGAACCAAAAAAAGGGCATTAAAAAAACTTTACTTTTTCTAAACCAAAAAAAGAGCATCAAAAAAAAAACTTTACATTTTCTGAACCAAAAAAAAGACCTTTAGAAGAACTGCACTTTTTCTGCACCAAATGAAAAAAAGGATTGTTTGCACAAAAACAATTACCATATAAATAACTGGCATTTCAATGCACTATAAAAATCGAGATATTTGCGCTATAGCAAAGTGGTAGTCTTTTAGAGATTAACTGATGGCCCACGAGCCCATTCATGAGTACAAGCGAAGTGATAACAGCCATCATAACAAATTAAATGGATGAACTGATAGCCTTCGAGCTTAATATCACAGAAATAAGCAAAAACCAACAAATAAAAGTGTAGGTGCTACTTTATGTGAAAACAGACATCTCTAAAAAGAATAGGCGAACTTAAGACCAACCAGCGGGCTCCATCCTATAACGCACCGAGAAAACAATATCCCACCAGTGAACAAGGAGAAAATGCGAACTAGTTACAGCCATTAGAGAAAATATTAACTGGTACTCATGTTTGTGACTATAATAACCAATATATGTGACACCAACTACCAAGATATCAGAAAATGAACATAAGAGAAATAGGAATACATGTGCAGCAGTGGCCCAGATGGCACAGCGTCATACATGTAGGGGGAAATATTGTGAGTTTGAGGATCACCACTAGCTAAAAACCCGCCATGTACGCTAACGGCACCTGGTGCATGTGAAATCCGTCGTGGGTGCAAAGTTATCTAAGTTACCTGTGAATTATACTTCTGGAGGAGACTTGTCAGGTGAAGATCTCGTCATCTGATAAAGAATCTAAATTACGAGATCAAAATTGACTATCGTTTGTCAAATATACAGCTCGTATTAACTCTGTGAAAGAATTAACGCTACCCCCGTACATTTTTTAAATTCCTTCCAGTTCCAACATCGTACGAATGAGCCCAAACAGATAATTAATAGTAGCCTAACAGACCAGGATAGTAACTGATATTATAAAAATAATAGCGATACAGCCACCATCAGGTAGATCTCAGCTTATGATAAACAAGCGGTATCTGCCCCACAGCCAGGTATAAAATTCGTTAAGCTATGCATATTGCCGGCAGATAGGGGCCTGGTCTGCGGTATAATAATAATAGTCTTGTAATAAGTTATGCTTTTGTTAAATACATATATATATATATTTGCAGGAACGAATTTTTTATTAAATATTATATTTATAAAGATTCTTTAGTTTGAAAAGTTTGTTTCAATAACTGTACAATAACAAAAAAGATGAATTAAAAAGAAAATAATAAATGTACAGCCATTTTTTCGTTATAAATTTTATCCATAAGTGGCACGAAATATGATCATTAAGTTTTTTTAGTATTTTTTGCTGTATTATTTTAAAGTAATAAAAAAAATGCTTGCATTTAGAAATATTTAATATGTGAAAACAAAACGAACATATGCTTTTTTTTTTCAGAATTACCCAGCTGAATGATATTACTTTAATAATAAAATACGACTTTAAAATGTATATTTTTTACCATTTTATTTCCATCCGTGAATACTGTGTATAATTGAATTCCATGCTAGGAAGAATATATATATATATATATATATATATGAAGTACGTTTTTATTTTAAGCAATTGAATTAAATTCCAAGGTTTTCTTTCTTTAATTTTAAAAATACTGAAAAAGAGACTAAAATAACTTATGCAAAACTTTTGCTTAAAAATATTAAAAATAATTATCAAATTAACATAATCCTAGCATACTCAATTTTCTATGGCATGAATTAAACGCTTTTAGTCTCTATCATGATCCCGAGTCTGTGATTCCTACACATAACCAGTAAACGAAGGAGCTCTGATTCGATTTCATACCAGATCTTAAAACTGTATATATATATTGCAATTTTGAATATATATATACAGTACATACGTATATACATACGTATATATATATATTCACAATTGCATAAAAGAATAAAAATCTTGCTAATTGTGAGAGAAGAATGTTATTTGTCTTAAGGTACCACTCTAGTCACTGAAAATGGCCCGGTATGGTATTGTTACGTCTATGGGGGCATTCTTTTTAAGTATCTCGTTCAAATATCAATATTTTTTCATTATACCGGGGTAGCTTTTACTTTCTCAATTTTGGTTTCAGATTAAAAAAATAACAATAATTTATCTTATGTAATCGTTTAGAACCGGTTCTGAAATTTAATACATCATAATATAAAAAATATATAACCAAAATCGAAAAAGTAAAACCTAGCCTGGTCGTAAATCAGCCTAGCTATCCTATGCAAAAAATCATGTAAAACTATTAAAATGTAAACGAGATATTTGAAAAAACGCCTCCATAGTCTTAACATTATCATATGGGTCTTTTTCAGTGACTGGTGTTGCGTCTTAAGGTAAATTCTTAAGCATGAATGGACAACTGTTTTCTTAATATTCAGGCTCAACCCCATTTCGTGAAATCCGTACTGTTTTTAGCCGCAAACTGGTTCTGTCGCGATCTTTATACCAGTCTTCAGCTCGGGCTGAAAAGGAAATTTTATATTTTAACAACTTTAATATAAACCTCAACTTTTTTGTAGTAATAAAAACGAAGATCATATTACTATACTTTCAATGTTTTTAAATTTTACTCAAGAAATGAAACGCCCTTAGTCGCTACTGCTAATCCAGAGTCAGGTGTCCGATTCCTAGCCTAAAGCTTCTACAATTTGCGTTGCCTCACACAGAGTATCCACGACACTTCTAACCCCGTGAGCATTAACTGTGTATTAGTCCAAATAAAAAACAAAATGCTTTATGAGTCAATCTGTATTATACCGTTCCTACATTAGTTTGTGTCCAAAACTGGTTTGAGCTTGATTTTAAAGTCAGTTGTTAACCCATTATCGGCAATGGTAGTATACTTACCGATTAATTTTATTATAATTACCGACACATTCACATTGGATTTTTTTGTTAGATGATTTGTGTTTATATTAACTTGACAGAAATGGCGCTTTTTATTTTAAAATAATTTTGTTTATAGATTATGGTATCAGTGAAGTCATTCAACTATTTAGCCAAATAATTGATTTGTCTGATAAAGGGTTAAACTAGGGACGTAATAATTCACAAATGAATAAAAGAAAGAAGAAACTTTCTTTTTTCAGGAAAGAAAAACGAATGCAGAAACGTAAATTATTAAAATCAATAACAGTTTTTTTTAAGGTTAAGTCTTTCTTATGATTCGTCTTATCTTAAAATCCTGTACTAGAGATAAATCCGGGTTTATCCTTGGACGATGTACCCCTTTAAGGTAAGAATGAAACATGATCAGCCTCAATTTTTATACCAGTCTGTGGTAGGGTTTAAAGTGAAAATTCTATTTTTTTCGCAAATGGTTAAAAGCAAAGAAAATTTGCTATATGATAAAGACAAATTGGGGTTTTCTTAGAGTGTCTTACAATCTTTTAATTTTTAGTTTGCTTGATAATTGAGTTTTTGTCGGCGAATATTTGTATAGGTAAATAATTTGATTCTACTGCATCTGAATGGTCAATTTTTCTTCTACAAACTAATGAAAATTTTTATATACTATTTACTCCATTATGTAAAAAAAAAAATAAGTTTCTAAGATATTTATTTTGGGCATGATACCAAAATGTGTGTTAAAAATTCTGTTTTGAGAGAGTGTTTCGGGATAGAATAAAAAATAAGGTTTTTAATTGGTTTGCGACAAAATTTTAAGAAAATCGAATTTACAAACTTCTGTAAGTTATGGTAAATGTTTAATTAATATGGCAATTATGTTGAAAAGTAGCTGCATAATGTGTCTTTTTTTCAAATTGATAAACGGACCTTACTTGAAAAATATCTCACGCAGCTCGCCTAAACTGATATTTAACGACTTTATAGTCCAAGAGCCGACAGCACAAAACCCTATGTCATTGAGTGAGAAAAACTCGTTATCTTATAAAAGAGTAATAATTGGAAAATCTAATGATGTCTGCTGGAAGTGAAGTAGTGCATAAGCTTAAAAATAATATCACTATTGGTCTACTTATAGGTTTAGCATTGTATTTGTCTCACAATCAAAAGTAAAACACGGAAAAATGGGTACATGAAAACACAAAGCATAGCCTAGTAGGCAACCACTAGTGCTGTAATTTTTTGGCTAATGCACAACTTCGCTTCCGGTAGACATGAATCATTAGATTTACTCTGTTATTACTCTTCCATAAAATAAAGGGGTTTTTTTCTTGTGCTCGATGACATAGTGTTTTGTGATGTCCGCTCTTATACTTAACGAGTTATTCTTTTATTTGAGACTGTTAAAAATATTGAACTAGGTTAAACATTTTTATTATCTATTTTTAAAACTACCTTTTTATAACTACGCTGCTTTTATTCAAATCATTAATTATTTAATACATAGCTCAATACGCAAAACATTTACAAAAGTAAGCCGTTGTATGTTTCATTACTAATTACTTCGAAACTATCATCTAACAAAACAAAATATAATATTTAGAAAAATACCCCTGTAATATTAGTTATTTATCTTTATTAAAAATTCCCTTGATTTTCTTCCGCTATCATAATTCATCAAAAGTTATGAAAATAACTTAGCCTTTCATGCAAGAAGATTAAAAATTCTATCAATCAACACTTATCAATAATTTACGTCTTCTACCAATCGTCTGCAATTCCCGTGTAAATTATTCCACAGTAATTATACCATTCTCCAATGGAAGCATTTATTTTGCTTTAAAAATTATTAAACATAAAATATATTTAATATCACATTTCTTCTAACGCCTAAGTAATTTTTGTTGTTTGTTGAATATAAACACATTATCCATGCATGCTTCTAAATGATTAAATTGTAATTTTAATTAAATATTTAATATATAAAAAATAAACAAAATCCATGTTAAGGAATCTGATATATCAAATTTAACTTATTTGAGAAATAATTTATATCTCTTTATTTTAGCTGATAATACAAAAAACAATTCAATCTTCTCTAAACAGAAGATCGTCGCAAAAAGACAACTACTAGGATTTCACAAATTTCATTATAGGTCGTTTTTGTTATGTCATTTCCGAAATCTTTCATATTTTCTACCCATTCCACTGAATAAAATTTGTCTTTTAATTTTGGACACATATGAACTTTTTTATTAATCAACCATCATACGTAGTATAGGATATGTCTTGCAACCTAAAAAAAGGGATTATTTATACGTTTTTAGAGACTAATGATTCCGAAAAACATGTTTAAAAATTTGTCGTCCGTCTGTCTGTGTGACTGTAAACGCTCCACCTCCAGAGCAAATTAATATAGAGGTTTGAAATTTGTACGTAATAATGGGAGAAAGCCTACTGAATATCAGTAGCCTCGTTTATCCGAATGTATTTTTTTGGATTCTCGAAATATTCGTTCTGATGAAGGTATATAAAAATTTTCGCAATTTTTCTTTTAAGGAATGGTTGTAAAAGACAGTAGAACAACACAAATTTTGCATAAAAAAGGAAGTCAACCATATAATTAGTCGTTGAGATATTTGCAATCTTACTTTCCACACTCTTCGATATTTAATGACTATGTATGACGCAGTAAACTGTTAGTTAATATGATAATTATTTTTGGAGATATAAGGATGTTTCTTTTGCGCATTTTCATACTACTTGAGTAGTTTGATGTTTTATATAATTAGTCGAAATTGGATCATCAGCAATTCATTAAATAAGGATTACTATCTGTTAAAAATATTTAAATATACGTTTAAATTTTATTTTGGAATGGCTATGCATTTCATAAATAGTGTATTCATGTTGTATTTTCATATTTTATGTTATGCACATCTATGATAGGTAAGTATAATAGTGGTCCCCCGACGACTAGTTTTATTTTTCTTTGTTTTGATTAATAAAAGGCAACTTGTTTCTATGCGATAATTTTGTTTTAATCTATCAACGCAGGAATAAAGTAAAATCAAACCTGAGTAAAAAGCTATGGTTAAAAAAAAAAAAAAAAAAAAAAAAAAAAAAAAAAAACCATGAAAGAAAAAAAGTGAGCTTTTGAGAGAAAAAACCACATTAACCAGACAAACCCATAGATTAAAACATGTCTTGTCATTTCCTTATTTATTGTTATTGCACTTTTAAATTTACATATATGACTACTATGATTTGTAAAGCACATAATGGGCAAGTAAAAATGGAGCTTGCGAAAAATATTCCAAGCATGACTGTAGTTACGCATTTATTTTGCCGCCTATATTGTGTTTAATTTTTGCTGATCTATAAATATATATATACATATTTAATAAAAGGCTAATAAGGATATAAATTATGCTTCAATCCATATTTATGTTCAATTAAATTTACGGCATATAGTATAAAATATAGTAACATAAACAACGAATCAAAGTTCAATGCTGTTAGATTTTTATTTAAATATTTCTAAAAAACATAGTTTAAACATTTGAAACCTTTTTTCAAGCTATATGTGTTTTAAAAAGTCAGATTTACATATACCTTAACAAACTCCCCGTGCAAAAATTTTTCATATGACATATAGGAAAGCTAATAGAGTTAGTTACAAGAGACATTCCATTAGAAAAAAAAAAAACAGAAAAGTTTTTAATAATTTTTAAATTATACATATAAAACCCCTCCGTGTATAACGTTTCCGGGGTTCACCGATCCACGAGAAAAAGAAACGTATTGCGATTCGGCGTCCACATTAGTCTTAAGTATTCCGAGCCGTTCACAAATATTTTAATCATTGAACTTATGGGAATATACATATAAAAGATTTATTCATCACTCATTTTCTTTAAAACCTAGAAAAACTATATAATTATGCCTACAAAAACAATCTAATTAAAATGTTTAATTTCTAAATAAAACAACCAGCAATTACGAGATAAACAAACGATCTGATCTAAGCAAGTTACTGCTGTTGCCATTCAAGAATGGCAAATTACAAACTTATAAAAAATATTGTGAAAAGTTACCTCCAATTTTAAAGGCTATCTATTTTCTGACCAATGAAAATGTTCCACAGTCGTAATGGAGCGTTCTCCTTGGTCAGATTTAGAGCAGGAGCTGTAAATGACGTTATTACATTTTAATGCACTTTGAAATCTTTTCAGGATTTCAAAAACAATATTTAATTAAAACTGTTTATTTAAGAAAAGCGAAGGTGTGTTCTAATGTAATACTGTTAATTTTTTTATATTCGGGTTGCTTTAATTTTTTTCTGCCGTGAATGATTCTTGAGAATGACTACTTTGTCACATCACGTTTCATGTGTGGATATTTACCCTTCACTGTGTTAACGTTCGTTTTCGATCGTATAAAGTGTTTTCGTTTAAGTTTTGGTTAACAAATTGAAGTTTTACATCGTTATAATTTTTTTAAGTGCAATGAGCGAAGACGAAAGTCCCATTGCAAGAAGACGACGCTTGAATAATGAACGGCAAATAAGGTGGTTAGCGCGGCAAAGCCAGGAGTCGCGGGATAGAATTCGGGCGGCAAATGCCTCATCACAACAAGTTCGACACGAAAGAGAGGCAGAAGACCATCGCGCTCGGGAGTTTCAAATCCCTGAAAATATTGAAGACGAAGAACATTATTGCGGATCGATGAACATTATTTGCCAGTTTTGCGGTTCCAAAAATTTCAGAGCTGAACGTCCGCATGACGGAAAATTTACAAGTTACAGCCGTAAAGAAGGATTGAAACTTTAAAAGCCTATACCGAGGAAAATATTTTATCATACCCTATTTTCGTGTTGCATATTTTTTGATCTGGTATCTACACATTTTATGTTAACCGTTTTCCTATTAGTCAGAGTGTTTTATGAGTCCATATTGATATTATTTTATGTCTTATTTCTTAATTAGGCGGCAGTGTTTAGGTTATCCATGCCATCGAAACTTAAAATGTCGTTTGGGGTTGGTAGACTAATTTCTTTCGGGGCTGGTTGAATAATTAGTCAACCAACTCCAATAGCATTTTGAGTTTAAAATATCTTTAAAATTATCTTTTTATTCGATTCTTAATAAGTATATTCATTTTTTGCTACAGCAGGATGAGGACGTATAAAAGAACGACTGAACGAGCTGATACACCGAAGGATGTCATAGAAAGAGCTTGTCATCGAGTCATTTTTGACAATGAAAGTGTTAATGCAACTGCAAAACAATATAACATTCCCTATAAGACATTACATCGTTATGTGGCGAAACTAAAGGAGAAATTGGAACGTAATCCGAATTTGACAAAAGCCGAATTAACTTTGGACTCAGTGGGATATATCAAAAATAGGCAAATATTCACTGACGCAGAAGAAGCTTTAGCAAGTTATTTAAAAAGAGCCGCGGATATTTATTATGGGTTAACGCCATATGAGACTCGAAAATTAGCATATCAGTTTGCCATAAAAAATGACAAAGCTATGCCTCTTTCTTGAAGAATCAAATTGTTAGCTGGCGAAGATTGGTTGGGCTCTTTTCTTAAACGCCATCCTTCTTTATCCATCAGGATACTATAAGCAACCTAATAGAATAATAGCTCGACGAGGTATTAAAAGTCTGGGTAAAATGACATCAACTGAGAGGGGTACACTGGGGACAGTTGCAGTAGGTGTTTCAGCTCTGGGAAATATGGTACTGCCATTTTTTGTATTTCCAAGCGTACATTACAAGTCCCATTTTATTAGAGGTGGCCCTATAGGACGCGAAGGTGATGCTAATTCGTCTGGCTGGGTGAAAGAAGAGAACTTCATAAAGTACGCCAAACACTTCGTGCAACATGTTAAGCCCAGTAAAGAAAAACCTGCATTTTTGTTGCTGGATAACCATGACTCTCATTTATCTACCGAAGACATGGATTACTTTAAAGCGAATGGAGTGACAGTTTTATCATTCCCTCCACATTGTAGCCACAAGCTACAACCTCTTGATAGATCTGTGTACGGACCATTGAAAAAGTATTTCAATCGAGCATGTGACAACTGGCTAGCTAGTAATCCGGGAAAAACTATAACTATTTATGACATACCGGAGGTAGTTAAAACGTCACTACCATTGGCTGCTACAATTGAAAATATTCAATCAGGATTCAGAGTATCCGGGATTTCACCGTTGAATGAAAAAAAAATTCCCTTTAGTGGTTCTCATGTTACAGATAGGATGATTCCCAATTCCCATGACAGTGGTAATAATTCAGCATGTTATGTGAGCACAATTACTGTTCCATCGACTTCTGATTCATCTAACACTTTGTCTATTGTCGAAGAGGTTCCGATTCCTGATCACAATACTGAAATCGAAAGTCACACGCTGGCTCCGCAGTGTTCATCTGTAAATACGGAACAGATTTTGTAAATACGGAACAACGCCACGTTTAGATAATAGAAGAAATATTCGGAAACGTAAAAGTACTTTATATACAGACACCCCTGAAAAACAAAATCTTATAGATATGAAAAAGAATAAAGAAACTTTGAAGAAAAGAAGAAAAGATACAAAAACAGAATATAGGAAAAGGAAAAGGAACGGGCAAAGGTAAGGGTAAAGGAAAATGGAAGGGCAAAGGAAAAGGAAAGGGTAGGGGAAAAGGAACGGGTAAAGGAAAAGGAACAGATAAAGTAAATGAGATGAATGTTGCTGATGACACCGTCGATGGAAATGACGATGCTGTGGATTCAGATGACGAGAGCACGATTTGTTTAGAATGCACTGAATCCTACGCCGATAGTGTCTCTGGCGAAGAATGGATTCAGTGCATAACTTGTAAGTTATGGGCTCATGCCAAATGTGTAAGAGGTAATCTAATGTTTTTTGAATGCAAACACTGTATTTCTGATAATAAAAACTGATAACTTGTCAGTTTTTTTATATTTTTAAGTATACAAAGATTTATATATAATTTAAAATGAGACTGAAGAAGAGTTTAGTTTATAAAAGTTTAAATACTAAATACAAGTATTTAACAATTACTATTATTTAAGTAGAGAAATGAAAAATGTGCATTTAATTTGTGGCGTAAGAAAATTTTAAATTGTCACATTAATAAGAATTAATATGTTACATTCATAAGAAGTTATAGAAAGATTTATGTGTGATTTAAAATGAAACTGAAGAAGATTTTAGTTTAAAAACTTTAAATACAACGAGTTGATAGTTTTTACAAAGACTTATAAAGGATGTCTGTATCTGATTAAAATGGTTTTTTAATAAAGAGTTCAATTAAATTGAAAATAGTGTTTTATTACTTGACTCTTCTCATAATTTGTTGCTTATTGATACGTAGGTCTACTTACCATGGGCATATAGTCAATCTACCCCGGTTCCGGGGTAGATTGACTAAGAGTTGATGTTCTTTAAAATGCATTTGAACATGATGATGATATTGAATAATTAACTATGTTTTGTTGTTTTTTATTAGTTTAATAGTTCTTCTATCCATTAATGCGATTTTATTGTCTGTATGGATGAAAACACAACAAATATGTAGGATTTAGTAAAAAATTAGTCAACCATCCCCGCTCTCCCCTAGTTTCACAATATATTCTTTTATAACTGTTTTTTTTTTTTTTTTGGATTAGTTTTTTTTTTTTTTATTTATGTATTTAACATTTGCTCATTACAATTCCCTCCCATCCACCAGATAGTTTTGTTACAGTTTTGAATGCAAAATTTTTTTTCTTTTTTCTTTTTTAGATTTTTTCCCCTCATGTTTAATTGATATATTTTTCAAAATTATTTAAGCTTAAATTGACTATGATTGACCACAGTTGGCGTATTTTTTATTATCCTTTTAAAAATGCAAACACGTCATTTTAACGGGCTATCTTCTAGTGTATATATAAATATATATTAAAAGTTTTTAATAATTGTAAAATGTATATGTACATATATATTAAAAACTTTAAAAAATGCATAATTCTTAATGGTAAAATATAAAAAAAGGTAGTATGTTATCGTTTTGTTTAAATCACTTCAGTAGTTTTTCTCGATTAATTCTATTTTGTAGTTTTGATCGGGAACTTTTTTTCAAAAATAACTTTTTTTAATTTTTTTCAAAATTTTTTGTATGTATTACACTTATTTTTATTCTTTGACTTTTTTTAAGTTCTCAAAATTGGCAAATAAGAGGTAGGTAACAAATTCCGGACTGTCCTTGTCCCTCCTTAAAATAAAATTGACCCGTATGCCATGCTAAATTATCCTATTCACAAATGCAATCATCCGCAAGGAATACTGCTGTGATGAATTGGTACATATGGTTTGAAACGATGTTGAGATAGCTTACAGACATCAGAGATTGTTCTAGGAAGATTGTGGGTTCTAATGTGTTCAATAAAGCATCGCCCATATAATACAGTCGTTACCAGCTTGTATCCGACCATCTGGGAGCCAGAGTTTCAGTTTGAAATCGGCATATTTCCACATGCTCATCGATGTAATAGACATAAAAATATTATTTCTCGGTCCATAAAATTTCCATTATTCTATACACGAATTTTCATACTCATATGAACATTGCAGGCAGTGCTAGAGATAACATGCCATCAGCACAGCAACGTGATTCGGTTGTCGGCTGTATAAGTTCATAAACAGCAGTGCACGAGGCTGTATCTGTAGGTGATTTCGGCGAGGATCGCGACGATTAATGTGTAACAAATTGCACTCTCCCAAGGAATGAAATTTTTCTCAGCATTATACTACTGGCTAGGGCTTTGTTGTAACACCATCTATACACCATTTTCGATACGTCATCAAAACTGCCCATGAAACGCCCCGTTTCCGATATAGACGTTTCCACTTGTCGAGACGTAATCGAGACTATTTGACTATTTGACTTTTATCAAACTCTGACTAATCTGCTGTTCTTCTTACTAGGTCGCTAATCACGCTATGTTTTGACATTCATTGCCTAGGCGCTTTATATATTCAAACACTAGCCACGCACGTATAATGGTTTTTTTTATGGGCGAGCTCATTTTATAGAGTATTGTTCATAATGTAATTTCCCTTCAGTGTATACAAACATTTGTGTAAAAAAGTGCATTTTTTATAAAAATAGGTTAAATCAATGTATACAAAATTAAAAGCTTTATATTGCCTCATAGCATATCAAGGCATTAGCAGAATCTTGTGACAAAATTTTATTTCAATATCTTTAAGACCTTTTAAAAAATTATGATTCTTGTAAACGACCAGAAAACACAAATTAAGATGCACCGCTAAAAATAATGTATAAAGTTTGCAACTTTAATATCCAATCTATTTGTAGGTATTTATATGTTTGTGTGTATATTACATATTCGTGCATTAAAATGTCTTTTTTTCTGTCTGCGATTCTTTTAAATTAACTCCAGGTTTCAGAAAGCAAATATCAGGTTTATTTATATCTTTGACTATAATTTTTTTTAAGTTATCTTCCAAAAAATGTAAGGCATTTTTAGAATCCGAAATAGTGTTAGAAATGTAAATTCAGTCAAAAAAAACATCGATTTTTTTCGAAAAAACAAAGATTTGGGGACAGATACATACATTAAGCGAAATGCTATGCATATCGCGTTATAATTAAAGTAACACAATTTGTAAAAATCTCCATAAAACAAAACTGACTCAGGACGCGTTTCGAGATAAAACAATAACACCTCTTCATAAGCTTAAACAGATACGTGTCGGAATGGGGGTAATGCCAAAGATGAATTGTCTGCTTCAAATGATGATGAACTGTTATTGTTTTAGACCGAAACGCGTAATTTATTGTTTTTACTTTATGGTGGTTTTACAAAGTGCATTATTTAAAGTATTAGCTTACACCAGTTAAGTTGTCTTTTCTGCTAAATCTTGCAATAGTTACAGTTTTTTTATTTAACACACTGATCATCATTATTTTATATTAGTGATTCAGAACAATGCAGAAGATTTCATTTACTAATGATTGGCATGTTGCATACAAAATTGTTTCTAAAACAATTATCTTATAATATAAAGAAATAAAAAAGTAGTACTTTAAAAAATATTTATTGAATGTTAGTTCTTCTTCGATATTGAAATTCCGGTGTTATTATTTTATTATTCTAAGAAATCCTTTTCTGCTGCCATGTTTTATAAGAAAAAATAAAAGAAATAAGCTTACTTATTCATGCAAGAAGATTATAAGTTTTATCAATCTCCGCTTATCGGAAATTTAACGATTTTCTACGCACCATCTCCGATTTCCATAAAATTTCTTCCAGAGTAATGATATTTTTTCTGCTAAGGAAGCATTTATTTTGCGTTGAAAGTCATTAAACTGAAACGACATTTAATATCAGAGAAACATATCGAAATGTAATACCTAAATAATTTTTATAGCATTTTCATGGACGCACATTTTATTATATAATACATGCAATTAGGTACTATATTAATATTTAATAATTTCCTCACAGTAGTCCCAACTCCGGGCATAGCTAATTTAATTCCAGACTTACAAAAGGTACCAAGAATATTTTAATAAAATTTTGCTTTTGCAAAGAAAACTATAATTAACCCTTTATCTACCGCATTCTGAATTCATGAAAATTTTACATTCTAAAACTTTTTTCGCAAATTGCTAAAACTAAATTAAAAAAAATACATAATCATTTAATAAATATTTGAAGGATTTCAGAAGGATTGAAGGATTTAGGGGGATTAAATTGAATTTACAGGGATTTTGTGCAATTTATATAACCCCACTCAAATCTATTATTTTTAATTATTTTCTTAGTCTTTTGCAGAATTATAAAATGTACAAATATGATGTTCTTACTATATAAATCTACACTAATAAAAGAACAAAACGCTTTGTCTGTCTGTGTATGTGTGTGTGAGTCTGTCTGTGTGTCTGCGAAGGCTAGCAAACTCTATGGGACGTACGAAGCTCAAAAGTTTTATGAGAGTAGCCCAATATATCTCCTGATGCATCTCAAGCTCAGAATTTCAAAATTCTGTTTATTAACTGAGTTATTAATTAAATTCCAATGCTCACTCTTATAAAAAATCGCCTTTTTTTCGCTTTTTTCCTTTCATTTTCTTATGGTTGATTGGTTTCATAACATTTTCGCAGAAATAATTAAAAAAGCTAGGACAGACCTTTAAAATTCATAGACTGGCAAACTGTCAGTTTACTGATATACCACTCTTGTAAGGTCCTGACTTGGCAGAATGCCAAGCCGATTCCATTGAGACTTTAGGGAGAACAGCCTATGAGGCCGAGATTGCTTCTACGTATTCATGGAAATGATATTAAATATTGTTTTCTATTTTTTGTTCTGAGTAAAATCTTATTTGAAATTAAATAGATTGTGCACCTTCTATCAATTATGCATATATTTTCTCATTTTTGTGAATATTTAATAAAAGCATGTTTTTTTTTTTGTTTTTTGTTTTTTTTTTTTTGTTTTTTTTTTACTGCGTTTTATGGATATAACGCTTTTAACGATTGGTTGGCATCTGACTTGGCGGCTATACAAGAAATTCGCCAATACTAACAACCTAAATATTCAGGGCACATGTATATCATATTCTCACAGGGATTTACTTGACGCCAAAATGGCATTATTTTGCCGAATATGGTAACCCTGATATTGTTTATTTTTTGATAAACTGTTTATTTACCTTAATTTTTCTTTTATTGAAATTATAGCCGATCCAGTGGCGTGGTCGGTAGCGTGAGCTCCTCCCACACCGCTGGACCCTGGTTCGAGTCCAGCTAGCGGCATGGGTGTGCGGGTGTTGTCCCTGTGATGTGTATTAAAAAATGTATGTACAGGATTTCTTGTAATAATAAAGTGTTCTGTATTTGTTTCTGTGGTTTATGGATCATTCGAGGTAACAGCCATTTGTAGATATAGACCTCAAAGCGTTGTTCTCTCAAAACTCAAAACTCAAAAATTGAAATTATATAAAATGTTTTTTGTTCTATAGTTATTAGTTTTTTTTTAAATTTAATATATTTAAAAATTGTTTTATTTATTGTTATTTTTTTAAGTAATAGAAAATAATTTAAAGATGTATATTTAACCAGTATTCGAAAATGAGGTTTTCGCCAAATTGACGTTGGAAAAAAGTTGTTTCAAACCTTATAAGTACATGATATCTGCGCCATATTCATATCCAATGCATGCAAATAATATAAATAAATAGTGTACACAATAATGTAAAGAAACATATTTAATAAATCACTAATCTGGTATCTTTTAAAATCACGCCATGTTGCCGTTACTTCTAAAAAGATTAAGTTGCGCTATATTGCGAGTGAAAAGTTATTAGGCTAAGTTTAATAATCATACCTTTAAATCGTCTTTATTTTTATACTTGTCTTTTTATAACTTATTTCGTGTAACAGAATTACAATGTAATTTTAAAAACAGATAAAGATCAATTACAAAAACAAAAATACGTGTGGCACTCGGGGAATGCCGCGGTAAAGCTATTGCATAGCATTTTTTATAAACTTATGCAATTATTTATTTATTTTTTATTTATGCAGTTTTTTTTTGTCTTTGATATTAATTTAAGTTAAACATTTTGAGCGTGATGACCGATAACAATTTTTTTTTCTTGTATTGAACAAATGAGAAGTTAATATCGTTTAAAATATTTATATTATCTTACAATACATGTAGGTTAATCAGGAATTTTTATCATTGAAACTATACATTTAAGGTAGCTGAAATAAAAAAACATTTTAAGACTTGATATTCTCAAAATATCTGAAAAATACCGCGTCAATGACTGCCGAAGTCTACGGAGGGATAGCGTGCCGAAGTCTGCCAAACTGAAGTGACGTTAGCCGGAGTGTTAGGTTTTTTTTTCTCGTTACAGAAGTTCTAGACTCTTTCGCCGCGCTCAAAGCTCTCGATAAAAGCTATGCAATACCTTAATAAATTACAAACAAAATTTGGCCGCGCTACGAAAATTAGATCGCGAGTTATAAGCATTTTAAATTTTTCGACCCTCACCGTGGGGGGGTCTCCTGTCACCAAAAGTAACACTGTCTCATAATAAATTACCAAACAAAATTTGGCCGCACTACGAAAATTAGATCGCGAATTATAAGCATTTTAAATTTTTCGACCCTGACCATGGGTGATCTCCTGTCACCAAAAGTAACACTGTCTGATAATAAATTACCAAACAAAATTTGGCCGCGCTACGAAAATTAGATCGCGAGTTATAAGCATTTTAAACTTTGACCCTCACCGTGGGGTGTTACCTGTCACCAAAAGTAACACTGTCTCATAGTAAATTACCAAACAAAATTTGGCCACGCTACGAAAATTAGATCGCGAGTTATAAGCATTTTAAATTTTTCGACCCTCACCGTGGGGGGTCTCCTGTCACCAAAATTAACACTGTCTCATAGTAAATTACCAAACAAAATTTGGCCGCACTACGAAAATTAGATCGCGAGTTATAAGCATTTTAAATTTTTCGACCCTCACTATTGTCACCAAAAGTAACACTAACTGATAATAAATTACCAAACAAAATTTGGCCGCACTACGAAAATTGATCGCGAGTTATAAACATTTTAAATTTTTCGACACTCACTGTGGGGGGGGGGGTTCTCCTTTCACCAAAATTCACACTGTCTCATAATAAATTACCAAACAAATTTTGGCCGCGATACGAAAATTAGACCACGAGTTATAAGCATTTTAACTTTTTCGACCCTCACCGTGGGGGTCTCCTGTCACCAAAAGTAACACTGTCTCATAATAAAATACCAAACAAAATTTGGCCGCACTACGAAAATTAGATCGCGAGTTATAAGCATTTTAAATTTTTCGACCCTGACCATGGGTGATCTCCTGTCACCAAAAGTAACACTGTCTGATAATAAATTACCAAACAAAATTTGGCCGCGCTACGAAAATTAGATCGCGAGTTATAAGCATTTTAAACTTTGACCCTCACCGTGGGGTGTTAAATGTCACCAAAAGTAACACTGTCTCATAGTAAATTACCAAACAAAATTTGGCCACGCTACGAAAATTAGATCGCGAGTTATAAGCATTTTAAATTTTTCGACCCTCACCGTGGGGGGTCTCCTGTCACCAAAAGTAACACTGTCTCATAGTAAATTACCAAACAAAATTTGGCCGCACTACGAAAATTAGATCGCGAGTTATAAGCATTTTAAATTTTTCGACCCTCACTATTGTCACCAAAAGTAACACTAACTGATAATAAATTACCAAACAAAATTTGGCCGCACTACGAAAATTGATCGCGAGTTATAAACATTTTAAATTTTTCGACTCTCACTGTGGGGGGGAGGGTTCTCCTTTCACCAAAATTCACACTGTCTCATAATAAATTACCAAACAAATTTTGGCCGCGATACGAAAATTAGACCACGAGTTATAAGCATTTTAACTTTTTCGACCCTCACCGTGGGGGTCTCCTGTCTCCAAAAGTAACACTGTCTCATAATAAATTACCAAACAAAATTTGGCCGCGCTACGAAAATTGATCGCGAGTTATAAACATTTTAAATTTTTCGACACTCACTGTGGGGGGGGGGTCTTTTTTCACCAAAAATTAACACTGTCTGATAATAAATTACCAAACAAAATTTCGCCGCGATACAAAAATTAGATCGCGAGTTAAAAGCATTTTAAATTTTTCGATCCTCACCGTGGGGGTCTCCTGTGACCAAAAATTAACACTGTCTCATAATAAATTACCAAACAAAATTTGGCCGCGCTACGAAAATTAGATCGCGAGTTATAAGCATTTAAATTTTTCGATCCTCACCATTGGGCGGGTCTCCACTCACCAAAAGCTACATTATCCTACCTTGTTTTATCTTAAGATGATTCTTTTCTATACACATTCTATCAGGAATTTTTATTATTGAAACTATAGATTTACAGTAACTGAAATAAGATATATAAGTTTTAGACTTGATATCCTTTAAATATCTGAAAAATACCGCGTCAATGTTTACCGAAGTCTACCGAAGGATACCATGCCGAAGTGGAAGGACGGTAGCCGACTGTTAGGTTTTTTCGTTACGGATGTGTTAGGATATTTCTCGTTACGGAATTTTTGGATTCGGTCGCCTCGCTCAAAGCCCGCGATAAAAGCTATGCAATAGCTTAAAAAGGTATTCTGCCCCAAAAAAACTCGACACATCTAGGGCTGTTTAATAAAAAATCTCATCTCGAGTTGGTACTAACTTCCCCATTTTTGACATGGAGTCGCTCTTTTCGACCATGCACAGTTCTGTCCAGGTTCCTCTCAAACGTAGTTCATCAGTAAATGAGGATTTTTTTTATCACAGCTACTGTATGCCATGGAGGAAAAAGATAGGTGGAGGTGTAGTAATCCGAAAAAAAGGTTTACGATATGAAACAATTTATCGCTGAAATTTTAATGTCTCAAACAAAAGTACGAGGAAGGAATTTTGTATTAATAAGACGAATTGAAGGAAATGAATTACAGCTGAAGCATATTTTACGAAGAAATAGTAATTTATTAAAATGTTTTTTTTATTATATTATTTATTAAAATGAATGTTTGCTTTTAAAATAATTGAAATTGGAAAATTAGAAATAATTAAATGTCAAAATAAAATAAAATAAAATATTGAAAACCTTTGATTTGAACTGAAAATTGTGTTACTAAAAGTTTTCTTTTTTTTCAGAACTTTTTAATACTTTATAACTTAGATGAAACATGTTTATGATTTAACAACATATTAATAATTCCATGTCAATATATAAAATATATTGATGAAAACATTCTTTTAAAATCATGCATGAAAACTTAAATAACCATCTAATCTAATATTAATCTAAAATCTAGTCTTCAGAGTGCAGACGATTTTAAGACATTAACGAAAGAATGTTAACTTTTCAAGGAAAATCTTAAATGTTGCTTCTATATTGACATTTCAAAGTCATATGATAAAAATAATCAAATAATTCTTGACTGTGATTGATATATTTGTATCTTTTATGCATTCCGATCGTGTATTACAGCCAATAATGGCACAAAACGTTATTTTTTAAAAGAAATTTTAGTCATTTATTCAATAACAGTTTAGAAGATAAAAGACAAAAACAAAGAACATGAACCCGATACGAACCTAAAACTTCCATTCAAAAAAATACCTGAAATTTGAATCGAACCAAATCTGAATCTAACAAAACTATTTCAAAGAAACCAACAGGATCCAAACAAGACAAAATATTTCCATGGACATGAACCCAATCTGAACCCAAAAAATTTCTTTGAAAAAATCGGGAAATCTGAACTGAACGAAATCTGAACTTGGCAAAAATATTCCAGTGAAGCATGTCCTTATTCGAACAAGACAGAATAATTTCCGTGAACACGTAAGAAGACACGAATCTAACAGTTATATTTGAAGAAAAACCCGAAATCTGAATTGAACCAAATCTCAACCCGACAAAAATATTCAAAAGAACTATAACCCAATACAACCAAGATGAAATAATTTCGACATAAACCCGACTCGACCCTAAAAAATTCGAATTGAAAAAAAACCTGAAATTTGACTTAAACCACATCTGAATCTGACCAAAATTTTCAAAAGTATCATAACTGGATTCGATTATGACAAAATAATTTCCGTGGACATGAACGAGATCCGAACCTAAAAATTCTATTTGAAAAAATACCTGAAATTTGAATCGAACCAAATCTAAATGTGATAAAAAATATTCCAAAGAACCGTAACCGGATCAGAATAAATCAAAAAATTTCCATGCACATGAACCGAATCTGAACCTAAACAATTTCTTTGAAAAAATTACGATGTCTGAACTGAACCAAATCTCAGCTTGAAAAAAATATTCCAGTGAAGCATATTCTTATTCGAACAAAGCAGAATAATTTCCGTGAACACACAAGAAAACACGAACCCCAAAATTCGATTTGAAGAAAAAGCCGAAATCTGAATTGAACCAAATCTGTTCCCGACAAAAATATTCCACAGAACCATAACTAATTCCGAGCAAGGCAAAATAATTTCTATAGACATGAATCCGACCCGAACATTAAAATTCCATTTAAAAAAATACCTAAAATCTGAATCGAATGAAATCTGAACCCCCACAAGAATATTCTAATGAATCATAACAAGATCCAAACAAGACAAAATATTTTACATGGACATGAACCCAATATATGGTTAGGTGACATTTAAATTGCAATTACATTACGCTAAGTCTTTAATTATGTTTAATTTCCCATTTATGTTTAATTTACAGTAAGGTCACGGTTAAGTTAGGTTAAAGTTAAATTGCATTTATGTTACGGTTAGAATAATGATAGGTTACAATAAAGTGAAGGCTACGTTACATTTATGTTATATTTAATTTACGGTAGGGTACTGTTAAGTCGCTGAAAGGTTACAGGCAGGTTATGGTTATAGTACAAATGTTTACTGTTAGGAATTTATCCACATAGTGACCATTACGCATGATTTGATTAAAAATAACACTTACTTTTGTTAAATGGCTCTGAAATTATAATACTATATACCAACCTTTTAGCTACCATCGAGTATCGATTTCATTCATGGTATACTCGGATTTAAGAGTGATATAATTAGTTTGAAATTCAAAATATTTCACTTCGAATTTCTAAGTGAAAAAATAATTAGTTACGTGACTTAACAGTGATTTTTACGGGTGAATATCAACACTTTAACACAAATTCCCTCCCGCGTTTTTCATTGCTCATTTTGATTATTTTTAGAGCTTAATATTTGTTGTTTTTTAAACCGATTTTTCACACAGTCAGTGGCCACGTATTTCAGACAATGCATTTCTGCATGTTTCCAGTTAATGATAAAATCATACAAATTTCAAGTTCGTTTAATATTGTTAATACCAGGGGTGCAAAAAATCTAGGCGCCAGCGGGCAGTTTCTCACCACTAAAATATAAAAGTTTTCTTCGGTTAAAATTTAATAGCATTCTTGCAAGAATTTTAAGCGCAATATTAAACGAAAAACAACAAAATAAATTTAGTGGTGGGAGACTGCCTGCTGGCGCCTAGATTTTTGCACCCCTGGTTAATACGGACCCGGGCAACGCCGGGTGGGTCAACTAGTATATAAATATTTCCGCATTGAAAAATCCCCATTCCCCTCCGTCAATGCCAAGAAAGCTGATAAGATGCGAAGGAAAAAGATATCATCCTTTTAAAAATATTTTTGTTTTGTATAACCAATAATGCTTTTCAAATAGGATAAAGTAATGTATCAGTAATTCATTCTAAACAGTATTACAATTAACTGACTTATAAAAATAATTTTATAATAAATTATTTTAATGGTACTTATAAATACAGTTTGTAGATAAAGGGTTAAGGAGTCCTTAATTTCCTAAAAAGTCAGCTGTAAATTCTAGTGTCAGCCAATAATTTCTTTTTTTTAACAGAATTTGTCTGAGACGGAAAGTGTTAAACACAAACATGTGTTTGTCGATTTCAAGCATGCAATCTATCGTTCTGTAAAAAATAAATAAATAAATAAATAAATAAATAAAATAAAAATCATTTTTTTATTATTATATTTTATTAAAGTACAGTTCTATCTTCAATCGTGTATATTGCACGTAAATATTGGTCACTTTCCTAGGTTGCGGAAAGCTGTCAAAACACAAGTTCTTTCAAAATATCTGATGTTAATAAGAATTTTCATGTTTACTTTCTTCGTCGTTTATATAAAGTCACAGCCAATATCTTTCCTGTAGTCTACCTATAGAATTGATTTGACAAAAATGTCAGCTTACAATCCAATGTGCACAATTGGCCTTATTACCCATTTCTGTCATAAATAATATATTACATTAAATCTTTGTTTATTTTAATATTTATTAATTTACTTTTCCAGGGTTAATGAAAATACAATCAGATGTAATAAGACACTATTTGGAGCATGAAAATATTTTTTTCTCCATTCATTTGTGCAAACTTAATGTATCATGGTACTCTATGACATTTCCACTTAACTATGCGTATCAAAATAACAGCGCAGTCAGCAAAGAAATATGGCGGATTTTTCAATCGGTTTTCATGATCGATCACTGGAAATTTATATTAAACTCAATGTATCATTCTACATCTTGTTCATAATATCAATATCAGTCATTGAATATCCTTAATTTATCTTAGTAATCCAGAATAACGTCAAATATTTTCATTAAAAATCATTGGCATTGTTAGGAATTGATAAATTAATATATCAGTTTATTCACAGAAAATCGTTTGCATATTTAAGATTGTTAGAATCAATGGGTTTAACTTTAGAAAACAATTCGGCGTGGCTCTATCCCATGATAGAATCTAGTTTATCGGAAGATGTATTAAAAGCATGGCAGCGATATAATATTTCAATTACATCAAACGTTGTTAGTAATAAAAATGCATTGTCAACAAAAGCAAATATAGTAAGTTTGATGGAATTTCTGAAACAAGAAGTTGCAAACGAGGAAAGATTCAAATTAGCCAAATCGAGTTTTATACAGATGGGCTATAAAGACAATCACTAAATAAAATTTCTGGGTCAAAAAAGAATTGTTTGATCCGCGGATTATACGCAGGAATTTGTTCAATGAGGTTTGGTCCTTTAAAGAGGCAATCATTTAAAGAAGGAGACCTCCTTATCTCAAACGATGCAGCAAAAACTGGTCGAACACTTGTAGTAAGACTATCTGGTTTGATGACGGGATGATGAGGTAAAAAATGTCCTGGAATCTTGAGTGTTTCATCTGGTACTTTACTTATAACGCCTTCTTCTTCCCATTCATAGAAAACTTTAGCATATTTTTCAAACATTTTCATTGATTTTAATTTCTTTGTTGAATTTATCAATCTTCGTTCAGCTATGTGCCTATTTGAGGGAATCTCACGTTTGCCGTTAATCCAAGGAAGACCTACAATATAGCGACCTTCTATATTTCTATCAACTTCTTTTATAAAATTATCATGAGCGAGTTCTTCTTCTTCTGCTTTAGAGAAAGTTTGACAGGGATCTGTTATACCGATTGTCTCTAATTTCCATAATTCTGGAATCTTCATATCTTTTAAAGCTAGGCTCGTGATAAAAATATTTCCATAATTTAGACAAGACTGTGATGTACTTTCTAAACGACCACAAAGTGTCCATCCAAATTTCGTCTCTATTGCTGTAAGACCGCTCTTCAATTGTTTTACTCGACCTGTAAGAAGTTGTCCGTAGTAATCGCTTCCAATCAAAATTTCAATTTTTGGACTTCCTGTTCCTAAATCTGTGATCCATAGTTTATTTTGTTTAAGCTCTTTAATTACTGATTCTTTCGGTATCCGGGGAATATTATTACAAATTATATCTTGATCCAAAAGTTCTAAGACTTCTTTCGTTTGTTTCTGTCTATCAGAAGAACTTAACTCAACTTGGAATTTATTGTGAGATTTAGCTTCTGTTTGCGTACCACCAAACAATGTGTGCACAATAGCTTCAGAAGAAATGGGATGTAAACCTAGCTCTTCAGCTGTACCTTTTAAAATATAGCTCTTTTGCGACCCACAATCGAGTAACGCTCGTACGTTCTTTGTTATTCGACCTTTAACCCTGCTGTTCTGTTCGGGTCTATTTGACCCGAAAATTTTATTGTTCACTTATAAAAAAAATTAGCGCAGAGATATTTCCATGAAACTTTTTGACTTTGTTCATTAGTAATATAACTATATATTCCTAGAAATATTTACGTTTATTTATATTTCCAAGAGATATTTTTTAACTTAGTCCTAATGTACTGGTCGGGTCATATTGACCCGAGTAAAAAATAATTTTATCATACACTTTTAATTTTGTTTGGAATCATTCAATAAAAATAATTACTGCAACGTATCTATTTCGAAATCTGTTTCGTTGGCACAGGTGTTAGATCACGTGACAGGAGAGCAAAGTCAAATGTTGATATCATTGGCGGAAGAAAAAAATGCATCTGTTAGTAGCGTTTCTTTTTTCTTGCTGTATTTCAATTTCTAATAATCTGAAGAACAGTTGTATCTCTGAGTATTAGTGAAAAAATGGCGAAACGTAGAAATTTGAGCGACGTTGATATTGCTAAATTAATGGAAGCCTCTGACAGCGAAGAGGAAAAAGCGTCTGAGTATGAAAATCATACAAGTGAGGAAATTGAAAGTGAAAGTTCTGACAACGGTTTTGATATTGATATTCAAAAGACGCACATTATACAGAGTATTCAGTCTAAGAATCGTGAAATAGTATGGAAATTGAATCGCCTTCTTCCTTCTGGTCGATTAACGTCTGCTAATATTATAAAAACTACTCCAGGTGTCACAAGATATGCAACAACAAGGATAACTGACATAAAAAGCGCATTTGCGACGGTATTCAATTCTACAATCGAGAACGAAATCATAAAAATGACTAATATAGAAGGAAGAAAAGTGTATGAAAAAGAATGGAAAGATATTAGTACTGAAACTTTTCAAGCATACATCGGATTCTTATTATTAGCTGGTGTGTACAAATCATATGGAGAATCAACAAAAGTCTGTGGAATCAAGAAACAGGCAGAAATATATTTCGTGCTACAATGTCCCTTGAAACCTTTCATATGATATCGAGAGTTATTCGTTTTGACAATAAATCTACCAGGCAAGAAAGAAGGTCTGTAGATAAATTAGCTAGTGTTCAAGATATTTGGGAAAAGGGGATAGAAATTAGACCTAAATTGTATAATCCAAGTGAAAATGTTACTGTAGATGAACAATTAGTAGGATTTAATGGACGATGCCCTTTCAAACAATATCTACCTAGTAAACCCTCCACGTATGGGATAAAAATATGGACTTTATACGAACATAAGAATATGTACATACGAAACTTCATATGTACTGAATGCACAAATTTATGCTCGAAAAAAATCAAGGATCAAAGCCAGAGAAAAGTCAGGGTGTGCGGGTAGTGAGTGACCTTACTTATGGGTATTCGAGGCACAATGTTACATGTGATAACTTTTTCACATCCTATAACTTGGAAAAACTTCTTCTAAAACGGAAAATGACTATGCTTGGCACCATTAGAAAAAAGTAAGCCCGAATTTCCTGAGAAAATGCTAAACAAAGAAGTGCACAGCTCATCATTTTATTTTACAGAAGATACAACAGTTGTAAACTACATCCCTAAAAAGAACAAAAATGTTATTCTTATGAGCACTTTCCATCATGAAAATGAAGTTAGCGACAGACCTCACAAAAAACCACAAATGATATTAGATTATAATGCAACTAAAGGGGCAGTGGATAGTCTTGATCAACTTTTGAGTACATACACTTGTAAGAGAAAAACAAATCGCTGGCCTATGATAGTATTCTATAATATGCTTGATACATCTACTTACAATGCATTTATTCTGTGGATTTCAATAAACAGCAAATGGAATGAAAATAAATTAACCAAACGAAGGCTCTTTTTAGAAGAATTGGGGAATTTTTCCACACATTGAAGTAAGAAAGCATCTTCCCAGAAGCGAAGATTCAATCAAAATTGAGAAGAAAATGCGTAGTAAAAGTGCAAACGTACCCTCGGAATCAGATGAGAGCACTTCATTGTGTACTAAATGTGCAAGATGCAAGTTCTTCCCATAAACCAACGGCAACAAAATTAATATATTATGTTACAATTGCAAAAAACACACTTGCAAATTTCACGTAAGCTATTTTTGTCCAAATTGTAAATAAAAGTAAGTATTAAAATATTTTTAAGTTATTTTACTTTGTTTTGTATTATTTGAAATATATTTAAGCTTATTTTACTATTTTTTAATTATTTCTAAAATAGTTATTTTCATTTACTGCTAGAAAAGGTAATATTCTAAATCGGGTCACATTGACCCGAACACTACATACGTATAGTAAATGCGAACAGAACAGCAGGGTTAATAACTATTTCCAAAGTCATAAGAGCTACTTCAGCAGAACAAAATAAATTATTTATATTTACAAAAATTCAATTCATATTTTATATAATGTATAATAATGATTTAATAGTTGAATAATTTATAAATTATTTTGTAAATTATTATGTTAGGAATTGATAAATTAATATATCAGTTTATTCACAGAAAATCGTTTGAATTAGAACATAAAAGAGTAGGTACTGCAGTTTTCTTCTTTTCCATCATTACTAATTCTTCGTTGGGGCTTGTTTCTGAATGTGGCCAATTTTCTTCTGATAACTTCAACCATTCTGGTCCTTCCCACCATCTCATCTTCAGCAGCTGTTTAGGACTACATCCGCGAGCGGGTAGATCAGCAGGGTTGAGATGACCAGGTACGAAGTTCCATTGTTGAGATTCGGAAATATGTTTTCCATCAGAATTGTCGACTGAAGTAACGCAGTTACCCTATATACTGCACATGTAAAAAGTACAACCTAAACTTTGGATCTTTGCTTTACGAAAAGAGGGCCAAAAAGATCAGCTCCAACAACTTCAAAAACTTTGTAATCTCTGACTCGATCTAGAGGTAGGTGGATTGGAGGTGTAGTATATGGTTTTGCAGAGTATCTTTTGCATCTGTAACACTTAGACAATTGACTTCTAATGCTGCGTCTAGAAGAAATTATCCAATATTTTTCTCTTAAAATGGATCCAACTGTTTGAAGTCCAGCATGACAATTCTTTAAATGACATTCTTGAATCAGACAATTCACTACATGATGTTTCGATGGTGATAAAATTGGATATCTGAAAGAAAACTCGTCATCCCGCTCTAATATCTTTGTTTTTACTCTCAACAATACTTCTTGATCTTTCATAACCTTTAATCCTTTTATTGCATCAGTAGTATTACCAAAACTTTCAGATTGTATTATTGACCAGAGCGACCTTTCCGCATCTTCCTTTTCTTCAATCGACAATTCTGATGGAAAACATATATTTCGATTTCTGCACTTCATTATAAATCTCTTCATCCAACATACGACATTAATATTTCTACCAAATTTTGAAATTCTACTATATATCATAAATTCATGTGAATTAGAACATAAAAGAGTAGGTACTGCAGTTTTCTTCTTTTCCATCATTACTAATTCTTCGTTGGGGCTTGTTTCTGAATGTGGCCAATTTTCTTCTGATAACTTCAACCATTCTGGTCCCTCCCACCATCTCATCTTCAGCAGCTGTTTAGGACTACATCCGCGAGCAGGTAGATCAGCAGGGTTGAGATGACCAGGTACGAAGTTCCATTGTTGAGATTCGGAAAATTTACAAATTTCTCTAACTCTATTGCCTACAAACGTTCCCCATTGATCATTTCTTCGAATCCAAGCGAGAACAGTCGAAGAGTCGGTCCAATACTTTACTGGTATGGAAATCAGGCTTTCAAAACAAATTTAGTCAACCTTATTCCTAAAATACAAGTTAGAAAATCTAAACGTGGTATGGCTATATTTTTCGTTGGTGCAAGACGAGACTTAGCTCCTTAAAAGTTGTACAAAGACTGCGTCTTTATCTTCACAACGTAAGAAAACTGCTGTTGCATAAGCTCTGGTACTTGCATCACAAAATGTATGAATAGACCATTTTTCTTTACAACCATAGCCTACACGTCTATTTATCTTCACGTCATTTAAATACTTGAGTACGCTATACCATTTTGGAAAATTATTCCGGATTTCTTCTGGAAGTGGAGCATCCCAATCTAATTTCGTTGACCAGGCGTCTTGAATTATCAGTTTGGCTGGCAACAGTGATGGGGCTAAAAATCCTATTGGATCGAAGACCCCCTGGGTTGCAGCTAATATCTTTCTTTTTGACAGATTTTCTATCTCATCACTAAATTTATGAGCGATCTTCAAACTATCCTCCTTTATGTCCCACTTCAACCCAAAAACCGGAACTATCGTGGTTATATTTTTGCTGAGCATCTTTTTTTCGCTAAGGAAACTGCTGTCTTCACTTTTAATTGGCCCGAATTCCCACATTCTTAATTCCATTTTCACATCAGCCATGATTTCTGTAGATTTTGAAATAAAATTTTCTAGTTCAGGCACATTGTCGACTGAAGTAAAGCAGTTATCTATATAGTATAACTTCATAAGCTTCTCAGCTATCTGTTTGTTTTCTTCATCAACATTACTCAAATGATATCTTATAACTGCACCTAGCAAAAAATGGGCTACAAGTTGCTCCAAAATACACTCTATTGTGTTGATAAAGTTGAAATTTGTCAGGACTCTTCCACCATAAAAATCTCAAGAAATGCCGATCTGATTCTTTGACTTCAATTTGAAGAAATGCTCTTCTTATATCGGCTACTACCCCAATAGCTTTCTCAGGCATATTTTGTGAATAATTATTTATAAAGATATTTTCTCATACAAAATTATTTTCTCATAAAAGATTAACTATAAGATACAAAAAAGACGCGTGGAATAATACTTTATTTATCTCACAAAATTCCAATGATTACTTTAATATCGTCAGAAATAATTCCTGTCATTCATTTGCTTTTATGATTCATTAGATGTAAAAACATTACTGCAGTTACTTAATGCAAGAAGATTACAAGTTTTATCAATTTTGACTTTATGAATGCTTACGCCTCATCTAATGTTTCCGTGCAAGTTATACCAGATTAATGATATTATTCAGCCAAGAGAGCATGTATTTTATATTTAATTAATTTAACGGAAGCGTATATAATTATATGTAAAAATATCGAAATGTAATGCTTGAATAAATTGTATCGCTTATACATTCGAATTGGATACAGTATAAATAACTACATATAAATTGTAATTAAATATTTTATATTTGAGATGTAATAAATTATTTTGGGGTGGGAAGTGAAAATAGGAAGGTAAAAGGTAACTTATTAATTATAGTACATATCGAATCATTGTTAAATTATTATAACTTCTAGGAAAGTGATAAAAAATTTATGTATGACACATGCTTGATATTTTTAAAAATACTCTCAATCAGAAAAAATAGGGTTTTCAGAAGAAAAAAAATCTTAATTTCAGCATTTCTCAAAAATATGAAATCCACTTAAATTCCTTTTAAGTCTTCTTAATATATCTACAACTTTTATATTTTCAAGTTTTGTCCAGAAACAGATCTTACAGCAAAAGCAGAGAAACAATAAAGTCAAAAAGGGGGGGGGTGTTACGATGAAATGTATTCATAACTTTGTTAATTCGCAAATTTACCAAATAGAAAATATCTTACAGCATAAAAAATATAAAGAAAGAAAAGAAAGAGGTTGTAGAAGAGAAAAATCATATCTCTGGCAATCCATTACAAAGGCGATTCAAAGCAACTTTGACGTGATGAAAATTTTTAACAACCATCAATGATGCAGTATAACAAGTTTCCTTATTAAGGGAAAAACATTGAAATCATCAAATGCATTTTAAATAACACAGTAGTTGTATATGGTAATACAATAATTAATAATAAAAATTAAATAAAATTTAAAATAAATCTTGTAAAACAGCTTACTTTACTAAAATTTATTTATTTATATATTTTTTAAATATTTCTACTAGTTTTATAAATATATACAGGGTGTCCGAAAAGTCTGGAAACGGTCGAATAACTCGAGAAAAACATATGAGATTGAAAAACGTAAATATACGTGTTAAATATTTTTAAATAAGCTACTCAGTGATACCAAATTTGACCTTCGTAACCGACCACCTGGGGGTCAGAGGGGGTCCAACTTTGAAATCTTAAATTATAATCCCCATTTTTTATTGCAGATTCGGATTCTACGGACAAAAATACGCAGCTTTTGTATTTGATGTTTATTTCGAATCCTCGTTTATCACGGTGTAATTGAGCATATTATTTCGATACATATTTCGGCTTTTCCAACGGAAGTTTCTCTAATCGAAATTAATTGGGGAGAATTTGTGACATCAAATTCCTCGTCTTTTGCAATAATAGTGTTTCCTGAAAATCACTCGTGCCGATTATTTCGGTAGTGCTACACAGTTAAAAATTTGATCCATTTGCTGTAGCGTCACTCCACAGCTTTTATAGAATATCTCTTTCATGACCAATGAGAATGTTCCATAACACAGTAATGTAAACTGTAAAAAAATTGACCCTTTTGCTGCATCGTCACTCCACCGCTTTTATAGAAAACGATTACTTTACTGTGTTATGGAGCATTCTCATTGGTCACAAAAGAGATATTCTATAATAGCTGTGGAGTGACGCTGCAGCAAATGGGTCAAATTTTTAACAGTGTAGCACTATTGAAATAATCGACACGGGTGATTTTCAGGAAACGCTATTCCTACAAAAGATGAGGAATTTGACGTCAAAAATTCTGCCCAATCAGTTTCGATTAGGGAAAATCCCGTTGGAAAAGCGGGAATATGTATCGATTTAATATGCTCGATTACACCGTGATAAACGAAGATTTGAAATAAACATCAAATACAAAAGTTACGTATTTTTGTCCGTAAAATCCGAATCTGCAATAAAAAATGAAGGTTATAATTTAAGATTTCAAAGTTGGACCTCCTCTGACCCCAGTGGGTCGGTTTCGAAGGTCAAATTTGGTATCACAGAGTAGCTTATTTAAAAATATTTAACACGTATATTTACGTTTTTCAATCTCACATGTATTTCTCGAGTTATTCGGCCGTTTCCAGACTTTTCGGACACCCTGTATATTTTTGCATCAGTTTTTTCTTATTCATATGAATACACTATATAAAACTGCGCACGAATTATTAGATGCAAGGTCTTTTACATTTAATATGATTATTTTTTCCCAATTAAAATATTTCTTAAAAAATAACTATAAAGTTGAATGTTAAATTCAAGTCCAAAAATAGTAAATATACGATGGAGGAAAAGTAAAAAAAATCGAACCTCTATCTAAAATAGCATAAAAGACTTAGCATTTACCGAACAAACAATTTAAAAAAATATGAAACTGGGAGAAAATTAATTTTAAAGTTTTCATTTGTGTGGGTAATTGAGCTGAATCTATTAACAAAATTTACAATATCTAGCGATATTATTGTAGTGTAGGTAAAAGGGAGGTCTCAAAATATTTCCAATTAAAGGAACTTTCATTTCCTTCTATAGTAAAAAAAAACTAGACTTAAAAGGAATGACTCCTGGAATGATGCTGATGTGGAAGATTTCCGGAACTAACGAATCCGGGTTGTCCACTCCTTCCATGAGTCGAATAGACCAATCAGGAAAGGGCTCCGTCTATGCATCGCCATATGGGTTACCATAAAGAGAGGAAAGGTTACCATCGCCAACAATCGCCAAGTTTGTCGCCAACTTGGCGATATATCGCCAAATTTGGCGACCAAAATTAGTTGTCAAAAGTGACGCCAACTTGGCGATAACTGTAATATTTCGCCAAATTTTTAATTTCTTTACAACACCAGTCGTTTGATACATCATTTGAGAGTTTTGCAACTGCTTATTCATATAATGGATGTCTTGTGTGTTATCCCCCATTCCGCTCCCCAGTGGGGACACATTTTTATTTTCTTTACAACACCAGTCGTGTTACACAAGATTTGAAAGGTCTGCAACTGCTTATTCATATTATGGATGCCTTGTGTGTCACCCCCACACTCTGCTCTCCCCAGGGGCAGGGGGCGGTCACATTTTTAATTTCTTTACAACACCAGTCGAGTGAGACATCATTTGAAAGGTCTGCAAATGCTCATTCATATTATGGATGTGTTGTGTGTCATCCCCCACTCTGCCCCCCCCAGGGGGGCACATTTTTAATTTCACCAATTGTGTGACACCAATTGTGTGACACATCATTTAAGAGGTCTGCAACTGCTTATTCATATTATGGATACCTTGTGTGTAACCCCCCCTCTGCCCTCAGAGGGGGCGCATTTTGTAATTTCTTTACAACACCAATTGTGTGACGCATCACTTGAAAGGTCTGCAACTGCTTATTCATACCATGGGTTATTGGCGAGCGCAGCAAGCAGGGGTAGACAATAATTTGGAATGGCGAAGCGATTACGCGGGGGGTTGGCGAGCATAGCGAGCAGGGGGGCGGGGCCCCCCTAGTAATATAAAAAAAGAATATCGATATTTAGACTAATTTCATGGTAGTGTGTCCCTTTAAGTTGCATTATTTTGTCTCATTACGAAATAATGAAACAATATAAAAAATAATACGTAGTCCATTTATTGAAAAAAATCACAACATACTTTAAATTTATTATATAAAGCTAGTTACTTTTGCTTTAATCTATGACTTTTTTCGCAAAATTTTTGATACAACAAAATCTTCATTTGAAGGGTATTCCCAAGATTAAAAAAAGAATTTAGGAAAAAAATATTGTATTAAGATGATTATGTTAAAACCAACAATTACAAAAAAAAAAAAAAAAAAAAAAAAAAACTAAAATTTTTGAAAAATAGTGATATAAAGTTGTTACATTGGGATTATCTCTAATCTCGATTTAGTTGTTTTTGGAGATATTAGAACTCAACTCCGACATCTTCACGTGCGTGTAATCTAAATGAGCAAGTATTTTCTATTATTCATATAATAATAATAGTACGAAATTCAAAGTAAATATAGCATTATTTTGACATTAGTTTCCATAATAGAGTACTTGATATTTACATTATATTGAAGGAATCGTTATGGACATTACAATCAAAAGAACGCAAAAAACTTTTTGAAATACCATAAAAATAAAATAAATAAAATATCGCAAGGCCTTTCGATAGAACTTAGTCTATCTTCATCGGGCGAAAAGACGTGCGTCTACAATGAATGTAGCGGCACGACTCGTTTTAATGGATGCAGCCAGTGAAGGCCATGTTCAACCAATCGACGGGAAATGGTTCTGATCGCCACGGAAACATTTAGGGTATCTTGCACATGCTGCAGAATCGAGGTACAAGTGACTTACGGGTCCGCTGCAGCTTGTTGGAGGATGCGTCGATCCACACGTGCCGACGTCACTCTGACTGCACCTGCACCCCACAATCTTGCCACATTTTCTTGTTCCAACCATGTTTGCCTCAGCTGATGCACCGTGCTCGCATCCATGCGGCTATCAGTTGCGATTTGACGTAAGGACTAACCCCCCCCCCCTTGTCAGTCCGATCACCATACCTCTCGTAAAATCTGCTGGAATAGCCTTCGTTGACGACGGCCTGGCATTCTCTTCTACACGCGTATCCTCCGAGACAAAAACAAAATTTCTTCGATAATTCGTGTGGCAGAAATAACGACATGAATACTGCCCATTCTGCAAATTCCTTCTCTTATATTTTACATCACGTGCTTCGGAGACTTGCGCATTTCACATCATTCGCATAACTCAGTGAAGTGCGTCTACTCTAAAATTTGCATAAAATTATGACCACTCCTTTTTGGTGTTACATTTTCAATGTCGAGCAGTGTATAATGCCTTTGCATTGTATTTTCATTCAGCTGCCTATAGAAGAGGTTTACGAACTTATAGTTCATAAAGCAGTTAACGAAGTAAGTTTTCATTATAGACCATTTGTAATTTATATTAGATTAAAATGAATCAATGTAAATCCAATATGTTTTTGCATAAAATAATAGTTCTGGCCTAAAAGAATCATATTATTCTCAAAATTCAAATGTTACTGCAGCTATAGACTATCCATACTGTTATCTATTTATTTCAACACATTAATTATATTTCTTAAGCAGAAAAGTATGCTTTTTTAACGCGAACACATTTGATATGTTATGTGTACATATGTGACATAAAAAGATGTGTGGAAATATGAAATTTTGCAGAATGATAGCAATATCTTACAATTTTATATATAATGAATACATTATTTTTTGCCTTTGCTTATGCGAGTAGAAATCAGTTGTGTATCAGAAATTATTATTTTTTAATTTTAAATAATTATTCTCTTGGCAGACTTATTAAATTTATTTCCATAATATATTTCCACAAATACTTGAAAAGCTTCCTTTTCTTTTACTCCTGAAATTGATAAATCCTATAGAAAAAAATGAATATGCGGTATGTGATATATAAAAGATATGATAAAGGTTTTAGATTAAAATATAATCCCTCGAACCATCGAATGTGACAAAATTATAAAAATTCATACAAATTGTTTGCGTAAAAACTCCTTTTCGTTCAAAATATCGCATGATAGCTGTATTTTTTTTCTTTTAAATTTTGAAGGAAAAATCCAATTTCTAAAATTTTATTAATAATATTCAAAGATAATTCTATAAAGACAATGATTCTGTGTAATAATTTTATTTTCTACACATAAATTAAAAAAAATATCTTAAAGTGTTGTCACAATAATGTATACTTATAACATTTATGTAAAGCTGTGCATTTTTTTCATTATAAAAAACATTGGAATGTTTTATTTGTAACTTGTTTTAACAATTATCTTATCTTATTGAAATACAAAATACTAGGGTATAAAAGTAGACTTTTATCAAGACAGAAAACATTAATAATATTTTATGTTGCTTTGAAATTTTGTTTTCCTGTTATCGCTTAGTAAAAAATGTATCATACTTACTCATCCAAAGAGATAATAAGTTTTATCAATATTCGTTTATCAAAAGTTTAAGGATTTTGTGCTTCATTTGCAATTACATAACAAATATCTCAAGTATAAAATTCTTCTTTTAGTTTCAAAATATTAAATCTGTATGCAAAGTTACTGAACATAAATCTCTAATTTTCTACATACAAGAAAAAGTAAAAGATAAATTCTACATACATTATATTGTAAAGGATTTATATTGCTTTGAAATATTTAAATTTGTTTCGTTTAAAGTATTATAATGTGTATTACTATTTCAGATATGAGTATGAATATATTTTCTCTGCATTAAATAGGCAAATAACAATTAACACGATTTTACATGAAAGAAATATTTTAAAAGTAAACTATGTTTTCATGGTATACCGTTTTTTAGCTCACATAGCCTGTCTATCATAGCCTGAGAGCTTATGTGCCCGTCCGTTCTGTATGTACGTTCGTGCGTAACGCGATAACTCATGATAAAAATATCCGATCCACTTGAAATTTTGTATGTATGTATACCCTGACAAGGCGCTTCCCTAATTAGTTTTTGGAGTTAATTCGATATGTATATGAGGGGAAACGGGGGGCTCATGCCCCTCCCCTTAGTTGATATAAATGGGATTTTCATGCAGAATTAAGTTTTCGTTCAAAATTTAGATTAGGATCATTCTGATGAGGCGATTCCGTGACTGTTATTAAGTGTTCATTGAATAAGTATAAATGGGGGGAAAATGGGTTCTAATGCCCACCCCCTTAATTTATATAGATGGGTATTTCAAGCAGGATTTTCAGATTTCGTTCAAATCTCTGAATAGTTTTGGAAGTTTAATGGTTAAGTATAAAAGAGGGGGACAACTCCTTTTAAATTATATAAATGCTAAATGGGTTTCTAATAAGAATTATGTCATTTGCTTTGAATTTTAGATATAGATTCTTTATATGATAAAGCATGTCTTTGATAGTATAGGAGGTTCAATGATTAAGTATAAAAAAAGAGGAAAGGGGAGAGCTGTTTCCCTTTCTTAATTTTTTTTCGAACGGAATTAACCCTTGAAAATATAAGGCTTTAATGTACTATTAGTATTTGTAGCCTGTGAGCTCAATGCCATCAGTTTAACTGGGCAGTATTTTTTAAAATATATATTAGTTTGAATGGATAAAAATAAATGCAGTATGTGTTACCAAAAATAATAGTTCCCATCTATAAAATTCCTATTTTTCCCAAAATGAATATCTTATTTCAGCTGTAGCATATCCATTCTGTTATCTATTGAATTTGACAGATTAATTATGCACCCAAAAAAAATTTAATAAATAAACAAGTAAGAAAAAACATGCGTTAAGCATAAATTATGAAGCATTTTCCAACACTTCATGGAACCTTTAACAAAACTTTGTTATTTAGGGAAATAAGGACATATAGACAAATATAGCCAAATATGTATTCGAATACTTTTGAACAGGATTGTATTTCTTCTGTCAATTTATATATGTACTACATAATGGAAAAATATAGTTTGGTTAGAAAATGCTCTGTAGCTTCCAATTTCTTTTTCAGCAATTTATACTAATAGATGGAAACATACTTGAATACTTAAATTTTTTGTGCATCCCTGTAAATGCTATGCACTTTATATAATGCACGACAGTATAGTACAATTTGTACAATTTAAGTTAAGTCTCAGTGACATACATCAATTTTTTTATGCATGAAATAGTTAAATATATTGAAAATATGTCGCACATCAATCCCCCCTTTACCATTATATAATGGAAATCTTTTGTGTGGCTCTGTAAATAAATAATAGCTATATTCTCACCACATAAATTATGTAATGCATATGTTAGTGCACCTGGTAGATGCATATATATTTCAATATGTTTGACAGGGTGTAACATCTTTAAAAGTCCTTTGAAACGATTTTTCTCATAGGCCGTAATGTAATGGAAAATGTTTGACTGTCCCTATAAATAAACTAATGGTAATAGAAACTTCATTTTTAATATAGTTTGTGCAGGGTTAAACCTCAATAACGTCCAACATTTTCATAAGAATCCCAGTATATTTACGAGAGTTAGAGTGCGGCAGACGGCCATCCGGCCAGACGGAGAGACAAATCGAATGGATAAGTACTTTTAAACTTTGTTGGAAAGTGCTAAAACCCGTTTTATTTACGGCCGAAATTGCTGGCAGAAATGTTGCCATCAGTTCTTGCGGCAAAAAATTGCAGTAAAATTAGATGTAAATTTTATTTATTACATCTCATTTTACTGAAATTTCGACAGCAAAAATTGGGCTGCGGCCATAAATTTAATGAATTTTTTTTTAGAGTTTTTTCTTATTCCGAAAAATTATGATTTTTCCAACTAGAACTTATTTCATATGTTAGTGGTATATGATATAAAAAGGTAGATGTGGAAATAAGATATTTTGTAGAATGATAGCAATATATTACAATTTTATATATAATGAGTGTAATATTTTCTGTTATTACTGGGTAAAAACCAGTTGTGTAAATTTATCATAAATGTTATTTTAAAAATTAAAATAAGTAATCTCTGGGAAACTTACTTTGTAAAAGCTTTCTGCTCCCTTCCTCGTGAAATTGATGAGTCCTATACAAGAAAAATTGTATCCGACCTGTAATATGTAAAGGAATTTATGATGGATTGCATTCAAATATAGTTCTTTAAATCATAGAGTCTGTCAAAAAATTATAGAAATTCATGCAAATTGCTTGTGTAAAAACTTTAATTTTGTTCAAGATTTTGCACTGTGCTTATGCATTTTTTTAAATTGTGGCCAAACATGTAACTTCAAAATTTTCATTAATAGTGTCAAAGATAATACTACAAAAATAATGATTATATGCAATAATTTTGTTTTCTACATTAAAAAAAACTATTCTCACTATGTTTACAGTTTAATTGTACACTTATTACAATAATGTACAAATATGGATTTGTTTTCCTATAAAGAACATTGAAATGTTTTATTTTTATCTTGCTTGTCCTATCTCATAAAAAAAAAAAAAAAAAAAAAAAAAAAAAAAAAAAAAAAAAACTAGCACACAAAAGTAGATACTTATCGATAAAGAAAACGCTACAAATAATTTATATGTTTTCTGAAATCCGTTTTCCTATTATTGTTTAGGAAAACAAATTATCATACTTATTCATCCAAAAAGATAATAAGTTTTATCAATATTCGTTTATCAAAAGTTTAAGGATTTTATGCTTCATTTGTAATTCCCAAATAAATATCTTCAGAGAAACAATCTGCTTTTTGTTGCTGAAGTATTTAATTTGCATGGAAAATTACTGAATATAAATCTTTAATTTTATAGAAAAAAGTAAATGATAAATTCTAGATGCATTATATTGCAAGAGATTTGTGATATTGTTTTCAAAATTTTAAATTTGTTTACTTTAAACTGTTATTAGATACATTAATATTTTACGCATCAGTATTTCTTCTGTATTCAAAAAACATTTTACATTTTATATTAGCGAAATGTTTTTAAAATAAAGTTAAAGTTTTTAAAAAATTAACATCATGTTGTATTTTATGATTACATAGTTATTATTATTTTTTTATGGTGAGCATATGAAAACAATTAGTAAAGAAAATTGTATTTTTAAATGTCGATATGTACTATAAATTCTGCATGCATTAACTTCTACAGAACACGGTATCAGATATTTTTAGATATTTTTAAACTTCAATTATGAATTTACATTAAAAAATGATAACTAATAAAGATTCAAAAACGACCAAAATTTTGTACATAAAATTTGAAGAAATAAATAAAGCTATTTCTGGAAAATAGCTTGAAATGTTTAGTATATTATTTTATTCTTTTCGAATTGCTAAAACAACACAAAAGTAAAGTAATTATTTATTTATTTGTTTATTCATTTATTTTGTAACGGTTGGGTGCTCGTACTGGGTGTTGAATGCAGGCATAACTCAGAACGTAAGATAAAAACAGTTTATTTAAAACGATTAGGGCTCAAGGGGAATGGAGCAGTTCTGTAATTTTAACAACTGATAACAATACTAAAATGTTAAACTCATACCCACAGCTCCGGCACTAACTCAATCGGGGCACTTCAGATTACTTCTCAGCTATATGTAGGCTAAGCTGCTAGATAAAATCTTATTAGACAGCCCGTGACTGTATATATATTCTTTATTAACTTTGAAATAGTCAACGTAATTACTATTAACTTCTTACCACCGGCCAACTTCTGGAGTCGAATTCCAAAACTCCTTGTCAGCTCACTGAAGGCTCGCTAATACTTGATATCGCTTACTCTAGATCACTACTAGCTGTCCAATGCCGCTAGACACACACCGCTAGACGCCACTCTGCTGGCTAATGCAGCCAGAGACACACATCACACACACTCATATACCAAGGTTTTATATGCTGCAAACTGAGATATAACAAATTTACATATTACTATTAACCGCGACATAACTGTAGAATCCGAAAGAGACACACACGCTCTAGAAAGTTAAAGAGAGGATAGATGTCGCTTTCACGCTACATATGTTAAATCATTGACGTCACGATCTCCAAAATGCTAGAATGCTTTTATTACAAAGGTCACTCCCTCACAACCCAACCTCGGACTCTACAGAGAAAAAGGACTGGGCAAAATGCATGCCCAGAACTTTTTCTTGTTATAAATTTCAAACCGTACAAAAACAAAGTGATGGGTGAAATTTGGCAACGAAACATAACTTTTAAAATATTACACTTTAACCCATCACAACAAAAACATCACTTTACATCAAATATTCACATATTCAATCACAATCATCCTCCATCACAATAACCTCCATAAAACTTTCAAAACTCTTAAAACTTCCCAAAACTAACTACTTTCTCTTCCAGAACAACCCACTCCATTGAGAGTGCTAAAATTCATCAAAACACTAAACTTACGAAATTTTCCTCAATACTGAAATACAACTGTAACTTTACCAAAAATTTCTCCATAAAACTTTCCTAACACTAGAATTCGCACCAAGTCCAAAAATTTTCCTCATCAAAATTCAGAACTCATCTAAAATTAAATTTACTTCATACTATAATAACTCTATACTACAATAACTCTGTGCTACGACGTAATACCTAATACCCATTAGCCAATGACCTAACTCCCAAAACTTCGTTAGAACTAGCTCCACTTTAACAATATTTGGGGTAACATATGTACAGCTTCACATAGCTGTGCTTATGCAATAAGCTAAAAATCAAATTTAAAAAGTGACGTCATCACATACTCTTCATCTGTATAAACTAAAAGAAAAATATCAGTATCAATACATAACACAGGTATACTTCCCTGCAAGAAAATCACATTAACATTCAATTTTAATACAATACAATTTTATATTCAAATGTAAGATAAAACTTCGCAACTTGCGGAAATCACTCCCAACTAAAGTACAAACGCAACGCATAAACTATGAACGATAAGAAGAAAGTTAATTCATTAAATGTTAGTATAGGAGATAAAAACGCGTGTCAAGGACTTCTTGACCGCAAAACACGTGCCTGCCTGATTCGCGGCGCGTGTACAAAATAACCCAAAATACTATCTATAACTTTATCAAAATAAAACATACATTAACATGTTTTTTATAACACATGAACAGTATAACAATATAATAACATTTTAACAACTAACATAACAACTTAACAATAGATCCAGAATTTTAAAAGCGGTTAAGACCAAAATTTCAAACATACATAAAAGTAACAATTTTGCAAACAAATTTTGAACCCAATTAAGCACCATTCGTGAGTCCGTCAAAAAATTTCCAAAAAATGGCCAAAAATACAAAACATTCTATCTGCTATTCATTCCTTCACATTGCTACCATATACACTGGTGAAAACAATTAGAGGGACAAATGGTTTTTTTTTGCAATTAAAAAAACCTAACAAAGAAAATAAAACCAAGCTTGGCTAAAATATCACCCGATACAAGACTAATGCATGGAAAAACAAAAATGGGCGCAACCTGCACCCTAAATAAGGAAATTGGGAAAGTGCCCAGCACAGCAGACGACTGACACTCTGTCAGTCAAAGGAAAACATGTCTGACACTCTGTCAGTTAAGAGGAAAACATTTCTAATAAGGTGTGTGATCGCCTTTAACAGCTACACAACTCTCACATCGGCGTTTCATACTGTTTACCAATGTCTTTATCAATCCCTGTGGCAACCGCATCCACTCTTGCACCAAGGCCCCCTTGAGCTCATCGATATTCGTTGGAGCTGGTCTTCGAGCTGCAATTGATCGTCCAAGGGCGTCCCACACGTGATTGATTGGATTAAGATCAGGGGACATCGCGGGCCACTTCATTCGTTGAATATCCTCCGATTCGAGGTATTCGTCTACCAACTGAGCCCTATGTGGATGGGCGTTATCGTCCATAAAGATGAAATTTTGTCCATATGCTCCTCGAAAAAGTCACACATAGGGTGCAAGAATCTCGTCCCTGTATCGTTGACCTGTCAGAGTACCTCTATTAAACACCTGCGAGGTCGGTACGCCCGTCTGCCATGATACCTGCCCAGACCATCAAACCACCTCCACCATAATGGTCCTTTTCGACAATATTAGAGGGCCGATATCGACTCCTGGGTTCTCTCCATATAAGAACACGTCTCGAGTCTCTGTCCAGACTGAATCGTGACTCATCACTAAAGAGTACCTGCCCTCAATTATCCTCTGTCCAAGACAGGTGTTCTCGGCACCATGCTAGACGAGCCTTTTTGTGGTTCCTACTCAAAGGGATGCAGACTTCAGGGCGTCTGGCATACAGGACACCTGCGTTAAGTCTCTGGGTGACTGTTATCCGTGAAATGAATGTTCCTGTTGCATTATACAGGTGACGAGAGAGTTGTGTTGCTGTAGCGGACCTATCTCTTTTAGATAAAACTCTCAAATAATGGTCTTCAGCCGGCGTTGTTGCACTCTTACGGCCTTGACCAGGTCGGCGAACCACTGTTCCTGTCTCTGTGAATTGTTTCCACAGAGTGGAGACCACATTTCTCGGAACCCCGAGCTCTTTACAACATGTAGCTTGTGATTGGCCGGCCTCGAGTCTCCCAAAAATCAGCCATCTTGTTGCATCATCTAGACGATGACGACTAGCCATATTAACGATAGGTTTAAAAAGAAATTCAAAAACCACGGATTGGGTTCATCTACGAGCGTTCAAAACTTCCTCACGCTACAAGCATCAGAGAGCAAATGAAGTACCTTTACACAAAAGCGATCGCAGCGCCACTACTTTATGGCGAGGCAGATCACTGCTCAGCAGGTGTGTCCGTAATGAGCTTAATTATAATTTGATACCTTATTTGCGTATAGGCATAACTTATTTTGTTCGTTTTTTTAAAAAAACCATTTGTCCCTTCAATTGTTTTCACCAGTGTATATGTACTCTAATAGAAATTTAATAAAGAACATGATCACCCAATTATAGAGATGATTCGCTGCTAGCCGGCTTCATACTACAGGATGGCTTTCTCCTCTTGTCCCAAAAACCTTGCACGAAGGATCTTTCGTCATTAGAACTGTACGGTGACGCCACAGTTGACTGTCGTGCCTGCAGCCTGGTCCTGAATGGATGCCGTAGGACACTTGTAGATTCCCCTCGACGACTCCGCTCTGATCAGTTCGCTGGGGTCACTCGATGGCGAGATTCAAACTGCTGATTCCGGTACTCTGAATGTTGTCTCCTCTTTCTAGACGCACCCGAAATTACTGAAGATCCTAGGCCACGTTTCTTTCCGGATCTATGCTGTCTCTTATTTGGCAAAAAGTCCGATTTAAAAGTTCTTTTCTCAGTTTGACGAGTGTCCATATGAAGTTTTTTCAAAGATTAAGTACTGAAGACGTTGAACTATTGGATAACTTATGTTTTTGATGTTGCTGTCTAATAAGTGGAGGAACGGGACAGTTTATGATCTTTTGCCTTTTATGGCACACTGAGTCTGACGTATTTGACACTGCTCTTTTATTTTTATTATCATACTTTGCTCTCGGTTTGATAGACTTTCTACTTTCAATAACAGTTTTTGGGGCTGTTTGACCAGATTTTCTTTTTGAATATTAATGAAAAGAATTAGATGAAGAAGTGCTGGACTCGGGACACTCATTGGATCGGGAATATTTCGAAACACCACTCGACACATGAGAACATTCACTACCATTTTCTCTAAACTTATAAACTCGAATCTGATCCAGATTAACCGTCATTCTTTCACCATTGACATTAACAACCAAATTATTATTTCGAACTTCCAAAACCTCAAACGGACCCACAAACTTTGAACCAAACTTAGCTACCCTCTTCTGACGACTTGAACTTAACCAATGCTTTTCTACTAACAAAAAATCTCCAACTTTAACTTCCAATTCTCTTCTACGCATATTATAGTATTGAGCTTGCTTCTCCTGTGTTTTTTCCATCTGAACTTGAGCCTCCTTAACCAACCTCTCAATATCCTGCCACATAAACTGACTTTCCACATCCGACACCATAACTAGCCTTTGAAATGGAGTAATAACTTTTCTACCCAAAAACGATTCAGCCGGCGTTTTCCCCGTCGACTCGTGAACTGCCGTACGAAGTGCGTACGCAAAATGCTGAAGAAACTGGTCCCAATTTGCATGATGAGAACCAACATAAGAAGAAATCATTTGAATTAATGTACGATTTACACGTTCAGCCATATTAGACTGAGGACGATACGGAACAGTAAAAGAATGATCGATCTCCAGCTTCTCACAAAACGACTTAAAAATATTAGATATAAAATCATAACAAAATGGTTTACTAGCAACGAGTTCTTCAAAACCAATATGAATTTCATTCGTTAAACTCAGTTTATCTGAAAAGACTTCACCAAAATCGACCAAAGACTTATTAAACTCCTCTTTCTCAACTTCACTTAAACCCGACTTCCCCAAATCAACTGACACTGAAACAGGCTCTTTCTTACTCACATTCTCATCATTATTCACGATCAACGACTTTTTAAAGAAATCCAGACTAATTCCTCTATCCTTCATGTAATCCACACCACTATACAATGCACTGTTAATCCATCTAACACACAAAACTCCTAACATGTCTTAACCGAACGAATTTCAACTTCCAACTCTATTGAACCCTTATTATCACAAGCTACTCCCTGCGCCGACTGAACCACCAGACTTAACCTCTTCAACTTCTTATACGAAAAATATTTCCGATAACAATCAAAAGAATGAACGACTTATCTGCCCCTGTATCGAAGACACTCTTAACGACAATACCATCTAACACAATTAACACTTCAGGTAACTCAACCGGATTAATAGTAACTTTATTCAAACTCACAGAAGGCTTTTCCACTTTAACCTGTGACTGCATACCTTCCGAAATACGTCACCTACCAGTTTAAGTGACCCGACCTCTTAACACATCTCTTTTGCATTGATCTACCTTCAAAATTCTCATCCGAAGTTAATCTCCTTACTTGCGAAGAAACATTCTTGTCCCGTACTCCTCCTTTCCGACCAAAATCACTATTTTGCCTATTTCCATACATATCTCTATCACCACTTCTAAAATTATTAGCAGCACCACAATTCCTATTACCATTACCAGTATTCGACACATTACGGCCAAATCCATAATTTCCATTACTCAAATTATTATCCGGAAGTCGCTGTCCCCCTCTCAAAAAACTACGCTCCCCCTCATTTCTCAAATTACTTCCCGTGACAGGACTCTGTCGACGGCTACGCGAATCCCGTTGATCCGAGCTATGCCGAGTCTCATACTTCAATAATATTTGGTGCATTTCTGAAAAGTTCTTAGGTGCTCTAATCTCGATATAGTCCTGTATAATCGCATTAAAGAGAGGAAGAACTATGTCCAATAATTCCTCAAATGCGATATCTAAATCCAATTTATTTTTCAGTTCAAGCTTACGTAGGTAAAACTTTGATGCTGATTCGTAAATATTTTGCTTATTGCAGTAAAATTCCTTCCTCAAAATACTCTTATCTTTAACGCTAGAAAACGCCTTTTTTAACTTAACCACACTCTGCTCAAATCTTTTAGCTTCATCATTAATCAAAAATTTTCCTATATTTTCTAACCACAAAAGTGCTTCTCCCTTGAGAGAGCATTTAAATACTATATATCTAATTTTCTCAGGTATATTATTGAACAAAATATAATCATCTAATTGTACTAGGAATTCATTAACGTCACCTGCACCCGTAAAATAAACACGTGGCACAATCTCACAATGTCCGACTTTTCGTTGGGCGCCATTTGTAACGGTCGGGTGCTCGTACTGGGTGTTGAATGCAGACATAACTTAGAACGTAAGATAAAAACAGTTTATTTAAAACGATTAGTGCTCAAGGGGAGTGGAGCAGTTCTGTAATTTTAACAACTGATAACAATACTAAAATGTTAAACTCATACTCACAGCTTCCGAACTAACATAATCGAGGCACTTCAGGTTACTTCTCAGCTATATGTCGGCTAAGCTGCTTGATAAAATCTTATTATACAGCCCGTGACTGTACAGCTCATATTCAAAATATTAGAATAATTACCTTTTTTTAGAAATTGAAAATATTGTTTGGTAATTTAATGTCTTTTAATGAAAATATGCAAACGATATTTTTATTAAGAACTTATTGTTGATTAAACTTACTTGTTATCTTAAATATAATATCATTTTTGAAAAGATTAATTGCAAAAAAAATTATTTTGAAAAGTCAAAATATTAGAATATTTATTCAAGTGTTTCAAAATATTAGAATATTTCACATTAATTCTCCTTTAATTATTACCAATTCTTAACTGGTGGCATCATTGATTAAATTCAGACTATTTTATTTAAAATCAGTATTCTTTTTTGCAGTTTGTTTCTTTTTCGTCTTAAAATGGGCCGTGTGAGTGATATTCCTGAATCTACTAAACTTCGTATGGTTGATTTGTATCGGCACGGTAAAAATCAATGTTTTATAGCGAATTATTTACATTGTTCGCAATCGAGCGTTAGTAAAATACTAATACAATATTCAAAAATTGGAAAATTTCAAAATAATCGCCGAAATGGTGGCCGAAAACCAAAAAAATCTGCTAGAGATGACAGGAAACTGAAGTGTATAGTTAAGAAAAACCGTTTTAAAAGTGTGCGATTCTTGCACCGAAAATGGAAAGAAGAAGGAATTGAAGTTTCTACATCGACAACATTAAGACGTCTCCATAAATTTAAATTTGAATCTCGTGTACCGAAAACAAAACCTCTCATGACTACAAGACAAAAGCGTATAAGATTGAATTGGTGTAAATCAAGACGTTTATGGAGCAATGAAGATTGGAAAAAAATATTATTTAGTGATGAAAGTATGTTTTGTGTTTCATATGGAAATCAAGGTATTCGAGTTTGGAGAATGAAGCAAGAAGCATTTGATAAAGAATGCCTTAAACGCTCCGTAAAATATGCTGCTAGTGTCATGGTTTGGGGTTGTATGAGTGCAGAAGGACCTGGAAAGTTATGCATCGTCTACGAAAAGGTTAACTCTCTGATATATCAAGAAATTTTAGAATATTACATGATTCCATCATCAGAAGATTTATTTGAAGATGATTTCATCTTTCAACAAGATTTAGCGTCCCCGCATACCTCGGTGTCAACTAAGAATTGGTTCCGCCAACGCAACATTAAGGTACATCCTTGCCCACCAAATTCACCAGATCTTAATCCCATCGAAAACTTATGGTGTATAATGAAGAAAAAACTTCAAGAAAATCCTCCTTCAAGTAAAACTGAGTTAGTGGCACGTATAAAGTCTATTTGGGCTAATATTGATAGAAATGTTTGTAAACACCTTGTATATAGTATGCAAGATCGATTGTACGCTGTTATGAAAGCTAAAGGGGATGCTACAAAATATTAACTACCATTTACTTCATATTCGTAAGGTAATATTGTTGCGTAAAATAAAATATTCTAATATTTTGAACCAATCTAAATTTTATTCTAATATTCTGGTGTGTTTAAGGAAGCTGTATACCTAATTTATTGTGCTGTATTTTATATTTTATAAATGTTAAAATCTTATCTAAACATTCCAGATTTAATTTATAAGAAATTTAATTGCATTTACTTAGTATAAAAAATAAATAAATGACAAATAATTTTTTCTTATTACTTTTTCTCAATTATTCTAATATTTTGAATATGAGCTGTATATATATTCTTTATTAACTATGAAATAGTCAACGTAATTACTATTAACTTCTTACCACCGGTCAACCTCTCGAGTCGAATTCCAAAACTCCTTATCAGCTCACTGAAGGCTTGCTAATACTTGATATCGCTTACTCTAGATCACTACTAGCTGTCCAATGCCGCCAGACACACACCGCTAGACGCCACTCTGCTGGCTAATGCAGTTAGAGGCACACACCACACACACTCAAATACCAAGATTTTATATGCTGCAAACTGAGATATTACAAATTTACATATTACTGCTATCCGCTACATAACTGTAGAATCCGAAAGAGACACACACGCTCTAGAAAGTTAAAGTAAAAGAGAAGATAGATGTCGCTTTCACGCTTACATATGTTAAATCATTGACGTCACGATCTCCAAAATGCTAGAATGCTTTTATTACAAAGGTCACTCCCTCACAGTTTATTTATAAATCAACTCTACAAATGCTATCTGAACTCACAAAAAGTTAAACTCATAAAAAATATTTAATAGATCCTCAAATATACACTTAACTTTTAAAAAACATTGTACTGCTGAATAAAGACTGTACAACTGAACTTACCGCAAAAAAAGCTTTTCTGAGAATCGCATTAAAAATAATCTCCCACAACGTTGGCCAAAATCTATAGAACACAATACTGCCGCTTTAATCCTTTCATTACATTTTAAAGAGTACCTTTCTATGATATGGCCTTCATTGAACCCCTGAATCTATTATCTTTTATTGTTCAACACTTTATCCTTCATTCATCATTTTAGGACATCCTGACGTTTCTGGCGACCTCGTCCGTGATTTCTTATAAAATTTAGACACAAATATTTATTTCTACACGGACCATTAATATACATTTTAATGCCTTTTTTACCTTCTAATTTTGTATTATCCTTTTTACACGTTTCAAAATTTTTGTTGTTGTTGTTAGAAAATTTTCGTGGTTTTTTTTCTGTTTGTTATCTAAAACATTTTCTCTGATTCCCAATATATGTGTGATGTTTTACAACAAAACTATTTCTTAGATAATATTTATTTTCTTCATTTTTGTCTTCATGATCACGATTTTTATAATTTCTGCTAAATATCTTCTTATTTGTATTTACTCATTCAATATTCCATTCTTCCCTAGAGTTTATCCATTAATAATATTTTTAAATTTTGTCATTTCATTTTTATTTTCCTTTGACTATACACATAATTTGCGTTTTTTTAGATCGCTCATTTATAAAATTTTTTATACCTCGCTTTACTAATTCAACTTTTTCTTAATAATAAAATTTACTTTTCTCGCACGAAACTTCCGTAATATTCTATATTGCTTTTCATTTTTTTCACTAGTATTCCTTTTAGCTCTAATCTATCTGCCACACCTAATGGTTTTGACTTTCGCATTTTCAATATTTGGTGAGATTATTTATTTCTAAGCTACCTTTTGGAACTGTTAAATTGAATCCTAATATTGCACTTATAACTAACAAGATATAGACATAAACGTCAGTATGTCAACATAACATTGTAAACTTGATACTACAGGAAAGTTATCAATCTGTCTTCTTGTATTTCGTTCTGAAACAATCTTATTGGCTTCGAATCTTCTTTGTCAAAATCGATCAATGTACTCATATTTTCATAACTAAGGTGCGCCTATTTCGTCATAGTATTCCTTATTTATTAAACTCATCACTTGCTTGGTAAATGCTAATTTTCGAGTGTTTCTCATTTATTGGCATTACACGTACACTACATGGCCATTGATGACCGTCCACTTGCGATTTTAGACATTTTGTTAAATATCAAGAAAAATACATGAGGAATTATCCCAAAACTCTTAGTGCATAAATATAATATTACAAGTCATACATTTCCTTGAAGATATTTTCCCGAAACTCCATAGGAGACCGTCAAAAAATTAAAAAAAGAATGAATATCTTTTGGATAACTGTGTCAAAACTAATGTAGCAAAAGCGATTAAACTGTAGATTGTGATTACGTGGCTTATAATAAACTGTCTTCATTTTTACTCGAATAGCGTGTATACTCATAGAGAAATTAAGGTTTTTATAAAAATGGTCCCAAATTTTGCCAAGTTTTTTGTTTATAACTTACAGATTTCTTAATATAAAGTAACATTGTTTTCTGAAAATATAACAATCAATATTGTACACATTACATCGTAATCAGAATTAAAAAATAATAAAAAATGTATCAAAAATGAACAATTTTATGAAATAATTTTTCACTAAGCATGCGTGAATGCTATCTTTTCATTTGCATATTGCGTTAGGTAAATGTACAGAGCAACTTTTGTAAAAGTCTCAAACTCATAGCTTGAAAATTCTGAAAGTAATCGTCCATCGAATAAGCATAAAATCCGTTGTTTACAAAGTTTAGCAAAATAATGAGGGATTTTATCCAAATATAGTAATACATCCCATATTGTGTAGTCTATATTGACACTAATCAATGAATATATGGATATAACCCTTCTTGTTTCTGCTTTATTTTGGGAATAACGGATTTTCAACTTATTCTATTGACGATTATTTTCAGAATTTTCAAGCTATGATTTTGCGACTTTCACAAAAGTTACTGTATACATTTAGCTAACATAATATTCAAATGATTATCTTTGACGCATACGCAGTGAAAAATCATTTAGTAATCCTACTGATTTTTCATAGAATTTTTATTATTTTTTAATTCTGTGTGCAGAATATTATTTACAATGTTGCTTGTCATATTTTCAGAAAATAATATTATTTTATATTAAGAACTCTGCAAATTATAAGCAAAAAATCTTGGAAAAAGTTTTTGGACTGTTTTTATAAAAACCTTGATTTTTCTACAAGCATACATGCTATCGACATAAAAAGGAACACTGTTTATTACAATAAGCCACTTAATCATAATCTGCAGTTTGAGCGCTTTTGCTAAATTAGTTTTGATAGGGTTGTCAGAAATATATTCATTCTTTTTTAATTTGTTAACGGTCCCCTATAAACTTTCGGGATAAAACCTTCACGGAAATACATGACCTGTACTATTATGCTTATACACTTAGAGTTTTGGGATAATTCCTGCTGTATTTTTCTAGATATTTAACAAAATGTCTAAAATCGCAAGTGAACGGTCATCAATGACCATGTAGTGCATGTTTATTATAGATAAGGAGGCACCAAAACAGTCAATCGCCTAAATCAAGTTGACGGATGAAATTCTAAGATTAGTTTAGCCTCAATTCTCATATTACAACTAAATTGGTCTATCAAGTCGCATCTTGGTGTAAAACACCTGAAACCCCGAATTTAGCAGCTAACTCATAAGTTTACCATTAAGTTTTCCTGCTTCCAATCCTCAATGTTATCATACTTTTGAATACAAAAAAGCACAATTGTAAAATTAAAAGTGAACCATTTAAATCTAGTTTTTATGTGTTTTCCACCAAGATATGACATTGTTTCCCTCAAATCACATCCTCTCCCTTATTTTCTTTGAAATTTGCATATATTATTATGAGTAATATTCATCAGAGGATTCTGTAAAAATATAAGGTCAAGAAAGATAATAACTCTCAAAGTCCTCCCCCCCCCCCAGTAGTTGCGAATTGAGAAGGTGGAAAGAAAGTTTCATAATATGGATGATTGATGTGATGAGTTTCCGATGCAATATATCACACGCGGGTCAAAAACATTTGGAAATTTTTTGACCCCTTCTTTAATCGCCACCGGCAATAAAAATTTTAAATTCACGTATTTAATTATTTTTAATTATATTTTTTTTCTGCAATTTTATGTTTCGAACCTGAGATCTGCCAAATATTCTAAAACTTGCGATATAATTTACTAGCAGTTACCCGTGACTTCGTTCACATAACATTTAAAGAAGAAATATTTGATCAATCAAGCAAATAATTTCGATGATGAAAAGCATGTGTAATTAACTTTTTATCGCGAATTTATGGTAAAAAACTTCTGATAATCCCTATTTGCTAATTTTTTTTGCTGGTTAAAATTTTTCTTTCAGCGATTAATACTAATAGGTAAAAACATTCTTGAATACTTTTGTTCAGCCCTGTAGTTTTCCAAGTGCCTTTAATACACGAAAGTATCTTTCTGAAATTTAGTTCAAACAAAAATATTTCTTATTACTACCTAAATTACATTTTCTGAAATTATCATCCGAAGACAACTTTGTATCCAGTTCTTTGCGGGACCCTGTATATCATTTTATATATATACTACAAACATTTCTTAGTTTACTAAATGCAGTTCAAAATAAAAATGCACATTTTACATTTTATTTAAAAACCACCTTTGAGTAAATTACGCTCATATTCAGTAACCTTTCCAAGATCTTTTGTGTAACCCTGTATATCTAAATTTAACTATTTAATCTATTACCATTTATACTCTCCATTTAATATGCATACATTTAGCGAAACTTAAAAGCACATATCATAATTCAAAATGCATTTCATCCATGCAACAGTCATCATCCATCATATACAATACTTCGGATAGAATATATACTATTTGAAATCTTTTGTGTGTCCCTGTAAATGCTATGCACTTCGTATTATGCATGAAATAACTCACATTAAGCCTCAGCAACGTATATCAATTTGATTATACATGAAATCGTTCACCATAATTAAAATATGTCGGAAACTGTTCTTCCCTTTATTCTTATGCAATGGAATTCTTCTGAATGACCCTGTAAATGAATAATAAGTGTCCTTTTCACTACATACTTTACAAAATGCATATTTTAGTGCACTTTGTAAATGCATATAAATTTGAATATGTTTCACAGGGTGTAACATCGTTAAATTTAATTAAAACGATTTTTCCCCATAATGCCGTAATGTAGGGAAATTTTTTGACTATCCCTGTAAATAAACTAATTATGGTAGAAACTTCATTTTCAATAGGTATTCGTGCTAGGTAAATGTTAATAACGTCCAAAAATTTCATGGAAATCGGAGTATATTTACGAAAGTTAGAAAGCGACCAGACAGACAGACAAACCGAAAGCATAATAACTTTTCAACTTTGTTCGAAAGTGTTAAAAATCGAGCCAAAAATATATTAATCAGTAGTTTTATTTTCCGCCTTTTCCCAACAAAAAATTTCTTCCATTGATAATTATGAGTTTTGAATAAAAATATTCATTTGTATGTAACTTATAATTTATTAATTAGTATAAGTATAAAATATTTCTTATTCATTTTAAATATGACGTCATTATTTATCTCGCTTCATTAGCTACTGCTATTTATACCCCTTATATTTTTAACGACTGCTATAAAATACCTGTTTTATTTCAACTATGACGTCACATTTTCATAAGTGAACCATTTAATTAAAAATATAATTCTTTTTCATTCTTTTGATTTTTAATTTATGTCGCCATATTTTACACAAAAATTCCCATTAACTAAACAAATATCCTTGATAAATATATTATAAAAATATACCTTTTGTTTTTATTTCAAACATGACGTCATATTTGTTTTCTTTAAATTATTTTATTATAATTTTTCGCGTGGAAGTTTTTTATTAAAAATTCATTGCCGCTGAAAAATTATTATTCCACTTTTTTATTTTCTTGGCAACAGGAAAGGAAAATGGTTAGATTCATGGAGGAAGAATATACTGGAGGTGAACTATAATGATTTGGGTGATGCCAAAAATGTAACCCTACATTAAGTCACATTAAGTCCAAACAAAACCACGTGCTTTGATTCGCCTATGAATTCAAACCGGTTAAAACCCGTATTTGATTGCTCTTGTTTTTTATCGTCGAATTTTTTATCAGACAGCACTTCACAGGTAAAAATTTCTTTGATTATTTAATTATATGTGTTTTAAATATCAAAATAGAAAATCTTTTAACATTTTTCTTGAAGAGAGAACATTATTTTGCTAATATCTGAAAATCGTTTGCAATCAGAAATCTGTATTTTAGATTAATATTTATTACTTATGTTTTCATACATGATTTTAAAAGAATGTTTTCATTATTATATTTTAAATATTATTTAAATGCAATTATTAATATGTAACAAACAAATTTCTTTTTATTTATTCATCTTGATTTTTTTTTATCCCTGAATTATTTATTTAGAATAAATCTATTTGTAATATCGAAACCCTGTATTTATGCTTCATTTTTCGCATTTAAATGTGATTAATTTTAAAATATGTGTAATTTATTTTCTAATAATTTTAAAAACATGATAAGAATCGAAATTTTAACTGCGTGAAAATCAGCTCATTTATTTTACAGCTCTCAAATTTTATTATGCTTTATATCTGTTGTTTTTAGGTGCTTTCGTAATTATGTAAATACGTAGCACCTATAGTTGTCGTTCAGTCCATCCATCTGTCTGTCCATTCGCATATAACAACGCAAAAACTACCCAACCGAATCGTTTGAAGTTTAAAATACATAATACATAATTTTGTCAAGTTATTTGAAATTTAAGATAGATAAATTATGCATAGATGAATTACAGGGACAATCAAAAGTATCCCGTTACATTACTTTCAAGGGGGGTTTCAAATGCATTTTAATCATTTGAAATTTAAAACAAATAATTAATACATAATTTTGTCGTGCCATTTTAAATTTTATAGAAATTGAATGCACAAATCAATTAGAGGAACAATAAAATATATTCCATGACATTACGGTCAATGGGGAAAAAAAGTTTCAAATGCATTTTAATGGTGTTAAACTAATTCAAACATAATAAAACTGACATGAACCTATGAAGTATATACATACTAAAATATACATTCTGTACAATCTGTGATGCAAAGAATATTTGTTTTTAAATTACAGGAGCACACAAAAGTATTTCATTACATAAAGCTATATGGAGAAACATTGTTTGTGGGGCGTGTTTTAATTACATTAAACTATTTAGCATTTTATGAATATGATAAACGTTGCTGAGGTGTAATAAAAATTACTTCCTGTATATTTTCATAAAATAAATAAATAAACAAATACAATAACAAATAAATAAAAACAGGAACACAAAGATTTCTACTACTATAATGTAACCGAAGTACTGTCTACTATATCAGCAAGATCTGAATATTTTAAAAACTTCGTTATCGTACGAACGCACCTCATTTGTTACGCTTCACGTGTAATTTCCAACTTGTTTATTGTTTCTCAAATTTTTTTATTGATAACTAGCGAGCTACGCCCGCTAGCTGGGCCACTTTTTCCAAACGAACCTCGATATTAAGCAATATATAATAAACAAAAAAATTCATTTAATAAGCAAGTCTTGGTGTTCGAATCCTCAAGCACAAAAAAAAAGTAAATTAAAGAGCTATGGTTGTTATGCGCCCATTATCCCGTTAAAAATATTTGGTTTTGCACGGTTGGCGCTGCGCGCCCATAAGAGACATTTTCTCGTATTTTTTGGTTCATCAGAAGCAGACTTTTACGCAGATTCTGAATATCTAATCAGTTTTTTCTACTTTAAAAACTGTCTGCATGATGGTTTAAGAAAAAACGCGCAAAAAAAGTTTCGGTATTAAAAACTGCAAAAGACTGCTATTAAAAAAAAAAGTAATTTCATTAATATCACAAACAACATAACTAACAAATAATTTTGGCAGCTCGTTTTCCGTTTGTACTAACAGAAATTAGTATTAATCGCGTAAATCTTAGGTTACACAATATTCGTGTATGCTACCAAAAAGAAAAAAGTATGAAAATGAGCTACAACGATTAATACTCACATACAGAATTAATAGCCAGTTACATCTGAGATCCTCAAAATATTAATTAGCAACACGATTACCTCTTAGTGAACATATCTGGCTGTGCTTAAATAGTTGTACTTATTATATTAATTAAACCGTGTTTAACATTTTTACCAATTAGTTCTTTTTCTCTTATACATTCTTTGACAAAATGACGGGAGAAAAAGCGGTTTTCGACTGCTTCTTCTTTTAGCCAAAGGGGAAAAGTTCTTGTCGTTCACCGCAAGGTGGCGCAGTGTTCTGCCTTTGAGCTCCGTTTGGGAAATTAGACGTTTTCCGTTCCGATTCCCGACCGGTTTTTAATTCATAACTTTTTTAATTTTGGTCCCACGGTCTCGAAAATGCCCGAAATGACTTTCCCGGAATTTTTCAAATCGAAAGACACCTCTCGCGACTTCCAAATCGCCCGCGTTGCGAACTGTAATCGGCTTCAAGCAGACAGACAGACAGACAGACAGAGGCGTACGGATTTTATTAGTATAGATGCTGTTATTTTGAAGAAGTAAAATTTTTATATTTGTCAAAAATTGTTCTTATTAATGTAAAGCATGACTATATGCTAACAATATTTGTTTTAAAACATGTTTTGGAATTTTTTAATAACGTTGTAAGTATTAAAATTAGCTCTGTTTCAGGCGGAATACTGTTTATGTGTCGGATTCGAATTCAAATATTAGCGGTTCAGATCGATAAAAAAAACATTTATGTTGGATTCCGATTTGAATAGAATTTTCGTGTTCAGGTAAAATACACAACCCGACCCATTCAAGGATCTGGTCTCGCTGCAAATTTAACATACATTTTTATTTGTGAAGCTTTAAGCGTTGAGCAAATAAGCAAAATTATAATATCACTTTTTTTATAATGTTGCAATATTATAATTTTTCAACATTACAGTTTAAGCAACATTATATCATTTTAAACACTCTTACTTTCCTTTGCGTGAAATTTTATATCATCACGAAAAATATTGAAAAAGCCCGGTTTTAAACTATATTGAGCTACACTCTTCACATTTTCAATATGCCTATACAGGGTGTTTCAAAGTTATGCATCAGAAATGTAAAGGCAATTAGCTGGAACATTAATGAGCAGATTTGTAAAGGAATGTGGGTGCGGAAATGTAGGGTTGAGGAGAATAAGTGAATAATTTATGTCTATTTCAATATAATTTAGTAACATATTTTGGCCGCTAAAAGCTCCCAACCATATATCATTATCCCCATAAACGGAATTTTTTTGTGTGGTTCTTTAAATAAATAATAAATGTTTAACAAACTCCATCTTCTACAAAATGCTTGTTATATTGCCGTTTATAAATGCATATCAATTTCTTTATGTTTTAAATGGTCTAACGTCATTGAAATGAACTTGAAACGTTTTTTCCCATTGACCATAATGTAACAGAATACTTTAGACTGTCTATGCAAATGAACTATAAATTCTACACATTTCCTTTTCAATAGCGATCACGGTGTAGTACACGTCAATAACATATAAAAAATGCTACGAGCATCAGAGTTTATTTACAAGAGTTAGAACTCGGCCACACAAACCGGAGTCATAAACATTTTTCATCTACGTTACAAAGTATTAACCAGTAAAAAAAAAAAAAAAAAAATCCCGCGTTAAACATAGATTATAAAACACTATCCAAATTTCCTTAATTCTTTAACAAAACTTCGTTATTCAGGGAAATAGGTGTTACTGCCCATAACCAAATATGTATTCCAATACTTCTGAATGGCTCTGTATTTGATTTGTCGGTTGATATATATACTATATCGTGGAGAAATTTAGTTTAGCAAAAAAATGCCTAGCTGGATGAAATTTTTCTTTTGGCAGTTTATACGAATAGATGTAAAACATACTTCAATACTTTTGTTCAGCCCTGCAGTTTACCTAGTTACCTTTATTACACGAAAGTATTTTTCTAAAATTAATTATATAAAAAAATAAATAAAAAATGTTAATCAAACAACAATACTCTTTAAACTATTTAAATCATATTTCCAGAAATTATCATCCTTAAACAAACCTGTATCCAGTTCTTTGCGTGACCCTGTATATCATTTAATCTATATTCTACAAACATTTCACGATAAACTAAATGTGAATCGACGTAAAAATGCAAAACTTTTTTAAAGACAAACCTTTAAGTAAATTACACTCACATTCAGTAACTTTTCCGAGTTCTTTTGAGTAACCCTGTATATCTTAATTGTGTAACTATTATAGCATTTATGCACACCATATAATGTGAATACATTTAGTGACACTTAACAGCGCATATCATAATTAAAAATGCCTTTCATCCATGGAACAGTTACCATGCGTAATATACAGTACTTCGAATAGAATATGCTTTTTGAAGTCTTTTGTGTGTCCCTGTAAATGCTATGCACTTCGTATTATGCGTGAAATAACTCATTAAATCTCAGAGACGTATATCAATTTGATTACACATGATACCGTTTACCATCGTTAAAATATGTCGCAAACAATTTCCTCCTTTATTATCATGTATTAGAATTATTTTGTGTGGCCCTGTATATGAATATCTATTCTTTTAGCTGCATATTTTAGTGTGCTTTTCGTAGATGCAAATAAATGTGAATACGTTTGTCCGGCCGCAACATCTTTAAAATTAATTTGAAACGATTTTTCCTCATTGGCCCTAATATAATCGAAAACTTTTGACTGTCCCTGTAAATGAACTAATCGTGGTAGAAATTTCATTTTTAATAGGGTTTGTGCTTGTGTAAACTTCAATAACATGGTAATTTTTTTTGCATTCCGAGTATATTTACGAGAGTTAGAGCGCGGATAGACGGACAGACAAAACGAATGCATAACATTTTTCAATTTTGTTGAAAAGTGTTAATAAAAATTACTGTAAAAAGGAAACTTTTAATAATGCAATTTTTAGTTCGTATCAAACGTTTTCAATTTCTTATTTAATTTTAATTTGAAATTTAATAATAATGACATTTAATAATAATAATAAAAATAATTTCCCAATTTCAATTATTTTAAAAGTAAACATTTCTTTTAATAAATAATAATAGAACAAAGACCATTTTAAAAATTTCCTATTTCTTCTTAAAAAATGCTCCAGCTGCAATTCATTTCTTTCAATTCGTCTTATTAATACAAAATCCATTCTTTTTTTGGAAGCTTTCCAATTTTCCACGTGCTTTTGTTTGGTACACTAAAATTAGAGCGATAAATGGATTCACATTGCAAACCTTTTTTAAGGCTTAGTTCACCTCCAACTATCTTCTTCCTCCATGGGTTAGATTTTATCAGAAAAATGCCTATTGAATTTGTATGAAAAATAATTAAATTTTGCATTATTATGGAAAATATTTGAATAAAATAAATAAAAATTAGCCTATGTTCATTCCACTCCTATAATCTATCTACATGCAAAGATCCAAAGACATTAATCCATCCTTTTTGAAGCCAAGTTCATTCCAATTTTTCGGACACACTTTCACATTTATAATATATATAAGGATTCCCCTTATAGTGAGGATTTACAAAATCACTAAAATACGTTTAATATTTTTTTAGTAGATTTGTTTTCTTTAATTTCATTCTTTTATCTAAACCAGCTGCTGATATATAGCGGGATGCTTTATAATTTTCAACCTCTCATTTAATTTTCATAGAAGGGGGTGGGAGAGATTTAAAAAATCCAGTTGAACAAGGAGCTTCCCAACTTTGATAATCACAGAATTTGCATCTGTTTATGTATGTTGTAGGGTACAGGTCCCTAGTCTCAGGTTCAACGGAATTTATACAACGCTCCTTAGTTTTGTAGAAACAACGGGAGGGGGGGGGTCTAATATTATAATACAACTAAGGAACTTATTTTGTAATGCAATTTTTGCTATGGTATGGTTTATTTAGTAAAGCATTCGCTTCCTGATCCGCGATCTTCCGGTTTATTCCCGGAGCAAGCTATTTTTTTATATAAAAAAGCTTGTAATTGAAATTTAATAAAACACTGCCAGTTAAAGAAAATTGTATTTTATAATAATTGTATAATAATTGTAATGATAAACGTACATACGATAATTGTAAGATAAATTTTGTTTTTTATAATTAATCGTTATATAAAACGTTATTTTTTTTAAATTTATTATTTACCGATGTAATGATATTGAATAATGTGTCAATTCGTAATTTTAAAGAAACATTTTATATTTATTGCCTTAATAAAAGAAAATAAATAACATGGAAATACTGGATGACCGAAATGCATTACATTTGTTTTCTAATTAAATGCTTTTTAAAATATACTAAATATACTTGTAATTAAAAATTGATAATCTCATCTTTAAAATCTAATTTGTATATTAATTACAATTTAAATATTTTTTTTGTATTTAGCCTTTTTGATATTTCAATCATTATTAAACTTTCCTCAGCATTTAAAGAAATAAAAAAATCGATTTATTATAATTAGCAAAAATTCCAAAATCTTTTTTGGCGGCCCCTAGTTGTGGCAAAAATAAAAATAAATCGAAAATAAAGATAAAGGTCTACTCAAAATAACTAAAAGCGAAGTATATGCGTATTACAATATTATAAATATTTAATATGCAATACAGAGGTTGCAATTTAATTCTTATGGTGTTTTTAAATTTAATTATGATTCTTAATAAGAAAATTGAGCAGTATTATCATCGTATCTACTTCTCTTATTGAGGCAATATATAAATCGTGTTTCTTTAAATTCACAAATTGATACCATTGTTAGATATCATTACATGACAAAGAATATAGGAAATAAATTTTACAAGTAACATTTTTTTTAAAATTCCCATTTTAATGACTATACGAAATATATTATAAAAGTTATAAAAAATACTAGTTTTATGATGTTTTATGCATCTATTTAGTTATAATTAAAAATAAACAATTTAAAATTATAACTCATACACTATTTTTATTTAACAAAGAGTTTATTACATCACAAATGCATAATAAGTAACCACAGGGTTTTCAACGGTCTATCATCTGTGGGTTTCGACTACTGAAAATAATACGGCCAGCTGGAGAGATAAAAATGGGGGGAGGGTGGAAGAGTTGTAGAACAGGGAAATGTAGTCACTCATATTTTCAATGTTATATCACATGAGGGTGTCGGCAAAAGTCAGATAAAAGTTCTTCATAGTACTAATTATTTCGTCCACCGGATTACACCCCCATTCCTATCTTTGAGATTTTAATTTATCAAAAATAAAATTTATCGAAGGGCTTCGTAAAAAAGTGAATTTAAAATGATAAAAACGCTATGATGTCAAAATTATTCCCCCAGTAAAACATATTGCGACGCAATGAAGAAAGTTTCGTCATATGAAGGAACTGTCCGTGGGCCTTCCGATGATATATCGGATGCGGATCAAAAAAAAAATCTAATTTTCTCTTTGATAAATGCACCGTTACAGATTTTCAGTTTTATTATTTTAAAAATACATCAGTAGAATGGAATATCGCTAATGTTTTGTCTTCTAGAGCAAACTATACAATGATTTACGTCAGATTTATAATAACATAAATAAATATTATTCCTTTATTACGTATCAATTTTAAGTGTATAAGCTTACCTTTCCGTTTCTACTATTCCTTGCTATTTTATTTGATGATTGGTTTATCTGAGCTGTGGTTTACCTGGTGGTGAAGGGGCATTTTTCGCCAGAGCAAACGGCCTATGCCAAATTTTGTTGGTCCTCCGGCAAGTCTTGTACACTGACTATAAGTCAATCAGAACAAATCTTTATGTATGTATTACTGAAACTTTTCATCACAATGTGCAATTTTTAGAAAGGTGCTTTCAGCAAAAGAAAAGAAGCACCTGATAATTCAATCGAGGATATTAAAAGTTTTATTAATGTTGTGCCGCTTATCGAGATCATAATTCTTACTCATCGTTAATAATTTTTAACGGCATTATTTCAGATAATTTATATCAGTAGCTACTAGATACCACCTATCCTGGTTTCGGAATTATTTATTATGATTGGTTTTGTATTTTATATTAAATAGTGCTCTTCTCTAAGTCTCGCATGATGCTCTTACATTCTTTTCCGGTGTTTCATTTTAATGTTTTTTTTCATCAAATGTATGTAATACGCAATAAACTTGTGCTACAAAGTTGTTATTTATTTTCTCATTTGTAATATTATTGCCAAGTAGTTTTCTATTAAGTCTTGTGTATATGTAAATATGTATAAATTATTCTTCATGAAATTATTTTTAATAAAATGTTACTATAAAATATAAATTATTTAAAAACCGGAATATTTTTAGAAATATGTTATTAATACTATCTTTTAATTTTTTGTTTATAGTTGTATAAATTTTTCAACTTATTCGTAAGGACAAACACAAAGTTATTTGCTATTCACAAGTCGAGATTAATTTAAATTTGATAAGCTGAAATTAATAAAATGAAAATATTTATCACTTTATCGTATAAATTTATAAAATGGATTGTGGAAATCAAAGAGCAAAGCTTACCAAAGCTGTGTATTAAAGAAATCTTGACATAAATAATAAATAAATAGTGACACAAGTTATTAATATCGGAACATTTAATTTGCGCCAGTATTTTACTTTCGTAAATTTAACAAATTTAACAGTAACAAAATATAAATACTTGAAATGCAATTTTGAGTAACACAGGCAAGTTCTTTGAAAACGGTATTATTTTTTAAGCATAAATAAAAAGATGATGCGAAAAATAAATAAAATTTTGAAAGAAATGCAAATAGACTTAACTTGATGAACAAAAGAAAAAAGGAACTATTATAACACTTGAGTTTCAAATACTTTAAAGCGAATTACTTAAAATTAAATGTTGATTATATTTTTTATGTTGCTGCAATTTAGAAGTTGTTAATTAGGATGAATATATGTGCATAAATATATCATTATAAAAAATCCAATTTTCCTTATGAAATTTTTCATTAATACATTTCTTTAAAACTTTCTGTTCGCTTTTACCGAAAATGAAATGAAAAAAAAGCATCATTTATATCTAGAAGTCTCTCTATCGTTATTTATATCTAGATACAGTTTACTGGAAAAAATCTTATCCGTTTCGGGTGCGATTTTATATTTAATTAAATTAAAAAAAAGACTTTTTATTTATAACATTAACACAGCTGTCCAAATAGATTAATTAGAATTTAAGGTTTTTTTTGTTTAAAACCTAACGAATATTCTTGATTTTCATACTATCCAATTCATTTTCTTATGGCAATAATCTAAAGGAAGTTTTTGGAGATGTTTAGAAAATATTATATACATATGACAAGATTTAACTGATATTACAACTCACTAAAGCTTTTTGCGATTTAGAACATATGATTTTTTCAGTAAAGTAATCTTTATTTTAAATTTAAAGAGGAGATAATGTTTAATTAAAAGAATCGCAAACGCAGCAAAGAGAATTAAGCAGATATTTATTATTGTTATTATTTCTAAATGCCTAAATATCAATGAAGTCATATACTTAATGTATAGTATCATACTAACATTACTACATGTAAACAATAACAAGATTATGTGTTAAAACAAAATAATACCAGATTAAATGTTATGTACTACTAAAAGTAAAGCAGATAAAAAAAAAGTTAGTAAACATTAAAAATAGTTTTTTTAAGATTTATTTAAGTATGCCGAAAAATAGTTCATTATTTCTGACTAGAAGATAGCCCGTCAAAATGACCTGTTTCCATTTTTAAAAGGATGATAAAACATTACAACAACTTTGGTCAATCATAGCCACTTTAGGCTTAAACAATTTTGAAAAATACAAAGACTGAACATGAGAAAAAAATCTAAAAAAAATCAACAGAAATCTTCATTTAAAATTCTAACAAAGCTATCTGATGGATGAGGAGGGATTGTAATGAACAAATGGTAAATGCATAAATTTTAAAAGAATAAAATAAGGTAAAATATCAATTATAAAAGAATACATTGTGAAACTACAGCCAAAAAATATTTTAAAATACTGAGAGAAAATAATAAAAATATCCAAAATGTATAAAAAGTTTTCCCATTTTGGCCTTTTCCAGACGAATATGAGAGGGTAGCCAAATTATTAATTGAATGGGTAAAATAATGGCATAGAATATGCAGCTAATGAATTTCACTCACAAAATTACAGTAATTATTTCACAAAAAACATGCAATTTAGCATGCATTAATAATGCAAAATATGCACTAATAATGTTATTTTAAAACATTTGTGAATTAATTATTTTATACCATTAGCTAATACTTAAAAGAAAATACTTTATAAGATCGAAAACAAATGTCAACAATTAAGAGTAAACAATCGTGATTCATTATGTGACAATCAAGTTATTCACGGCTTTAAAAGATAAATAAATAAATAAAAATATAAATAAATAAAGCAACACGAATATAAAAATTCTAACAATCTTGTATTTAAAACGCACCTTCGCTTTTCTTAAATAAAAAGTTTTAATTAAACACTGTTAAAATTTTGACTGTTTTCCTGCATCATCATTACACAGCTTTTATAGAAAATGATTACTTTACAGTATTACACTGTTAAAAATGGAGGATATTCCATCTACGTCATGATCACGTGGTTAAGGCAAAAACCTCTAGCATAAAGAAGGGAAAGCTCTGTTAGACGCAATGCAAATCCCCAACAGCCAATGGAACAGGTCATGGGGAACGCAGTAGCACCTTCCCTTCTTTTCAGTTTTAAGTTCTTTGGGTAAATTACCGGTATTACGTGACTTTTATAGCCTCTAACGCAGATTTGGAATATCCTCCATTTGATCCATTTGCTCCAGCGTCACTCCACAGCTTTTATAGAACATCTCTTTTATGACCAATGAGAATCCTCCATATCACAGTAAAGTAGCCGCTTCACATAAAAGCAGTACAGTGATGCTGCAGAAAATGGGTCAAATTTTTAACAGTTGCTGCAGCATCACTCCTACGCTTTTATAGAAAACAGTTACTTTGTGTTTGTTACTTACAGTGTACTCTATAAAAGCTGGGGAGTGATGATGGAGCAAACGGGTCAATTTTTTAACAGTGTACTGCTAAACATTTGACCTATTTACTTCAGCGTCACTACACAGCTTTTATAGAATGTCTCTTTTATGACCAATGAGAATGCTCCATAACACAACAAAGTGATCTTTTTCTATAAAAGCGGTGGAGTGATGCTGCAGCAAATAAGTCAAATTTTTAGCAGTGTGAATATTGTGTTTGGAATAGGTAAAAGATTTCAAAGCACAGTAAAATGTAGTGACGTTATTTACAGCTCAAACTGTAAATCTGACAAATGAGAACGCTCCATTACGACTCTGGAACGTTTGCATTGAACGAAAAATTGATAGCCTTTAAAATCGGAGATAACCTTTCACAATGCTATTTGTCATTGGTCAGAATAAGTGTTTTTTCTCGTGGATGGGTTGACCCCGGAATCGTTATACACGGAGGGATTTTATATATATAATTGTAAACGAAGAAATTCTCTATTCGGTTAAACCCTTAAAAAATAATAAATAGTAAATAAAATAAAATAAAAATACTTACTAATGGCTTAAAGAAATAGTCTTAAAATTACGTTCAAAATATATTTATGATGACACAAACAGACGATGTGCCAACATACTTAAATTTACGCTGTTATTTTAACGCTTTCCGTTATCATAGTACATGTGTATGTACGCTTACTTTAAAAAGATAAAATTGTTTTACGCCAAGAGAAATTTTTCTTTTGCGAATTGGCGTTATTCACGTGTCACGGTAATTCAAGTGTGGAGATTAGAAATTTTATTAATTTTCCACTGTATATAAAGTTTGTATCTGTTACGCATCAGTTAAGATGTCCAAGTGATATTTTTCACAATTTTATATCACGAATAATTTAATGTCATGATTCCAAAATAATTTTCAACATATTTAGCTTCATTATCCATATCAATATGTTGAATTTTTTTTGTTAAAGGTTCTTTATTATAGTCATGATTTTTTTTTTTCAGTTTTATTATTATTTTTTTTTTCATTTTGTTTGTAATTGATAAACTTTAGCAAGAAAAAAATCATGCTTCAAGCATAGACCAAGCAGTGCATTTTCCAACATATTTAGAATAATGTAACAAAATTGCATTATTTAAAAAATTAAAATATTACATTTCATTTCACCACAGGGAAATTCATAACGCATTTCAAAATCGAATTTCAGATGTTTCCATCTACAATCGGAAAATTATCTGAATTTTTTGGCAGCCCTGTATATGACGTAGAGATTTGTATTTATTAACAACATGCATTCCAAAATTTAGTTGAGATACATATATTTCAGTTGAAATTTTTATTTCAGAAATTTCCTCTAATAAGGCGAATGGTATGCGAATACATTTGAGTAGCCCTGTACATGAGTTATAGAATTTTTAAATAAATAGCAATATGAAAAAAAAAAAAAAAAAAAAAAAAAAAAAAAAAAAAATTTAATTTAAGAGCGCATACCGAATTTTAAAACAGACTCTCCATTAATTATATTGCAAAGACAGTACAGTAACCAATTTCTTTTGTGTGTCCTTGTAAATAAATAAAAAATGCAAGGAATGTTCTGTTTTAACATGATCGTAGTGAAATTTAGTGATATATATCCTTTTCAATACATATGGAATTTCATAATGTCATTAAAATACTCCCCGAATCATTTTTTTTCAAATACCAAAATTGAATTGTTTTGACAATCCATGTAAATGAATCATTAATCGTATATACTTAGTATGTAATACCAAACATGCTTTGGTGCCCTAAATTAGCTTTATGAAATGTTTGAAAATCCGAGTTTATTTACAAGAGTTAAAGCGTGGACAAACATACAGGAAAACCGAATGCATAAGCACTTTTCAACTTCGTTGGAGCGTGCTAAAATTGTTTAAGGGAATATTTTATTTTAACATTGGTGAAAAAAAATATTTTTCTAATTTAATTTTAAACGAAAATCTTATTAATTATAAATATTTTTAATTTTTAAATCATTTTTATCATTTTTATCACTTTCAACAAATTTTAAAAGTACTTATGCATTCGGTTTGTCTGTCCGTCTGTAAAAGACTAAAAACTATTGTTATAGAAGTCAAATGATTAAAAAACTAAGAGGTTAAAAAAAGATTGTCATAATGACGTAAAACACTTTATTCAAATGTCAACTTTCGTATACTCGTGTACTTTACGCACTTTTTATTTTTAAAGCATTCTTTTACACACACATACACAAGTGCGTATATATATATATATATATATATATATGCATATATACTCAATTTTTATCTTCATATGAACTAGATTTTTTGCAGGTTATAGCTCTGACGTCTGTATATTAGGCAAGCCCTAATATAATGCTCTGCATTAAAACGTAAAGAGAAAAAACCTTTTTGTTATAAACAAAAAATAAATTTATATTAATGTGTAAATATTAGCGTAAAATAATGTTAATATTAATTTTTTTTCATGTTAAATTTATGACACATATAAAATCTGAAATTAAACAGCACTTCATTTTTCGTAATTTAATATATTTTTTAATCCCACTTCATAAATCAATTTTATTCATACCTACTGAGTACTGTGGAAATAAGTATAATAATTTATTATAGTTCCTTTTTTCCGTATCAGAAAATTAAAAGAGTTCCAATGTTTTTATCCCCCCAGGGGGATACCTTCTTTAGGTGTTCACGGGCTTCACAACCCCGGGGCACCTGAGTGATCTTTCTCCTTTCCTTTTCCTCTTACTTCTCTGCTCTTCCTTTCCTCTTTGTTTCACTCTCGTTGTGGTTTCCTCTTCGGAGGTGAGAGCAATTCTGTTTGGGCCGATATCATCCTGTGTATCGACTCATGGAGAATTGTAAACCACCCACGTGTTGGCCGTGCGTGGCGACCCGTGTCCCTGGAAAGGGGGATCCTGGTAGTTGAGGGAAACCAACACACTGCTTTGGACTCTGCTTCAGGTAGACGGGAGGTGCATTTGGTCCCGTATGCATCAACCGGCTGGTCAGCTGGCTTTTGTCACTGGCTTTAGGGATCAAGTGATCGAGCAACTACTAGTCATCTCGTTAAGGGTGGAGACTGACATAGGGTTGTCTTGTGACCGTATGGGCCCTGGTTACCACTGGTGCACGAATGTGCATCCCCTTGTAGGGCTCGGGAGAGGGTGGTGCGGCCGGGGTCTGAATTTTATTTTTTTTCTAATATGGATGGAATCACTTCTTTTTCTTCTACTTCTCTCCCTAGTGGAGAGCAACAAACTGTACTGTCTTTCTCATTTACTCGCTTTTTCATTGTGAAACGTACCGATAGTCATTCAGATTGCTCCTTTAAAAAAACCTCACCATTTCTTATAGCTAAAACCTTTCAGTCTGTCTTGGGAGACGGTCATTCTCTCAAAAAATTACAATCTGGCGATTTGCTGGTTGAAGTATCTACAACCAAACAATCACAATATCTCTCTAATTGTACTACAATAGGCACTTTTTCTGTTTCCGTACAAGCACATAGGACTTTAAATACAAGTCGCGGAGTAATATCAGAACCTGATCTTTTATACTCCACCAAAGATGAACTTTTAGAAAATTTAAAAGACCAAAATGTAATAGATGTACGCCGTATCACCATCCGTAAAAATGAACAGATAATTCCCACTAAACATATTATTCTAACCTTTAATAGCACTACTCTACCACCTAGAATTAAAGCAGGATATCTAAACTGTAAAGTCAGACCCTATATCCCAAATCCCACCCGCTGTTTTAAATGTCAGCGTTACGGTCATACTAAAACAAACTGTCGTGGATCTCTCACCTGTGCACGTTGTGCAGAGGTCGGCCATGACAACACCTCATGTGAAAAATCCGAATGCTGCGTCAACTGTAAAGGAAATCATACTGCATATTCCCGCAAATGCCCTAACTGGAACCGTGAAAAAGAAATAGTCACTATAAAAATTACTCAGAATTTATCTTATCCTGATGCCCGTAAACAAGTTAAAAATAGAACCCCATCTGTCGGAATAACCTACTCCAGCTTACTCAAGAAGCAATCAACAGCCATAAGACACATGGCTACACAAACTGATGTCTCATATCCACACGATAAATCTACCGTAACACAATCAACCAACACACCATCCTCTGAACCAGCAAAAATAAATGACATAGAGAAGAAACATCAGAAATTAACAGCTTTATCTAGTAATTCATCTATATCCCAAACTAAAACAAAAGCTGCCACGAATACCACCATACCACAGAAACCTGATATCACCAAAAACAGAATCTAAAAAAACCTCCAATACAAACGACAAAAAAGAAAAACTCAACTCCAGTCTCTCTGCAGTGGAAGACTGTGGGGAAGGGGAGGCAAAAATCGGGCATCAGTTCAGTTATAAAGAACATTAAAGATACCAAACAGCTCAAGCATTACGCGGATGAAGTTATGGATGCCGAGTTGTGCTGCAGTGACTCGGATGATGATGAAAATATTGTATTCGAAGAATCTGTGCCTGACCAAACTGTCTCTCCAGAATCAATACACTCTAAACTTCCCCAAATTTCACTCCCTCAAAATATAACTAGATCGACACCTTTGAAACCAAACCATAGATCTGAAGCTCCTGAAAATAAAACGAAAACGAAAAAAACTGTAACACCTAAAATTGAAACAAACCAAAAACAGAAAAATAAAATAGATGAAACTCATATGGATGATGATGCTCTACACCTTCATCCTGAGCGGGATGAAGCTTTAGACGATGGAGATAGTAGCATGTCTACTACCTCCGAACATAATGACATAGATACATTTATCTAACATCCTCATTCATGACTAATATTATATCTTGGAACTGCCGCGGCTATCGCAACAAATATGATGAAATCCGTGATATTCTGTCAGACCATCAACCACTCTGCTTAGCTCTTCAGGAAACTCATTTTAAACCTAACAACAAAGCAAAAATACGCAACTATGCAACATACAGGAAAGATTTTACTGGTAGTGACAGAGCCACTGGCGAAGTGGCTCTCTTTATATCTCGCAGTGTACCACATTCACAAATTAATTTGAATACTTACTTACAAGCTGTTGCAATCCGTGCACATATAAATCGACTTATTACTATCTGTACTATTTATTTACCACCAAATCCGTCCATTCATTCAGCAGATCTTGATAATCTCATTCTCCAACTCCCCTCTCCTTTTATCATACTCGGTGATTTAAATGCTCATAGCCAACTATGGGGTAATTCTGACAATAACCAACGTGGTGATACAATTGAAAAACTTATTTCTGACAATGGCTTATGCCTTCTCAATAATGGTGATCACACGTATTTCCATGAACCAACTCACACTTTTCATGCTATAGATCTCATTATTTGTTCCCCTTCCATTTATCCATTTTGGAACTTCTGGGTTTCCAATGACCTGCATGGTAGCGACCATTTCCCTATTTTTATCTCTCAGACTACTCCCCTCAAGGATTCTAACTACTGTTTTAAACGCTATATCTATGACAGGGCGAATTGGCCAACTTTCACAGACAATGCTAAAATAACAAGCGATATGATAGAGGGTAACATCGACGATGCGCTTGATAATATTACTCAATGTATTATCAATGCTGCTGATATTAGTATACCATTCTCACACTCTATGCCGCGACACAGGAAGCCTTGGTGGAATGACGATTGTCAAAAGGCAAAGAAAATTCAGCAGAAGGCTTGGGGCATTTTTCGTCGCTACCCAAATTATAACAATTATCTAGCTTTTAAAAAAGCAAGGGCTGAAGCTAGAAGAGTGCGACGTAGAAGTCAGCGTGAATCCTGGATGCAGTATGTTTCCAACATAAACTCCAATACTTCCAGTAAAGTCATTTGGAAAAATGTGAAAAGCTGTATGGGACTATATCCAGAAAACCACATCTCAATCTTAAATCATAATGGACAGACTATTGCTTCTCCCAAAAATATAGCTGAAACTATAGCAAGTACTCTGGCATCAAATTCTAAATCCGACTCATACCCTGAACCATTTTTATCCTACAAAAGACAAATGGAATCTACCAGCATAAATTTTAATTCTCGCCATTCCCATGACTATAATCTACCTTTTACTAAACAAGAACTCAAAAGCTGTTTACAAAATAGCCGTCCATCTGCTCCAGGACACGATGGCATCACCTACACCATGCTAAAATACCTCTCTAACGCCTCTCTTAATAACTTACTAATTTTTTATAATAGAATTTGGACTGAACACTTGTTTCCTAAAGCCTGGTACAAAGCTATTGTCATTCCTTTTCCTAAACCAGGTAAAGATTCCAGTGATCCAAACAACTACAGGCCAATCGCACTCTCTAGTAGCCTTTGCAAACTTTTAGAAAAAATGGTTAATTGTCGCTTGGTGCATGTTTTGGAATCTAATAATTCTCTTGCTTCCTTTCAAAGCGGATTTCGATGTGGTAGGTCCACTATTGATAACCTCATTCTTTTAGAGACTCATATTCGAAATGCTTTTTTAAAACGCAACCATCTGGTGATAGTCTTCTTTGACATGATGAAAGCCTATGCCAAGACCTGGAGGTATGGCATCCTTCGTGATCTCTTTAACCTTAACTTCCGTGGTAACTTACCAATTTTTATTATGAACTTCCTCGCAGTTCGAATTTTTCAAGTTCGGGTTGGGAGGGTTCTTTCCAATTTCTATGTACAAGAAGAGGGTGTACCACAGGGCAGTGTTCTGAGTGTCACCCTCTTTGCTATCAAGATTAATGATATCCTGCAGCAATTGCCCCCAAGCGTTCAAGGTACACTTTATGTTGATGACTTTAAAATTTTATGCAAAGGACAAGATATGCGCTTTATCGAAAGACAATTGCAAATCGCTATAAACCGTATTATTCAATGGACCAATAAAAATGGTTTTATCATCTCCCAGGACAAAACTTCTTGTGTGCATTTCTGCAGACGTAGAGATCTGCATCCAGATCCTGAAGTTTTCATCGGCCCTAACCAAATTCCTGTTGTGGATGGCATTCGTTACCTCGGCCTTTATTTTGACAATAAACTGACTTTTTTACCACATGTTTTACAACTACGGACAAAATGTGAAAAACTGCTAAATTTAATAAAAGTACTATCAAATACTTCTTGGGGAGCAGATCGCACTTCGCTTCTTAAAGTTTATCGTGCTGTTATTCGTTCAAAAATTGACTATGCTTGCCAGATCTACGGCTCTGCTCGTAATTATGTTCTTAAAAAACTTGACACTGTGCACCATAGCGCACTTCGTGTATGCTCGGGTGCATTCCGTACTTCTCCTGTTTTAAGTTTGTATGTTGACTGCAATGAGCCCTCTTTACATCATATTCGTGAAAACCTGTCATTAAATTTCTTTTACCGTGTTCTTTCACATCATGGTCATCCACTTCGTTCATACATTTTAAATACAGACAATGACATTCTATATCAGCATCGTCCATCATGCATTCCATCTTTTGGTGTCAGGATCAGAAATGCAATTGACAATAGCATTCTCAGCAATATTAAGGTGAGTCCATGTTCCTCACATGTGTTCCCTCCGTGGAAGCCTCCTAAGATTACCACTGTCCATCCATTTAAAGGATTCGATAAAAGGAATTTACCTCTTGTTGGTTTCCAACAATTATTTGCTATTCATCGAACAAAGTACAGTTCTTACACTGATATATACACAGATGGCTCCAAAAGAGGAGGTACAGTTGGATGTGGGGTTTTTTGTAATAACACTTCTCTGAGCTATCGTGTTCATCCATCCACTTCAATATTTGCTGCTGAATTGATTGCAATACACAGAGCAATGTTGCACATCTCTCATCATCGTGATAGATCCTTCATTATATATACTGACTCTAGTAGTTCTATTGAGGCCATTAAATCATTCAATAAGCATCCATTTGTCACCTCCATCCTTGAGCTTTATAATAATTTGACAACACGTGGCTATAGTATTTTATTCTGCTGGGTACCAGGACATATAGGTATTCCTGGAAATGAAAAAGCTGATGAAGCAGCAAAACATGCTCTTATTCCATTAAACTATAAAATTCCATTCTCAGACATCAAACTACTCGTAGAATTTTTCATTTATAATAAGTGGCAAGATAATGGAATCTGGAATACAATAATAAACTACACCATGTTAAACCTATCATCACAACCTGGCCTCCAAACTATCCAAGAAAAACAGATGTCATTCTTACTCGTCTGAGAATTGGACATTCCAGAATCACTCATAAACATCTTTTACTTCGAGAGGACGCACCTATGTGCCCACATTGTCATTTTGTTCAGTTAACCATTCATCATATTTTGACTGACTGTCCTGGTTTGCGACACTTATATAGAATTTATTTTAAGACTTCTTCTCCTAATTTGACAAACCTCATTGGGGATACACCTCATGGGGCACTCTTTACTTTTTTAAAACATGCCGGACTTTATTTTCAAATATAGTATCTTTTAGTTTGTTTACAAATTTCAATAATATATTCTTTGACATTTGGATGCAATTCCTACAATGACATTGTTTTTTTACTGATTTAGAAATAAAACTTTACCTTTCATGACTTTGACTACATCTGGATGGGATACCCCATCCAGATTGCTTTTTTTCAATATTTTCTTTTTATTGCTTATTTTTGGCGCAGCATGTCCCTTAAGGGATTTTGCGCCATAAAACTCAACACAACCAACCAACCAATGTTTTTATAAAATATATATCGACATTACAAATATTTATATGAACTATTTATATATTTTTATTTCTTTAATATTGAAACATCATCATTATAACTAGAATAAAACATTCATTTTCTCTTATTTTCACTGTTATTTGATCTGTCTATCAATGACATATTTCATAACAAACAAATTCCTTAACATAGAAATTAAATTATAAGGGAAAATGTACTTTATATTCCTTATTTATATTAAATTTGTGATTATAGAAAAAAAATCTTTAAAAAATGCGCTTCCTGAAGTTTAAATGTTACATATGATAAGGTAAATTTACATATAAGATAACGACATAAAATAATCTCATATTTTTATAATGTTTACGAATGATGGATATGACTCATGGGAATTAAAATAAATCTTTTGAACTTCTTTATATCATATTACTTGTATAAAACTAGATGAGTAAAATTCAAAGAATTTTACAGGGCTAGGAAAAATCTTTAGAAGAAAATATTACATATACTATCTGCAATTTTTAAAATGATGTTTTGAAATTTGTTACACGTTTTTAAATGTAGCTAAGTTTATTAAATTACGTAACGTTTCCTTGTATTCTATTGAAAATGGTGCAACAAACATTAAAAAACACTTTTAAGCAACTATATATTTAATTTGAATACATGGTCAAATATGTTGCAGATAGTTCTCTGTGGTGCGTTTCCGACTATATTAATTTTTTAAACACTTTAGCGCTTTGTAAGAATTGTATTGTAAAAATGCAACTTACCAAAAAAGTCAATGTTATTTAAACAGTAAACATCAAAAGACGATTTTGTTGATTGCTATTATTTTATTATACTACTATTAACGTAGTTATTTCGTTAAATCTGCAACGGATAGCGACACTTTTTTTTTGTACCAAAGTTTTATGTATCGCTCGATCAGCGACTTTGATTTTTGGAGAATTAAGCTTTAAAATATTCAGGTTAAGAAGGTCTTCAGATTTTTAAAAGTATATTTTTTATAAAAGTACGTTTAAAATATCTATTTAAAGACCATTTACAAGCTAAAAAAAGGGTATTATGTATCAGATATGTATCACATAAACTTTTGTTTGTTGCAGATCTACAACATCCGCCTTTTCTTTGAAAAAATAAATGTAACGTATTTTTTCTAAACATCGAAAGAAGAATAAATAAAATTCTTCCTAATGTTATATGAGTTGCATTTCTTTCGGAAGAGCAAAATTATCGTAAAAAAGAAACATTAATATGTTTTTATATTGTTTAATATGTATATATTTATATTACTTATATGTGGAATTAGGGATCCCACCTCCGATGTAAAATTAATACTAAGTAAGGTCAAACAGGAAAAGGGATTCAACAAAAATATATAGTATAGAAGGCCTATTTCGACATTTTTCACTAAAGTAAGTGCGCATAGACGAAATTGGTCCATATTGGGCAGAAGAAAGAATTCGTTGTAAATACCTTGATTTTAAAGGCGTTATTCAAACTGTTTGTAAGAAATGTGGTATGGAACTTAGCTAAAATAAAACTAAAAATTGTTTTACAAGTTTTTAACCGACTTCAAAGAGGAGGTTGTGATTTCGGCCTGTATATATTTGTTGTTTACGCATAACTTTTGCAAATATGAACCGATATTGATCATTCTTTTTTTGTTTGAAAGCGCATGGGGTCCAGGTGGTCCCATTTGAATTTTATATATATCTGATGATTAGAACTTTTGAAAAAATAAAAACTTTAAATTTTAAATTCATTTTGAAGCAATCGACCAATTAGAAGCGTTCATTTTTCATGCTTTTATGTTACACACTGCATTGTAAAAAATTTGACCCTTTTGCTGCATCGGCACTCTATCGCTTTTATAGATAACTCTGTTTTGACCAGTGAAAATGCTCCATAATGCAGCGAAGGATTCGTTTCCTATAAAAGCGGTGGAGTGACGATGCAGCAAAAGGGTAAAATATTTTAATGTGTGTAAAAAATTTGACCCTTTTGTTGCATCATCACACCACCGCTTTTATAGAAAACGATTACTTCAGCTTTTATGGAGCATTCTCATGGGTCAAAAGAGCGATATTCTATAAAAGCGGGGAAATGACGATGCTGCGAAAGGGTCAATTTTTTTACAGTGCACTTACATGAACACACGATCTTTTCAAAGTGTAAAATCCTAACAGGACAAAAGTCGGGATTCACATAAATTTTGCGCTGTTTGTGAAACAAGATTGATTAGTAAGAAAATTTACATAAAACAGCGAAAATTTTGCAAAAATTCAGGCTTCAGATTGGTTAATCTGGTACAGCGCAAATTCTACCTAAACTCTGCCGAAGTTCTCTTATCCACCAAACCGGAAGTATAGCATCTACACTGTAAAAAATATGACTCTTTTGCTGGATCGTCACTCCACCGCTTTTATAGAAAACGACTACTTAAGGCTATAACGGAGCATTCTGATTGGCGAAAAGAGTGATATTCTATAAAAGCGGGGGAGTGACGATGCAGCAAAATAGTAATATTTTTTACAGGGTAGACAATGTAATACGAAAATCCCGCAGATGTCGCTGTGATCGACACTTTGGAATTCAGTAGCATCGTTTCACATTTAAAGGATACGAATTTTTAGCACTGTTTGATAGAAGATTTCCGCTCCATGTATTTTAGACACTGCTCTTCATACAATGAAAAGCTCTCAAAAATGAAGGTCTATGATTGGTCAATCTTGTTTTGCTAAACAGAGAATAATCCTTCTGGATCCTATCCACTGTTGCAGAGATGCGAGTTTTTTCCAAAGTATGAAATCTTAGCTGGAACAATTCTCGTATCCACCAAAGAGAAAGATTCACATCGATATCTACACTGTTGAAAATCTGCTGCATTGTGTTGCAAAGCACTCCCCTGCTTGCATAGAAAATGGTTACCTGGCCGTGAAATGGAGCTTTCTCATTGGTTGGAATAGAGTTATTATATACAAGCGGTGGAGTGCGTTGCAACAAAAGCAGTAGATTTTTAACAGTGTACAGTCATGAGAAATGGGTATCAAAAAACTGAAAATTTATCTCTAAAGAGTCTTATACGTCAAAGCACAAGTGTCTGCGTATCAGATGCTTATTATGCCTGATTCAATAAGTGATTAAAGTGCAATGCTATAAGCAAAATAGTCATATTTTTAGAAAAAATATGACTATTTTGCTGCATCGTCACACCCCCGCTTTTATAGAATATCATTCTTTTGGCCAATGAGAATGCTCCAGGATAGCCTGAAGTAGTTATTCGTTTTCTGTAAAAGCAGTGGATTGACGATGCAGCAAAATAGTCTAATTTTTTTACAGTGTACTTTAGATTTACATTTAGACAAATATAAATGACGAAAAATTTGGATCCGTTAAAATTAAGCTATTTAACTTCTTGCACTCAAAAATCAAATTCGTTTTGGCGACTACCGCCAAGTTCTGGAATAGAAATTATTAAATTTTCTGTACTTTGGAAAACCGCGTCTTTCAAAGAACAGTCTTAACTGGAAATGTTGCTACTTTCATATAGAGGCATGTTGAATGATGGTGTGATTTTGAAAATATCTTCCTTTTTAGTTTTTATGACTGAAAGATGTATTTCAATTCATATGAACATATAGAATTACTTTGCTATGCATCAAATCATGGAAGCAACTTGACGCGCTCTGGTTGTGTAAGGTATTTAACCCTGTCAAAAGTATCATGAAAAATTACCTCTGTTTTAAAGGCTATCTATTTTCTGACCAATGAAAACGCTCCATGGGCGTTTTTAGATAGTTCTCATTAGTCAGAAAATAGATAGCTTTAAAAACAAACATAATTTTTCACAATATTTTTAATGAAGTACTGATGTATTGTTAGTTTTTCAACGCCCGTTTTCGAAGTCTGTAGATTTCAATGTGGAACTTAAAGTTTGCTGGATGCGATAAATTTCCGAAACATTAAATCTTAACTGGACAAGTTTTCACATCCACTAAAGCGGAAATAGACATAGATACCAATCGACATCCGAAATAATTGTTGAAAAGATGAAAATCCTTTAGTATATATTTTGTTCCGGAGTAAAAAATTATCTCTACACATCAATACACAATAAAGCGCATAGCTATGTGTAACAAAACTGCGTCGACCCAGTGGCGTGGATGGTAGCGAAGGCTGCTCCCACACCGCTGGTCCCTGGTTCGAGTCCAGCTAGCGGCATGGGTGTCTGTGTTGTCCCTGTGAAAATGTATGTACCGGATATTCTGTAATAAAGTGTTCTATATGGTTTCTTGTGATCATTGGAGGTTATGCCGGCGAATAGCGGTAGCGCCTACCTCAAAGCAAATAAATACAAATAAATACAAATACAAACAAAACTACCTTTAGATTCAGATTAGGTTACCGGATTAGACACCAGAATGACTTCAGATTTTGTTTATATATGATTCCTCGATGTGAATATGATGACACATGGAACACAGTACATGATAGGTTAAAACGATTCTGGACAAAAACGAGTCACCAATCATCTTGTTCAGTGGGCTATTTTCGTCAGTCTTGTTAAATTCTCAGACGCCTACAATCGAATTCTTCCAGGAAATCATCATCAAGTTTTGCATTAGAAAATGCTTAGCATTGTGATACTTTGTTAAAATTTTTAAACATTTGCTGCATCGTCACTCCATCGCTTTTATAGAATATTTCTATTTTGACCAATGAGAATGCTCCATAATACATTTAAGTAATCTTTTCTATATAAGCGGTGGAGTGACGATGCAGCAAAAGTTTCAAATTTTTAGTAGTGTACACTGTTAAAAATTTGAAACCTTTGCTGCATCGTCACTCCACTGCTTTCATAGAAAACTATTACTTCACTGTATTAAGGAGCATTCTCATTGGTCAAAATAGAGATATACTACAAAAGCAATGGTGTGATGATGCAGCAAAAGTTTCAAATTTTTAACAGTGTAGTTTGGACAAAAGCGTATGTGAAAAAAATATTTGGGCATCGAATGCCGTCACTCTCTTATGAATGCAGCTGCAGCCAAATGTAGGTTGTGAGTTTCGGATTCCACGTCGAATCATCAGCGCTCATTTTCGATGCCATTACTGCATTTGTAGGAATTATATTGTTGCTTTTTATCTATTGAATCATAGTGTGATTTTTGCTAAAATCTTTCTTTATGCTTTTTCTAACTGAAGGGGAAGTACTGTCGACTACACTAGAAAAACATTTTACTATGAATTGGTATATGGAGTCATTTTGCTGTCTCCTCATATATGGAAGCACTTTGCCGCGCGCTTATGTGTATGAACACTTTGCTTGATGTGGCGTGGTTGGTAGCGTCAGCTCCACCCACACCGCTGGACCCTGGTTCGAGTCCAGCTAGCGGCATGGGTGTCTATGTTGTCCCTGTGATGTGTATTAAAATGTATGTACTGTATTTCCTGTAATAATAAAGTGTTCTGTAAATGTTTCTGTGCATTCTGGATCATTCGAGGTAACAACCATTGTAGCTATAGACCTCAAAGCATTGTTCACTCAAACTCAAACTTTGCTTGATGCATTGTCACCTTTCGATACTCACTTCCGACGTCCATACGATTCGATGTTGACTTTAAGTTTTCATGAATGCTGTAGCTTTTCGTTGTGATAGATCTGAAGAAGTTACCACATCCAGAAAACCTAAAGATTCACAACGATACTAACTGATATTGTAGGTGTCTTTTGAAAAGTTGACAATCAAACAGTGACAAGTAAAGCGAATACATCCGAACTCATCAAAGTGCGTCCTTTAGTAATGCATTGCAAATAGCCATCATATGTCAGTACACATAACTATGTATTACTGTATGAATAACTAAAAAGTAGGAAATAAACTTAACTTTTTCAAAAAAAATATAACCGACTCCAAAAAAAAAAAAAAAAAAAAAAAAAAAAAAAAAAAAACGCGCTAAAAAGAATTAAATAATTATTTAAAATTTTCTAATGACAAATCGTTATCCAATAACCACACATCGGATTTCATGTACCGACATAAAAACGGTTAAATTTAATATATAGAATTTAATATCTACCAAACATAGGTTTTCCAGAGAATATTTTTTACAAGAGATTAATTTGCATATTTTTGATTTAATATATGATTATATACATATAAAATGTAATGCATTACTTTTTGAAGTTGGTGCCAAACTATCTTAATATATTATGAACTGTGGATATATTATGCCTAGTACCATACCTAAAATGGGGATAATCATTATCGATTGTGATTGTTTGGCACCAACTTCAAAAAGTAATGCATTAATATTTATATGTATATATTCATATATTAAATCAAAAATATTTAAATTAATCTCTTGTAAAAAATATTCTCTGGAAAACCTATGTTTGGTAGATATTAAATTCTATATATTAAATTTAACCGTTTTTATGTCGGTACATGAAATCCGATGTGTGGTTATTGGATAACGTTTTGTCATTAGAGAATTTTAAATAATTATTTAATTCTTTTTAGCGCGGTTTTTTTTTTTTTTTTTTTTTTTTTTTTTTTTGAGTCGGTTATATTTTTTTTTTTTTTGGAAAAAGTTAAATTTATTCTTTTTAATTAATATTTTAAATATTTTCAATTTTTGTGCTATTTTTCAAGATGTGATAGATGTGTAAAAAAATTCATTTATTCAAATAAAATTTTATTTTTTTGGTATGATTTTCTTTAAATTATTTTTCCCATGCTTAAAATGATGGATTCTGATTTATATGTAAATTTACTTCAAATCGGTGTTGTTGATCTGCGAAGGGAATATAAACTAGTAATAATGAAGAAACTAAATACAATTTTAATTTTGGTACCTGCCGGTTTACCTATTTATTCATAAACAAACAATTTTATTGTTACTCATTTATGAACACAATGAAGGTTGTATGACAGATCAAAACACTTCTGATCAGTTTTAGTATTTAAAACCATTTTAATTAAAAAAAAAATGAAAATAACCGATTTTAAATACGTGGTCTAAATATATGCTTGAAAGAAATCGAGTTTAGCTAAAAAAGAAAATACACGAGAAAAATGTTATTCAAAAGCTTTTGTCTTGAAACTTTATATAAGAAATTAACATACGCTACTTTTTTAGGGTTTCGTTCATCTGAGGAACCCTATTCGTGTCTCTCCTCTGTCTCTCTGTCTGTCACAGAGTCCATACACAAAATCTTTGTATGCCAGAGAGTTCAAATTTTATGTACTTACAGCTGAATACATCTTGTCCTACAATAAATCATAAAATAAAAAAAGTGTATTATTTTAATTTAAATATTATTTTTTAAATCGCCAGTTCATTTTGTTATTGTTTTTTCTCTTCTAATTGTTGCCACGCAAGTATAAATATATACAAAAATTATTTCATTTTACCCTTTACCTTTAAAAGACATGGAATACTTCTGTTGTCTTAATTATAAAATAGGTATTACAAACTGCAAAAAGAATTAATATCTCAAAAATACATTAAGATACATCTTTTAAACAAAATGCATTTAAAAGTACATTCCCATCCTCTATACGGTGGTATAAAAAATTTAAATGTGCGATATTTCGCAGCTTAAAAATTTGCAATAGCGTAAATTTCAAATTGAAATTTCATTTTTTCTAATTGTTCCACGCAAGTTTAAATAAAATTATTATGTATGCAACATAAATTAATGGATTAAATAGATCACGTAAAAACGTGCTTATTCGTTTTTATTTCGTCATAATAAATCATATTTATCATGAAATTATTCGAATAAATCATATTTATCGAAATGAAATATATTTTGTACATATTTCTTAAATTATTATTCAATTAAACTAAGAGCCGTCTCTGGTGATCAGTTTCGTCTGTCTTAAATTTATGCTAAGCTTTGCAATAATTTTAATTTTATTCATAATTTTATTTGCTTGCGTATCTTCACTAAATCTGCAGATTCTGATAGCGAAATCAACACATCTTTGCGATTAAGGCAACATTTAAGGGAAGATTCTGTTAATATTCTGTACTGGTTGGCGCGATTGGCAAAATCCCAAAATAGGGATGGAAAGCCGTTTTTCATTTGTTAATTAAATGAAAAAATATGTTAAGGAGATTTTAAAGGAAACCCTCTGTGCAATATCCGATCCCACTTACCAATGAAATCAAAGACGCATTCATCTTTCGCCATTGTAAAACACATAGTATTTGCTCAACCTTTACAGTTGTAGTATAGTACCCACGTCTAACATCACTGTTGGTAAAAAGTCCATCGCAGGAAATGCATGTGTAATTTCGTCAACAGCTTTAAAAATTAGTTAACGATTTGCCAACAAGTCAAAGCCACGGTCGTCGATAGCAGGAGATTGGTATTGCCTTCTTTTAAGACCCATTGCTTTCTACCTTGGCATTTTCAGTTGTTTTGGGACATTTAATTCTTGCCAGCATAGACAAATTTTGTTCTAAAAATTGTAAAATGACTGACGGACACCGGAATTTACAAACGACCGTTTTAGAAACTAAAAACTTGTTACTTTAGATCTTGATTGTAAAAGAAAAGTGTTATTAAAATATTTTACGTTCCATTTGTAAAATTAAAGTAAAAATTAGGTAGTCTTAACGTGGACCACTGCGCGAGAAAGGGTTGAGAACTTTCTTTTTGCGATGGCATTTAATTCCAGCTGGGAAACATCTACCGGTTATTAATGAAAAGCATATCTTGCACACTTTTCTTCTGTTTGTTTTTAGGCGATTCATTTGCGATGGAAGTATTGGCATTTCTTTGACCACAATTTCTCTGTTCATCATCTTTAGAATGATAGTAAACGGAGCAAAATCATAGGGGCGAACGCATTTGGGCATTAAACTTTGAGTATTTAATTGTCTCCCGATATGCCGTTTCATACCATTGTTAACTTCAAATTGATGGTCTGAGTTGTAAAAACAAAACAAACAAATTGATCTAAAGAGGTTTCTCTGCATCAAGATCGGAATATCTAAAATGAGATAAGGAAGACATTTCCATAATTTTGCCATTAAATACCTAAGGCATGGATACATTCACTTTCACATGCATTCGAATCATTTGTCAAAAGTAACTTTTCTAATGAAAACAATTCATTCCCACATACATGCGTCAAAGAATATTGTTTCCACTCTTCCAACAAATCGTATTATTTTGTTTGGTAACATTCTCAATACCTTGCGCAATATTCTTAACCCATTCTCCGCAAGTGCTAGTGTTTAATTAGTCTTTGCATATTTTCTTTCTACGAATCTTACAAAAAATAAAAGTTAAATCCGTATGGATTTGCTGGTATACATTTTAAATAAAACTTTCTTTGAACTGCAGTTAATTTTAATATGGACTATAAAAAAGACAGATTTTTCTTAAGTATGAGAATATTTGTAATCATGAACAAAAATATTAAATAACCACTTTCATGTCACAAAATATTCCGAAAAGTGCTTCTTTATCTTCAGAAACCTCAGAAAATTATTTTTTCCTAAAATTTATAGCGGAATTTATAAAAATAAATTTTCTGTAGCTGTCCATTATTTTCGGAAAACTTTTTGAGCTGCTTTTAAAGTAAATTAATCAGCTCTCTCGTCACGGATAAACAATTTTTCTCGACGAATTGTTAAGTCGGCAATGGATGTCGTCAAATGTTACTCGACAAATGTACGCGCACAAAGCATTACAATGTTGCACTCGGAAGTATTCACTATATCGCAAGTCCAATCAGTGGTAAAATCAAAGATACTAAGAAATTAAGATGGAACAAGTGGTTAAATACTGACCGACCGAAAAATGATTGGGTTTTTGAATTTTCAATGAATCGTTGGAAAGCCTTCATGCAATATTTTCTCACAGATTTTGTTAAAATATTAATTGTGTAGCAGTAAATTTCGACTGGCTCTGAAATCTAAGAGATATTTATAAGTTTCTAGATTTTACATCTAAAATATACCAGTTTATGATTATGAATTATAAGCAATGCTGGAAATAGCCAATGTAGATTTGCTTTTAAAATATGTAAAAATTACATTTTTTTCGCATGGGGGATAAATCTTTATTTATTTTTTTATTTTTATTTTTTAAATTTAATAACGTGTTATTTTTGATATAGCCTTTGATGAAACACCTAAAATAAAAAATCGAAAAAATATTTTTATGAATTTTATAACAAATATCTTCAATAAAACCTAATAATTAATTTCAAATGCGTTATTTTCAAGAGCTTTGAGGAACATAAAAAACACTTATATCCAAAATAATATCCTGTTAAATGTAACAAAAATGAGGTCTGTTTACATTTAAAAAGAAATTTTACACAAAAAAGGGTTAGCGTCTACAAATTACAAACTATTTTGGCTATAAAATTTCTGAAATCCTTCTGAAATTTCAATTTTATATTTACGGATATACTCAAATGTTTCGTCAGTACGTAATATTGGAATAAAAGCTCTCACACTGAAATCCAAAACATTGCAGTCAACACAGAAATGAAATCTTCAATGGATTCAAAAGAATATATATGCTACATCTAAAAAAGACGTGGCAAGAAGATATTTCAAAAGCGGATGGAGAAATATTAAAGTCAGTATTATTTGTTTTGCTCTATTTATTTTTATGGTACTTTTATAGATCTAATGTTATATATTGTTTTAAGAATATCTTTATTTGCGATTCTGTTTAAACAATACTCATTGTTTTGTAGTTGTCCACTGTTCTTAGAATAAATCAAATTAATTAATGAAAAAGGAAATTATGATTTATAAATTACTTATTATTCTTGTAAACACTTGCAAATTACTTGTGTGGTACAATGTTTCGGTTTATTGTTTATATTTTGACTTTTTGTTAAGTCTGTTAAGTTTAGTCACAGCGCTATAAAACTTGTCATGTTAGTTAATATTTTACATAAGTAGAAATCTGAAATTATAACTGTTTTTAAAAGAAATGCAATGCGCGCATAAAGCATTACCTTGATATATGCTAAACGATACGGGCGAAAATGCAATCAGTGGTAAAATGACAGATAATGAAATATCAAGACGGACTTAAGTAGTTAAATATTAACCGGTCCAAAAATTACTGTGTCTCTGAATTTTCAAAGAATTATTTGAAAGTGTTCATGGCATAATTTCTCACTTCTTCTATTAAAATATTATTCATGTATTACAAAATTTCGATTTGCTTCCAAGTCCGAGACACATTTATTAGTTTCCAGATTTCACATTTAAAATATTCTAAATTGAGATTACAGAATAATAAGCAATAGTGGAAATAAACAATAAAGATTTGAGTTTAAGACATAAAAAAAGATTGTTTTGGAAGGGGGTGGTAGCTTAAAGTAAATATTTTTTATTTTATTTAGTAAACTGCTATACTTTATGTACTTTTTGATTAAACGCCTAAAATATAATATTGAAAATAATGTATATATGAATTATATAACAAATACTAAAAACATTTTTTCAGTAAACCAAATATTAAATTTCAAAAATGTTATTTTCAAGAGCATTAAGAAACATAATATATATATATATATATATATATATATATATATATATATATATACTGTAAAATGATATCTTCTTAAATGTAAAAATATTATATCTGTTTACGTTTGAAAAGAAATTCCACAAAGTGGTTAAAGTTTTCAAATTACAAACTATGTTAACTATAAAATTTCTGAAATACTTCTGAAATTTCAATTTTATATACATATGGATATTCTCAAGTGTTATGTTAGTATGTGATCTCGGAATAAAACTCTCATACTAAAATCCAAAACATATAATGAAATAATACAAAAGAAATCGTTCAATGGATATAGACGAATGTAGATGCTACATCTAAAAAAACATGGCAAGACAATATTTTGAAAGCGGAGGGAGAAATATTAAAGTCAGTATATTTTTATTTGTGTATTTTCCATATTTTGGGGCTTTCAATTTGTTATTTTAGAATTTTACTAACTTTTAGTTTATATATGTACAGTATTGAGGCATGAGAACGTATGTGAACAGTGATTTTAAAGCATGCACGGGGCGCTTCACAACGGCTTCCTAAAATAATTCAATAATTCAATAATTTACTAACTGTAATCCATTATAATAAGCTATCTAATATAATCTGTATATATCTGTCTTAAAATATTAGAAATGTTATCCAGCGTTGACAGTCTGAACAAATAATTTAATTTTTATATAAGAAAGAGAAAGTAGATTGATTTTCTGCATGTGTCATTCTGTCTTGTTTATTTCATTCATATGGCTAAGAAATATATTGTACATACTGGTCAATATAGACATGACAAGACGATATTTCAAAAGCTAATGGATAAATATTAAAGTCAGTACATTTTTATTTGTGCTATTCCTATATTTTACGGCTTTCAATTTGTTATCTATATATATATTATGCTAATGCATGTGGCACGAAAATCACGAATATTGGTTAATTGTTTAATGGCAACATTCAAACGAAACAAATCTTATGGGTTACTGTGCAAAAGTTCTTTAGTAAGATTTAGGCTGTGGTAAATTGAATTTTTTATGTTTTGCTCCTTCGCTGCATTTATGGAGCTTGAAAATATCATTATTTTATTTTTTTTCTGTTCTTTTTACTTAAAAAAAGGTAAAGGAAATCATCCTTTAATTTTTTTGTTTTGTTTTGTGTAATCTATAACACTTTTGGAACAAGATGAAGTAATGTATCTGTTACTCATTTTAAACAGTATTACAACTGACTGACGTATGAAAATAATTTTATAATAAGTTATTTTAATGGTACTTATATCTACCGTCCGTAGATAAAAGGTTAATTTTAACCATTTTTTTTTTAGACATTATACTTAGACATAAAGCATCTAGATGGTGTACATAATGCTCTCATTTCGAGCTGCTATGCTCGAATTAAAAATTTGCTCAATAGGATTGATTTAATAAGAAAAAAAAATTACATTTTTGGCCAAATTAAGGATTTACATTATTAGGGGTTTTTTTTCTGATAATCATAATATTTTTTGAAATTCAATTTTCTTTTATATATATATATATATTAATGCGTCCGAATTTAAAATTCAATTTTACATACTTTTTTCCTCTTTTAGGAATGGAAAATTTATTTTTATCTGCCCTATTTTTTTTTGAGGGGGGGGGGAGGAATTTCAAATAATTATAGAATTTTGGATATTATTTAAATAATTTGTTTTGACTGATTAATTTCATTAAAATAAATAACTTCATTTTATAAATATTTTTAAATTTTATTTAAAGGTGCTACCATATATGTAAAATATTAATTGTTCTAAATTAACATTTTCATATGATTAATTAAAGTTGTTTTGAAACAAAAGCTAGTGTGCAGAAGCGGTCAGAAGCGGTGTAAAAATTTTCGTCGATGAACCTGAATTGTTAATATATTGAAGGACCAGGTCTATAATTTTAAAGCCCCATTCAACCAACCAATATCAAAAATTTAAAAAAAAATATTTTTAAGTTCGGTAAAAATCCCCATGTATGTACCCTTGCCTTTTATTTCTTTTATTTCTTTACTTTTTTAATTAAACTCAGCATACAGCTTTTCACTGGATAGATTCTAATAAGAAAAAAAGGCTGAATTTCTCGCATCACAGTTTTACACGTTACATTAAACAATTTCCTTGTCTTTATTAAAAATCTATACAAAGGGTATCAGCTATCTTATGTCCATATAAATTATTTCATCGATATATTTTTATATTTAATTCATTAGTGAATTTCACTGTTAAAGTCTTGTGACAATCGCCATAAACGAATTTTTATATGCACAAGCTATCAAAAATAAAAATAAATAGATATTTGATTTCTTTTATTATTATTACTAAAACTCCGTTCAAAATTATTCATTATCTAACATGTATTAATATATTTTGTACAAATGAACAACTTTGTTAAAATTTTCTCATATCAATCCCTTTATAACACAAAATGATTATACATGAGAAATTTTGTTTATAAATTATCATAGAGAAAACGCGTATACACTTATTAATTCCAAATCGAATAACTAAATATAATAACCAGACACGAATTATGCAAAAAAAGATAATTTTCGATATTATAATAAAAGTGTATCTACGTTTCCCTTTAATGGATATTCATTAAATTGTTTATCTTAATTATGAATTCATTTCTAAATTAAATACCTCGTTAAGATTCTTTACAATTTCTTAGACATTTGTTTCGCAATAATTGCTTTATAAATCTATTATGAAAATTGCTGAAATATTTCTGTCATTTTAAGTTTGTTTATACTGCTTAATGCGACATAAAGTCATTTTCTTGTTTTCCTTTTTATCAACCTTTGCTGTTACAAAATTTAATTCTCAGAAAAATTAGCTATTTACATTTTTTTTTTCATTTGTCTAATTTCAAATAGTTTCTCATTAAGTATATTTTATGATGGGTGGAAAGATTTATAATAAAATATAATTAATCTTTCGCAAATTCGTTTAAAGGTAAATTGTAAAGTGATAAATTTCCGTTGTCTTCTCATTAATAAAGTATTTATAATAGCATGAATTTGGTAAAAATATATGTTAAACGAATTTATAAAGTTTTACAATTTAAAAAATTGATTCTAATCTAAAAATTTTTGAACATTAATATTTATAATAATATTTATCTATACACCCAAGACTCAGTATATGCCAGTTAAATTTTAAATAATATTTTCGAACATAAGTACTTACGGGAAAGCATTTTAAGTATATACTCATGTAGTAATGAAAACTTTCTGTTATTGTAACAAGTTTGGGTGTACAATTGCTCTTCTTAAGTCATATATTACGACATCGTTCATAAATAAATCTTAAGAGGGGATTCTCCTTATACGACTTGATATTTAGCGCGTTTTCTTGATTTTCTTAAATTTCTTTGGTTGAATAATGCAAATAGAATATGTTTTTTAATTTAATTTTACGTACTTTCTGAGTTTGTAAGTGATTTTGTCTAAGAAAGTGTCTATGTTAATCAATATAAAATCCACACTGTTTGGCACTGTCAATTAGATCAAAGCACATATTGATTTACTTAAAAACAGCATTTTCTTTTGGAAAACAAACATCGAATTATTGCTGAAGCGGTTAAATTTAAAGCTGATTATAAAACCTAAGTTCACATTTGTAAAAGATTGACAGGATTGACAGGGTGAAACTATTCCATTTTTTTTTTCAATTCAACGCACATTACTCTACTACAAATGACCGAAATCTTCGTTTTATTTGAACCTATCGAATTACTCTTTCAGATGATATCTTTCAGAAATAGAAATCTGTTCTTTCTTTTGTTGTTCTAAAACTATTATACTCTAAAAATTGCTCTATTTAAATAGAAAATTCAACTTCTTAACGAACGGGTGACCTTTCACACCTAAATCGTAGCATCGAAAAAAAAACACAAAGTCATTAAATTCAACACATGGTTCTAATTTCAAAAGAGAAGCGGCACGAGGGTGACTTTTGTTTTTAATCGAATTCCAAATTGTCTCTAATTCCAATAGTACATTATATTGCAGATATGTTCTAATTAAATAATCTGACTTCAGACTAAAAAAATTCTAAATATAACAAAATCTGCTAGTTTAAATTTCTGGAATCAATTTTTAATATTTGTATTAAAAAAATGGTATATCTGATGGTAGTATATATGCTACCATAAGACTTAGAGGGTTAATACCATATATTTTTCTCAATATAAAATTTGTTGAAAATAACTTTAATTAAAACAAATATATATATATATATATATATGGGAAATCTCCTCCACTATTAGATCTGCATATTATTTTCTACTGATCGTAACTCTGATGAAAAGGCTCTCAGTGCGGCAGACGATTTTGAAGCAGCTATTAATTCCTAAGAAGCCAGACGATTTCAGCGGTAGAAAAAAGAACTGAACGGAAGGAAGGAGAATGGAATGTTTTTAGTTTTAAGTTGGTGTAAAAAGAACGTAAGATGAAGACGAGTTCCCGTATAAGATGTAATTGATTAATTAGAGTTATGATTGTTTGCTTTGTAAATAGTCTTATGTAAATATCTTTTTTGTAAATATTAACGTTTAATATAAGTCATTTAAAAGTTTAAAAACGGTGTCAGAATTTAATTTACCTCCGAGTTTATTTACTTATGTGGTCAAAAGAACTTTTTAAAGAAGAATCTCCATAAATTTTGGTCTCAGTAAGTGAGATACAGACGCACGCCCACAGAGATGGAAATATATATTTTTTAATATCTTGGAAGCCGATATTTTTTAGAACTGTGATGGAATGTCAAGCCTACAAAGCTATTTCAGAAGAGGTAAAATTTTGCGATGAAAGTGAAATCAAAGTGTGTGAAGCTGAGCATCTGATTATGAAGCGAGTTTATTATTTAATTTTTCTTTTCAATAATGGAAAAATTAGTTGATTTAAAGGAATTAGAGTTTTCTTTGAAAACTAAAAAATCAGCTAGTATTAAGACATTGCACAAATTAATTTTTGGAGAAATCGGTGACAGAAATAATCGACGTAGAATTCGGAATTTTACTGGGTTTACGTTTGAAGTAGATTCCAATGAATATCAAACTAAATTCAAAGAAATTAAAGATAATTTTTCTGTTAACGACTTAATTACCATTTGCAATGTTCTGTGTATAAATAATTCGGGAACTTTTGATGAAATTGCTGCCAGAATAATTTCTAGTTTATGTGATTTTAATATTTTAAAAATTAATATGATAGCCGATGTAGGTACTCTTAGTGATGACGAAAGTGTCGATGAATTTAATGATGATTTACAAGATAAAACTAAAAATATTTCAACTGTTTTTGAGAATAATATGAGAAATGATTCTGGTAGTTCTAATTGTGAAAGTAATGAAAATCAGAAAATTCTGATTCCTGATTATGTTATTAAACCAAGCATTTCTATTAATGATATTGAAAGTATGATTACAATGTTTGAAAGTACTCAAGTACAAAATATTAATAAATGGATTGCCGATTTTGAAGATATTGTTTTATTATTTAACGTTAGTGATTTGCACAAATTGATTTTGGCTAAACGTCGTATGACAGGCAAAGCAAAATTATTTCTTGAAAGTGAAACAAATATTAATTCGTGGTCTAAATTAAAAGCCCTACTCATATCTGAATTTGGTCAAACGTGCAATTCAGCTGAATTACACGAATTGCTGTCCAAAAGAAAAATTAGACCACATGAATCGTTAGATGAATATTTTTTAAATATGAAACAATTATGCTCAAAAGGCAATATTGAAGATTCTGCCCTTATTCAGTATGTAATAAATGGAATTAATGACCCCATTTCTAAAAAATCTTTTTTGTATGGTTGTCCCAATATTGCTGAATTTAAACAAAAATTAAAGATTTATGAAAAAATCAGATCGGAGTATGAAAATGCAAAATTTCATAAATATGAAGGAGCTAAGCCTAAAATTAAATCCGAAGTTGAAGTTAAGAACAAATTTAAGCCTGTAAAGCCAAATATGCGTTGTTTTAATTGTGGCGGGAATAATCATAAGAGTATTAACTGTGTAAATAAAGATAAAGGGCCGCTTTGTTTTGCTTGTAACGCTTATGGTCATAAATCATTTCAATGTAATAAATCTAAAGATACAAGTGTTAAAAATGCTCAGTCACAAGTAAACATTATTACATCCCAAGATTTAATTCTGAAAGAGATAAAGCTTTATTCTTTGCGTTTAATCTCTTTAATAGATACTGGTAGCCAAAAGACTTTGTTAAAGAAAAGTATTTATGATAATTTGAAGAACTTTGTAGAATTAAAACCTACGAGTATCTCTTTGACCGGTCTAGGAAAAGCCTCAATTAAACCAGAAGGTTGTTTCAATTCAGAAATCGAAGTAGATGGTTCAAAATTTAAAGTTACTATTTTTGTCGTTAAGGACAGTTGCATTAATTTCGATTTAATTATTGGCACTGATGTTATTCATCAAGGTACATTAACTATTTCTGAGAATAAAGTGAAACTGTTTAAAGCTGAAGTTCAGTCTAATGACTTTTTAGTTAATATTGTAAATGTTTTGGATGAGCCTAAAATTGATTTAACTCACATTGCTGACAAAAAATTACGTTCAGAGTTATACTCTTTAATTGAAAATTATGTACCAATTAAAACTAAAACAGTAGATGTTAAAATGAAAATTAATTTAACTGACGAAATCCCAGTTTGTTCTTCTCCTCGAAGATTACCGCCATGCGAGAAAAAAAGAGTCGAAAACCAAATTGAGGAGTGGCTAGCTCAGGGAATAATTCGAGAAAGTTCTTCTAATTTTTCTTCGCCGGTTGTTTCAGTCAAGAACAAAATAACACAATGAGACTTTGTGTTGATTACAGATGTCTTAACAAAAAGACAGTACGCGAGCATTTCCCCTTGCCAGTTATTGATGATGTAATAGACCAATTACATTCTGCCGAAGTATTTACCACCATAGATTTGAAAAAAGGTTTCTTTCATGTAGATGTTGAAGAAGACTCGTGAAAATACACCTCGTTTGTTACTCATGAAGGAAATACGAATTTTTGAAATGTCCATTCGGGTTGACCAATAGCCCTAGTGTTTTTCAAAATATATTTATAATGTATTTCGAAACCTATTAAAAGATCACATTGTTGTCATTTATATGGATGATTTAATAATACCTGCTAAAAACGAAGCTGAAGGTCTAGAAAAATTAAAACTTGTACTCGAAACTGCATCGGAATATGGATTAGAATTAAATCTTAAAAAATGCAATTTTTTGAAGCGTGAAATTGATTTCTTGGGGTATAGAATCATAAATGGTAAATTGTATCCCTCTCCACTGAAGACTAAAGCAGTAATAAATTTTCCCGAACCAAAGTGTACCAAAGATGTTCAAAGTTATTTAGGATTGACAGGATACTTTAGAAAATTTATAAGAAATTATTCGGTTATAGCTAAACCGTTAAGTGACCTGCTAAGAAAAGATTCAAAATTTAAATTCGATATAGAAGAACACAGAGCTTTTAATGAACTCAAACGTATTTTGTCATCAGAACCAGTACTTTTAATTTACAATCCCAAAAGTGCGACCGAAATCCATTGTGATGCCAGTATTGATGGCTATGGAGCTGTTTTAATGCAACAATCTCCAGTAGATAATCAATTTCATCCAGTTTATTTCGCAAGTAAAAAAACCACCGAAGCTGAACGGAAGTACACTAGTTACGAATTAGAAATTTTAGCTGTAATTGAAGCCCTGAAAAAGTTTAGAGTATATGTGCTAGGTATCCCATTTAAAATTGTAACCGATTGTAATGCATTTAAAATGACTATGGATAAAAAAGAAATGAGTACAAAAATAGCTAGATGGGCAATAATGTTATCCGATTTTGATTATGTTATTGAACATAGACAGGGTAGCAGTATGAGACATGTCGATGCATTAAGTAGGTATCCTATTTGTATGGTAATCCAAGATAGCTTAACTTTAAAAATTATCCAAGCTCAAGAAACCGATGACCATATTAAAACAATAAAAGAAATCCTAAAGGTGAAATCTTATGATGATTATCTAGTTAAAAATGATGTTCTTTATAAATGTGTTAATGGTAATGATTTATTAGTTGTACCGGAAGACATGCAAATGAATATAATCAAGGCCGCTCACGAAAAAGGTCATTACGCAGTTGCAAGAACAGAGAAAAGTTTAGAAAATGATTTTTACATCCCTAAAGTTAAACAAAAAATTGAGAAATGTATAGCAAATTGCGTTCCCTGTATTTTAGTTAATAGAAAATGTGGAAAACAAGAAGGCTTACTTCACCCAATAGAAAAAGAAGAAGCTCCATTACATACGTACCATGTTGATCACTTAGGTCCATTAGAAAGCACTAATAAAAATTACAAACATATCCTTTCGGTCATTGACGCATTCACAAAATTTGTTTGGTTGTATCCCACAAAATCTACCGATGCTGCCGAAGTAATTTCTAAATTAGAAATCCAAAAATCTATCTTTGGAAATCCAGTTCGAATTATATCAGATAAAGGTCCTGCATTTACCTCTAAAGCTTTTGAAGATTATTGCATCAATGAAAATATTAAACATATCCCGATTACCACTGGATTACCCAGGTCTAACGGCCAAGTTGAGCTTCTAAATTCTGTCATAATATCTGTTCTGTCTAAATTGTCTGTCGATAATCCTAAAAAATGGTATACACATGTAAGCAACGTCCAACAGGTGATAAATTCGACTTTTCAGAGAAGTATAAGCACAACTCCTTTTGAATTGATGTTTGGTACTAAAATGAAATTAAAAAATAACATTGAAATTACTAGTCTTCTGAATGCTGAAATACAATCTGATTTTACAAATAATCGCGAAGATATGAGAAAAAATGCTAAAAAACAGATTTTAAAAGTCCAAGAAGAGAACCGTAAAACTTACAACCTCAGACGAAAGAAAGCTAACAAATTTAAGATTAATGATGTGGTTGCTATCAAACGCACACAACAAGGTCCAGGTTTGAAGTTAAAACCAAAATATTTAGGTCCGTACAAAGTCATAAAAGTAAAAAATAATGACACCTACGATGTAAAGAAACTTGGATTCAACAAAGGACCCATGGTCACCAGTACATCTGCAGAGTACATGAAGCCGTGGACGGACGAAGCTTGAAAAAAAAAAGAATTTCACCGATTGTGACATTATACCAACTATGACAAACCACTGGATTGACAACTAAAAGAATTTTAACTTTATTCTCGAAAAGACGTAAGGTAAAAGAAGATGAAAAGACGTAAGAAAGAAAAAGACGAAAAGACGTAAGGTAAAAGAAGATGAAAAGACGTAAGAAAGAAAAAGACGAAAAAACGTAAGGTAAAAGAAGATGAAAAGACGTAAGAAAGAAGAAGACGAAAAGACGTAAGATAAAAGAAGACGAAAAGATGTAAGAAAGAAGAAAACGAAAAGACGTAAGATAAAAGAAGACGAAAAGATGTAAGAAAGAAGAAGACGAAAAGACGTAAGATAAAAGAAGACGAAAAGACGTAAGAAAAAAGAAGACGAAAAGACGTGAAGAAGAAAAAAAAAAGAATACGAATTTATTTTGAAAGAAATTATTTAAATTTTCATCATGATGACTTCTTTTTTTCAATTTAGACTTTGGATGCTGCTGTGTTTTTTTTTTCTTTATCTTTCCAGATGATCCAGCTGCTGTTTCCAGCCATCAAGAATACATTCGAGGACGAATGCCTGATCAGTATGGCCGAAATATGGGAAATCTCCTCCACTATTAGATCTGCATATTATTTTCTACTCATCGTAACTCTGATAAAAAGGCTCTCAGTGCGGCAGACGATTTTGAAGCAGCTATTAATTCCTAAGAAGCCAGACGATTTAAGCGGTAGAAAAAAGAACTGAACGGAAGGAAGGAGAATGGAATGTTTTTAGTTTTAAGTTGGTGTAAAAAGAACGTAAGATGAAGACGAGTTCCCGTATAAGATGTAATTGATTAATTAGAGTTATGATTGTTTGCTTTGTAAATAGTCTTATGTAAATATCTTTTTTTGTAAATATTAACGTTTAATATAAGTCATTTAAAAGTTTAAAAACGGTGTCAGAATTTAATTTACCTCCGAGTTTATTTACTTATGTGTTCAAAAGAACTTTTTAAAGAAGAATCTCCATATATATATATATATATATACATTCATACACAATATATTATTATTTTAACAGTTGAAATTAAATACTTTACGATGATTATTTGTTTCGTTTTCCTCATTTCCGTTTCTTAAATTAACATTTTAAACGCATTTTAAACAGTAGAAACTCAAGTAATTTGACTTTAGTAAATTATTTTCATAATAAAAATTTAAAGCATAAACTTAAGTTAGAATCTTAACATTTGTTTTCGCGTTGTTACTATAAATGACGCTGAATATATATGACAGAAGTACAATGTGAAATAACGGTTAAAGGTTTTCAATCCAAGATTCAAATTTTTAAATATATTATCAGGTTTTATTCTAACAATATTTTGGACCGTAATTAAAGAGACACATTTTGAAACTTTGTTTTGGTGATGTGTACCCCAAACATATATATATATATTTAAATACTATTGCGCTTAAATCGTATGCACTAAGAATTTAAAAATAGTTTTTCTTAATGATTATATGTCAAATGTACTTATATTAATATTTTTATTACTAATAGAAATTTAATAACTATACAAGGTAATTAAAAATAAACATAGCGATTACAAACGTCTATATCTATTTAATCAAAGAACTTTGTCGATAATAATTACATAGAATATACGGAAAAAGTTGAAAATTTTGTTAACATACATTACAAATGTTCTATATTACTCACCTTGGTCACACGGACAACATTTAAACATTCTTTTTGTTCAAACATCCGATAACATTAGAGCATATTTATTTCCATTTTGAGCATTCCATGTATTAAAATTTCATAACTTTCGCTCTGCCATTAGAGTGCGGAGAGTATTTAGTCAGCGGTATACAGTCAAACACCTCCGAATGTAACAAAATACGCAGGTGGTATCGGATTTTTTAACAAAAAGGATGTTTAGATGTCGTCCGTGTGACAAAGGGGAGTTAAATAGAACATTGATAAGCTATGTAAACAAAATTTAGAATTTTGTTTTTACAATTTGTATAATTGATATGGATGCATTCTTTACTATTCAATAATTATGTCTATATGAAATTGCTATATAGATTTTAAATTACCCTGCATTTATGTGAATGTTAGTGATGGTATACTTTTAGCAATATTATGATGGGTGGAAACCATGTTTCTTCCTACAGTAGCTCCGACTTTCAGATGTTTTATTACTGTTAAAACGTTTGGGGCTCTGTTTTAACAGAAGTATAAAATTTTTGGAGCAAAATATGACTGGCAAATGTTGGTTCATCTAAAATTCGGATTTTATTTACTGCAAAACTTTAAGCAGTGTAGCAAAATTTAAACATTCCAGAAATTCAAAATTCTGCTTTATTTTAATATAGTGAAATTCGAATATTACTGTTATGTTCAATTTTTAATATAAATTTCATCAGTAATGACTTAAGCAAGTTTTATGCGACTATATATGCATATATACTTTAGGAACTGTTAGCTGTCTTTAGTGCTCTCAGAGACCAATGAATATTCAATTTTCACGTTTAAGTAATACATTTACTGTTTTATCACTAATGTGAAATTTGTTTCTTTTGTAGCTCTAGGAATATGTCTAGATTCTAAATATGGTTACTTTAATTACGCTTGGCACAAAAATTGTAAAATTGTGATCACATGCATTCGACTGTACTCAGTTTGTTGACTTCATACTTTTCAATGAATATTTGTTCGCGGGGGGCAAAAGAACCAAAAATCATTTAAAAATTAAAATAACGTATTTAATCCTCCATGCAAGGAATAATGTTTAAAATGGTCAGACTGTATCCGATAACTAAACAGGTCTTGTTTCATAGATGTATATATTTCTGCAAAAATATTACGCATATTCTTAAATGCTACTCTAAAAATCGCTACTGAAAAAAATTCTCTTTTTTAATTAATTAATTTATTTTTTATATTTTACAGATTTTTTAATAAATTAGACACTACTTTACGAAAATTCAAAACAGAGCAGTAAAAGTACTACACGGTTCATACGTATATAGAGCATCCAAGCATCTTTTACCAGATTTTTTTAGTAACATTTGACTTATTTAATTAAAAAAATATCGTCACATAAACTGACCAGTTATTTACGCATTTTCGGGTGCTAAAGCACCTAAAAGCACCTGAAATATTTAATGTGTACAAATTCTGCACTAAACTTCAATTAACACTAGAACTACCGATGATAGATATATACCTAGTTTTACCGCACCCGTCAAATTGACGGATTTTTGATCATGGCATTGATTGTAACTTCTGACCTAATTAATGTAAATAAAAGAATATAATTTAAAAAATGTAACATTTAATGCAATAATTCATTAAGTATCAATTAAAAAAACTGTTTTATTTGCTTTTATACTATAGCATTTTTGATATGTATGAAATGATTATGAGGCATATATTTTACAAGTACATATTTTCTTAGATGAACCCTTGCCACAAATATATGTATTTTAGTTTATGTAAATAAAAGAATATAATTTAACAAAAACAATATTTAATATAATAATTCATTATTTATAAATAATAACAAAAACATATTCTCTTTGCATTTATAGTATAACACATTCGATATGTATGAAAAAACTATCACATACTTTGCAATCACATGTTATCGTAAGTGAACATGTGCCACAAACATATTTGATCCATTCATTTCTAGTATAAAACGTTCTTTTTTGTTGCACACTTGAATTTGACAAGATTTCCGTTCATAAGGACTTTTGTTGTAATTTTCTGGATGATAATCCATTGCTTTCAAGTTCTTGTTTTTGAGAGGAAGATTCTTTTCAGCAGCACTTATATTCACTGGCGAATTCTTTGGATAATTGAAATAAAAATTATTTTCTTTTTTTATTTTCGTCACAAGTCTCTTTATATAAAATCCACACATTGATTGTTGCAAAGCCTAAAATATTATAAAATACATGCCTTTCTACGTGACTCTGCTTTTACGTTATATTTGCGGGTCATTTGATCAACTGCGTCGACTCCATACGCAATCTTATTATAAAACGATACAGTTGCAGGTATTCGTTTTCGATTCGAAGCAATTTTTATAGATTTATGTTTTGAGCTAAAAAGCAGTATTTTTTACGAAGCTTTCTTTTGTAAATTGTAGGAACAGTATTACTTGATTTGTAGAATTTTGTGGTGAAAAGAACCATGTTATCTTCTCTAAATTTAGCTATTTTCGGCAATTCCCTTTTATTTGCCCGCATATTCCAGTAAATCATGTTTTGTTTGCCCAGAAGCTTCTTTATGAGTTGTATACTTGTAAAAAAATATCCGTTGTTATATTTCTCCCCCAAGTCACCAAGTTTTTTACAAGATTCAAAACTACAAATTTATTCAAAGATACTCCGGATGAAATCAAATCATCTTTGCCTAAATAGGGAAAACCATTTATAAGGTATATGCTTCGCACGTCCACAGCTAACCAAAAATTAAGTCCAAAGTCCGGTTTATCGGGCATATATTGCAGAAATCTGCATCTTGCCTTTGTGGGAAACAGTTATTCATCGACGATTATAGCTTGTAACAAGCTTGGCAGTTATCAATAAACGACTTAATCCAAATATTGTCAGTTCGTCAGCGAACACTTTCCTATCTTTTTTTGTCAAAACGAATTTATCTCATACTTTTTGAAATTTTGTTTCTCCTCATAGTTTCATGAAAGAAAGACGGTTCCTATTTTTTACCCCAATTAAGATAATTTAAAATGTCTTGCTTTGTAGGCTGCTTGAGCATATAAAATAACTACAAATGGATATAATTCTTCAATAGTAATTTTCCAATCGTCTTTCTGTAAAACTTTTCTGTTCTCCAGCTCAGTGCAAGATTTTATGTGATTCATCATTCGATTACCAATTATAAGTCTAAATGCGCTGCTAACATTACCAGGCACAATCTTTTACTTCGCATGACTAGTTAGTATAAATATCCTTGACTATATTATGTGCTATGTGATGGGAGTCGACCAAACAAACACTCCCCAATTCTTCCCATTTAGTACCATCACGAGCAACGTTCTTTCTTTTATCTGGTATCGATTTCTGTTTGGCTATCCGATACAGTGTCTAAACTTATTCGCAATCGCTTTCTGCGTTTGAAGCTCTTTTGGGAAATTTCATCTTCGCTTCCTCAATATTCACTTTCGTATTTATCTTCTTCACTTTCTTCAATATATCGTACTTCAATTTCATGCTCAGCTTCTTCAGAGTCTGAAAAATCAGTTTTATTTTCCACGGAAGCTATGTCCAACTTATCATTACCTTAATTAGTGTCCGAACAGTCTTCATTTATATTAATAAGTTCTTCGAATATATTTTTTTTTCTGAAAATCGTTTCATTGTGTCTCAGAACCTATAATAAAAATTTTTTAGATACGTGATCATTTATATCAGGCGTAATTTCACTACTGAAAATTAATTGAGAAATTGATTAATATCTTAAATATATATGTAAATAATTTTTTTCAAAAAAATATGTTTATACCGTTTTCCGACATTGGACTTGTCACATATTACACTGTGCACAGATTGCACTTTTTACTAAGAGCTTTATCACGTTAGATGTACAACTCATAATGTTTGCGTCCTGTTTACAAGTACTAATTACTGTTGTACCACGTTTGATAGAGACTTGAAAAGAACTCTAAATGGCCGGAAAGAGCTAGTACATGTCGAAAATGAGGAAGCCCGTACAAACTCCGGATAAAACAAAGCCGTCATTTTGACGGATCTTGGTATAAATAGGTATAGGTAATACTGATTATGGAAATTAAAATGGGTGAGTGGAAATTTAATACGATTATTTAATTATTGTTATATTTCATTAAAAGTCGTGCAGTAAAATTCTTGATCAATACGTAAATTGTATCAAATTTTTAAGCATGAAATTTGAAAACCGTCATATTGACGGTCTTGATACTTCTAGTGTTAAAACATGATTCTTAAATTAAACTTTAATTACAATACTGTTAAAAATCTGCAGCGTTGGTTGCATAATCACTTCACAACTTTTACAGAATATATATATATTCTGACCAGTGAGAATGCTTCATAATATCTTTAAGTAATCGTATTCTATAAAAGCGCGAGAATGGCGATGCAACAAATACTATATGTATTTAATAGCTTATGCTAAATATTTGTCAAGATATACAATTTATTACTTAAAAAGGTCTACAAATGCAAAAAAGATATTATTTATTTATTATATCTCTGAGAAGGTCACACATCTATTTGGAAAAAAGGGATAATCGAGAGAAATAGAAAACACAAATAAAAGCAAAATAAAACAAAAATAGTACGTATGGGCAAGCAAAGCATAGTTCACTACTCTAAAAATCTCAGGGATATATTAAATAAATAATTCTTTTATGTATTTCTAACGCCCTTAAAGTAATTATTTCTATATTTTAAAGTTTATATGAATAACAAAGGGTAAGTACTTTCAAAACTCTGGTATATAAATGCATTGATTTGACTCATTAGTTAAGATATAGTCATGTGAATAAAAAGTTTTAACAGAGCATGCATGATATGTTTCAAAATTTCATTTCATGATTTGACAGTGAATTATTTCAGAAAATCCACATAAAAGTCCAGACTAGTATTTTGGACACTCATAAAGATATAGTGAGCTGGTTAGCAATTTTTGGAAAATTCTTTATAAGAAAGACACTTTTAAAAATCAACTCACTATATCTCTCTTTTTTCTCAGAACTTTCTAAATTGACTAGACTTTTTATTTAAGTTTTGTTAAATAGCTGACTAATAAATTATGAAATAAAAATTTGTTATCTTTCATGCACGCAGTTAAAATTAATTTCATACAAATGGATATATCTCATCAAATATTCAAGTTTTATTTACCAAATACTGTTTCTACTTATCAATTTTTCGGAAAGTAGGATAACGTTTGACCGAAAACTTTGCATTCTATAAAAATCATTTGAATTTTTGATATTTTTTAATAGTCTAGCGAAATCTTTTGGAAACTCAAAAAAATACATTTAGCTGGTTGGCAATTTCTCGAAAATCTTTTATAACAAAGACACTTTTATAAATCAACTCCCTATATCTCCTCCATTTCTCTTAATTTCCGATATTGACTGAAATTTCTTAGTACGTTTATTTAAATAGCTGACTAACGTTGTGAAATAAAAAAATGGTACCTTTCACGCGAGCAATCAGAATTATTTCATACAAATGGCAGCATCGCATCAAATATTCAAGTTTTATTTGCCATAACTATTTCTACTTTAGGAAATGTTAGGTTTTTTTTTTTAATTTTAGGAAAGTAGGTAAATTTTAGCTGAAACCTACACACTCTATTTAAAAAAATCATTTTATTTTTTCATAAAAGCGTTAAAACCTTCAAAAAATAAGAGTGTTATGGCACAGGACCTTAAGGAGATTTTCCACACATTTGTAAACTCTCCCAAAATAATGTTAATCCTACGGACCGGTTGTTTTCGAATTTCTCGTTTAATTTGGAATGTTTTCAAACAATATTTTGTGGATAGTATGGGTGATCTCGACCTCTAATATGGCTACTTTTTTAATTTTCTGTTTAGGTTACCGATATTTTAAATAAAAGAACTTTACCTTTGTGAATCGTTTTCTAAAGTGAAAGTATTTTTATTTAAAAAATGCACTGAAATCGTAAAAATAAAAAAAGGCTTATTAGGGACCAAAATAAGCTATCCTTCGCAAATAAAACCGTTTAAAAGTATTCAAATTAAACAGACAAATACGAAACCAACCTGCCCATAGTATTAACACTAGGAGACGAATACTTTCAAGTCAGTGAAGACTCCCCTTAACCAAGGCACACATATTCATTTGGTACAGTGACAAACACTTTTGTGCACTTTCCATTGCATGTGTTTATGTAAACATTTTTAAATATTAAATATATTGCTCCCACGTTTAAATATTCACTAAAAATCACGTAGTCAAACATATTTTTTATATACTTCAAGCTCAAGTACGTTTCGTCTAGAACCTTCGTAGATATTCGACTAACTGCTAAAAATCAAAATTATCTGATCACTGAATCAATAACAAAATCATCAGATCACAGTTTGTTGAGTTTAAGGATCCACTGTAAATGAAATCTAAAATTAATATTATATCTTCAAAAGAAGGAAACACTAAAATTATTTATAGTAAAACAGCAAATTGGAAGTTGAAATTGAAAATTGATTTGTCTGTGAGTCCACTAAAAATTAGTTAAGGTTTGAGAACGGATATTCATAAATGTAGTGCCAAAGACATGTTTTCAGATTAATTTTAGTTTTATATACTAATTTACATGTTTTCACAAAAATTGCTTAAAAAATAATCATTAGAATTTCCTCTTATTTTATTAATTATTAACGCACTCCAGAAAAGAATTTGAACCCATTAGTATTGATTATTAGAAAATTAAAACAAGGCACAATTTGAAATTTCGGAAATGTTTATAATTTGCTACATTGTCGAAAATTTCGTGGTAAATTAAAACTATTTTCAGATAAAGCGAAACATAATGGTATTTTGCTTCATAAAGTTATCAAAATATGTTAAAATACAAAACGAAATTTTGGAACAAGAATCTATTATTTTATAATTAAATCTAATGTAGCACCTAAATTAATTTTCATCTAACACAAAATTGCTAATTGTATACAATCTATACCGAATACATAAATAAAATTACTAAATTTCCAATAGTAATAATTTAAAAAGTATATATAAATTATGTTTATGTGTCACATATCTCTGTTGGTAATTTCATTAAAATTACTTTTAAGAGTTTAGTACATAGAATTTCTGCAGCATAGCCTTTTTAAATAATACATATGTGTATCGCGTAAAACATTTCTGAAACAGAGTGTCAAAATAAATCTTTCTAATTGGTAACCAAACTATTGTTAAATAACATTATGAGGTACTTCACAATTTGTATTTCATCTTTATGGAAAACCTTTAACCGTTATTTCACATTATCTTTCTGTCATACATTCAGCGTTATTAGTAACAACAACGCGGGCAGAAATGTTAAGATTTTAAGTTAACTTTATTGTTTAAGTTTTCATTATGAAACTCATTTACCAGAGTCAAATTATTTGACTTTCAACTGTCTGCGTTTCAAAATTTATCTTAGTACACATATATGAGGAATGTTAAACAAATAAATGTCAGAAATTATTTAATTGCTGCAATTTAAAATAGTAATGGCCGCTATTTAAAAGTGAAAGAGACATTTGTTTAAATTTTAAACTTCACAAAGAAAGCAATAAGATATTTTTTGTTTCGGTTAATTTTACTTAAAAGCATTTTTTTTTTTACAAATATTTGATTCAGGCTTATCTATATTACTAAGACAAAACATGACTAATGAGTAACGTGGATGTCACATGTACTATTGCGATAATATAACTGCCCAATGTCAATTTTTTTACAAATTAATTTTTCTAAACATATTATAACTTATTTTCCTAACCTGTCCAAACATAAATATGCGTCGGACGCTATCAATGTGTTAACTGTTCCTAACATTATACTACGTATACAATACAAAAACTTTAGAAGATATATTTTTCTGTAGATCAGGTAGCGAGTGATCAGGAATAAACATAGGACAGAGTAAAAGAAAAGAAAGTTGTAGTTTTTATTTCGAAATATTGTCAAAAGTTGTCTTTTAGTACCTATAATTTATGTGCAAAATTTCATGAATTTTGGAAAATTCGTTCAGGTCCCTTTCAGGAAGTTTTTATTTACGCACTTTTTCTTTAATGCACTAGGTTTTGTATCATAAATTGTACATTTACAGTGCTTGTTGGTAATCTCGTTTCCCTTTTTTTTTTTTTTTTTTTTTTTTTTTTTTTTTTTTTTTTTTTTTTTACTTGAAACGTTTAGAGTAACTTTCTAAATTGTACATATCAGTTACCCCCAAATGAGGAACAAATCCGACTGCCTTTGGTCAATAATCATCAAATAGTTAATATTTATGAATATTACTTACCATTTCAACTCTTACGATGTTTCTGGGATCAGACACATATGGTAACGAGAAAAACCGAAAGTTGGAATTTTGATTTTTGATAGCAGACAAAAGTTGCCTTTTACTACCTATAATTTATGCGCAAAATTTCATGAATTTTGAAACAATTCTTTAGAGCCCTAGGACCAGGCTATTCCGTCGCTTAACGAAATAGACTGATATTGTATATTTAGAGTGTCTGTTGGTAATCTCGTTTGACATTTTTATATTTAAAACGCTTAGAGTAACTTTCTATATCACTTCTAAATCTTAAATTTTATTTAATTGTTAACGATTTATCGAACTTTACAAATTGTTTTTCTCATTTTTTGGGTCAAAATGAACGCGAATGGAGACACGCAAAAATTTAGTGTAACTAGGTGTGCAGTAGAATGTCCCTCTTTGGTACTCCTTCAAAACTAAATGAAATTGATTTGCCAACAATAGCGAACGTTATAAAATATTACTTATATAAAAGGAAAGAATTAAAACAAAGAATGATTGGTAAATATTTTTCAAAATCAGAGGAAACTAAAATCCTAAAGGAAAATATCGAAGAAATTTTGAAGAAAGCATCGATTCATGTAGTTTCCCAGAGACGTATTGATGAAATGATAGACAGCAGTTTATCTGAATACCAGAAGCTTATTCAATTCCAATCAAATGCAATTCAATCAAAAAGAAATGATGATTATTTGAAAAAGGTTCAGTTTCTCAAATATGAAGCTGTAAGTGAACTTTTAGAATTTCAGTTTGAAAATGTAAACCAATTTCCTAAATGCACCTGTTAAAAATCAAAGAAATCGCACCAAAAGAACAGAAAATTCTTCTTGAACAATGATCAACAAGAAAGATGGTTCTTGGCACACTAGATAAAGTTGAATCAAATAAATTGAGAAAAAGAAGAAACAGAAATACTCGATGAGAACTGAAAAAATAAGTTTAAAATCTGTAGGCTATCAGGGAAGCATAATTGTAGCGCATTGTGACAATGGTGATAGTAGTAGCATTTCATCTTAGTCTGAAGAATCAATTTCCCTTTATATGGCAACTGCTTTGAATAAAAAACAAACACAAGTCACAAACACAAATGAGAACACATCTATTTACCTTTTCAAGAGTTTGAGATCAGTATGGGGTTTCTGACAGATGCGTGGAAGCAATATTGTACACTACATTGCCAAAGATGACCGTCCACTTGCGGACGGTCCAGAAACTCTAAGTGTATAAATATAATAGTACAAGTAATACTAATGTAGCAAAATCGCTCAAACTATAGATTATGATTAAGTGGCTTATCGTAATAAACTGTGTTCATTTTTATGTCAAAAGCATATATACTTGTAGAAAAATTAAGGTTTTTATAAAAATAGTCCAAAAAATTTCCAAGATTTTTGCTTATAATTTACAGAGTTCTTAATATTAAATAACTAATAAAATATATAATATTCGTTTTTGAAAATATGACAAACAACATTGCACACAATATTCTGCAATCACGATTAAAAATATAATAAAAGTTGCATAAAAAAGAGTAGATTTACTAAATAATTTTTCACTGTGCATGTATCCACGATATCAACATTTCATTTGCATATTATGTTTATATTCATTTGTAAATTAAGGGTTTTATAGAAATGGTTCCAAATTTTGCCAAGTTTTTTTAATATAATTTCCAGAGTTCTTAATATAAATTAATATTCTCTTCTGAAAATATGATAAATAATATTGCACACCATACCCTGTAATCACAATTTTAAAATAATAAAAATTGTATGAAAAATGAGTAGGTTTACTAAATAACATTTCACTGCGCATGCGTCAACGATATCAAAATTTCATTGGAATATTATGTTAGCTAAATATACAGAGCAACTTTTGTAAAAGTCTCAAAATTATAGCTTGAAAAGTCTGAAAATAATCGTTAGTAGAATAGGTTGAAAATCCGTTAATTCCAGAATGAAGCAAAATCAAGAGGGGTTGTATCCATATATTCATTTATTAGATCATTGATTGACCAATGTAGAATACACAATATGGGACGTACTACTACATTTGGATAAAACCCCTCATTTTTTTAACTTCTTTTTGGAAGCAACGGATTTTGTGCTTATTCTATAGAAGATCACTTTCAGAATTTTCAAGGTATGATTTTGAGACTTTTACAAAAGTTTCTCTATAAATTTAGCTAACATAATATGCAAATGAAATCTTCATATCGTTGAAGCGTGCGCAGTGGAAAATTATTTAGTAAACTTATTCATTTTTCATACAATTTTTATTATTTTTTAATTCTGATTACAAGATATTGTGTGCAATTTAGTTTGTCATATTTTCAGAAAATAATATTATTTTAAGAACTCTGCAAATTATAAGCAAAAATATTGGAAAAACTTTGGACTGTTTTTATAAAAACCTTAATTTTTCTACGCGTATACATTAGGGCGGAGTGTAAAAAACTTTTTTTCGAAATTCTTTTCTCCCTTGCGCGGAAAAGTTGTCTAGTGGTATCAGTAATATACTCACAAAATTTCACAACAATCAATAAATATCTCCTGGTTCCACTTTTGGGTTGAAATATGAATTTTAGCCGAAAATGTGGGAAATTTTTACATTTGAGCAATATTTTTAAATTCCGATTTTTTCTTCGGTCTAGAGCGGAAAAATTGATAGAGTACATAAAGAACATCTGTCCAAAATATTAAATTAAATAAATAATAACTTCCGGTTCCACTTTGGAGTTTAAATAAGGGAAATTTATCGAAAATGATGCAATTTTTTACATTTTAGTGATTTTTTTTTCAGTTTTAAATTTTCCATTTCCGCTGGCACGAAAAAGTTGGAAACGTATAGTAGAAAAATAGGGAAGAAACTTTAGAATAATCAATAAATATCTTCCGGTTTCCCTTTCGGCATCTAAAAATGTCAAAATCGCCAAAAATTATGTCAATTTTCTCTTCTCAAGGATTTTTATCTATCAATTTTCACTTCTTGCTGGCGCGGATAATTCGGAAAATCATATGACAAGCATACGTGTAAAAATTTAAAATAATTAATAATTATCTTCTGATTTGAGTTTTATTACTTAAACTGGAAAATTCATGGCATTAAAGTGCACAAAAATCACAGAAAAATCGAATTAAAAGCGATATGAGGGAATTTTCTCTAAGTTCAGCTTTCTATTCGTTTACTGTAGTATTGCTGTTGGTTTAATGCTCTGCTCGTCATAGGTTCGTAATGAGAATAATTAATTCTAGCTTCTACATTTTATTGGAAAATAATACATTGGAAGTGTGTACAAAACTTTAATTTTTAATATTGTGTTGAAATGATTGTGTGCGTGGGAAAAATTACACAGAAATGTCACAATTAAGGCGCAGTATATACGGGAATTGTCTCATCTCATTTTCTGGGATCCTACAGAATTAAGAACTGGCGTTCTACAAACTAATGAAGATATAATGTACTTTTTGTTGGTGAAAAATGAATCGAAATATAATTAAATATCGGATCCACCTTTGGGGTGATAGCGGTTTATGGGCTAAAATGGTTGAAGCCATTTTGCAGGCTCCTCAGTTCCAACGATTTCGATGCAAAGAATAGTCCAAATGATTGGTTCATATGATGATAAATACAAGAGTATAAAAAAGTTTGACGCTAAAGAACAGACGAAGTCAAAATTGAAAATTTCTTATTGGTAGGGAAAAAACGTCTGTTTGAAAATTTTTCTTACAAGAGTACATCTCTAGAAAGATGTAAATGCCCACGTGATATAAATATTTCAGAATTGGAAGACAGTTTCTTAAGGATCAAAGAGCTTCAAGGAAATTGTCGATAGACCCAATCGATACATTCGGAAACACGACCCACAACACGGAAACTTAGTAAATGAACGAGCAGGTTCGGAAAAGAATAAGAAAGTTTCTTGTTGATGCACAACTGTGCCGCGATCTTAGTTATAAACATTTAGTGTCATTGCAATCGAACATAAATACTGTAAGTATATCACGAACAACCCTTCGTCCTGTCCTAGCCAGAACTTGAGACACAATGGGAGTGTCCGACGGAGTTGCAGTTTCAGTAACAGGTGCATTTCTTGAAGACTTACGAGTTGTGATACTTAACATGTCCAATGTTATAGACAAGCATAACACAAGAAGAGAAATAAATAAATATCGCATGAAATGCCAAGTCCAAGATTAGAGTTTCATATCCACCAATACCTTGAAAAGATTGTCTTTTGACCGTCGAAAAGATCAAAATTTAATTCAGAGGAATATTGAGGGAACGCTCCATCAACAAAGAATGCTTGAAGAATACTTGACACTTATAGAAGAACCTGGCTGCGATTATACAGGGCAAGTGTCACCAATAATCTCTTCTGCTATGTTTCTTATATGATTTTCCATACTTTCCGCTCCAGCGAGAAAAGAAAATTGATAAGAAAAATAAAATCTCTGAAATATGGAAAGTTTTATACATTTTAGCTACTTTGATATTTTTAGAACCCTAAAGGAAAAACGGATGATATTTATTTATTATTCTAAAGTTTTTTACTTATGTTTCTTGCATATTATTCGAACATTTCCATGCCTGCGGGACTCGAAAATCGAAAAATAAGAAAAATGACTAAAATGTTAAAATTTGTATCATTTTCGACAAATTTCCCATATTTAGAACCGAAAGTGGAACTAGAAGATATTGTTTAATTACTCTAATATTTTGGACTTGTGTTCCTTATGTATTCTTTCAGTTTTACAGCTCTAGGGCTAAGAAAAAAATTAAAATTAATAATATTACTGAAATGTGAAAAATTACAACTTTTTGGCTAAAATTACATATTTCGACCCAAAAGTGGAACCGGAAGATATTTATTGATTTTTTTTAAATTTTGTGTATATTACTGATACCAGTAGACAACTTTTCCGCGCTAGGGAGAAAAGAATTTCGAAAAAAAGTTTTTTATGCTCCGCCCTAGTATACATGCTATCGAGATAAAAAAGAAAACAGTTTATTACAAAATAATTCACTTAATCATAAAATACAGTTTGAGCGCTTTTGACAGGGTTTATCCAAAATATATTCATTTTTTTAATTTGTTGACGGTCCCTTATGGAGTTTCGTTAAAAAATCTTCACGAAAATGTATTACTTGTACTATTATATTTATACACTTAAAGTTTCTGGATATTTCCTCATGTATTTTTCTAGATATTTAACAAAATGTCTAAAATCGCAAACGGACGGTCATCTTTGGCTATGTAGTGTATACACTTCTACAAGATATTGGCATTGTCACTGAGAACGATTCATCCTATATAACTGACAGAACCAAAGTACATTTAAAACGAAAGAAAACTAGAGAATGTGCTAAAAATGATTCTATGAAAGTTTTAGAAGCTGGAATTGAAAGTAGATATTTTGATAAGAGAAAAGATAAAACTCAAATCAAGAAAAATTGGAGATATACTACATCAAAAAACGAACAAAAAATAAAGAATCTGTATCTGTAGTTGAAGAGTATTACGCCATTTTTTGGATCAAGAAAATATACTTCAGAAAGTATTTTAAAATAATGTACAGATAACAACTCAAAACTCAATAAAATTACGGCTATAGGTTGTGATGGCACAGCTGCAAACATTGGAAGAAAGAATGGTTCTAGTACATTTTTTAAACAAAAGTTTCTCCTTCCTTTCCGTGAATGATACGCCATCTTCACGCAAACGAATTGCCATAACGTGTTTTGTTTTTGGCACTTGATGGACAAACTACAGATAATCCCACTAAACAGATACCCACTAAGCTTTACTGGTCCTATTGGAAAGTAATTGGATAAATGTGAACAACAGTCAATTCTGAAATTAAAAGGAATCTACTCATGGCTCCCAGAAAGGAACACTGGAAAGTTATGTGCGGACCAAAATTTTATTTACGGCATTTGCAATGCAATCTCATCTGGGCAAAGATTCTAAAATGTATCAATCTAGATGATTGACAACTGCTAATCAACTGTACATTGGAAGACAAAATCTATCCGAAAATCTGATGATTTTTACTGAATTTGTAATAACGTTCGTATGTGGTATCCCATTTAAAAAAATTCTTCATGCAAAAATGGATCATAAAATGTTTTTAAAACATTTAAATTGTCTTGTTATTTGGGGAAAGATTTAAAGAAGATTGTCGATCTGATTATTCAACGAAATACATACTTCTGTCATCCACAAAACATATTAGTATAAATGATAACCGATGAAAGAAACTATGTTCAAGAATATGGATTTCTAAAAGATTGAGGGCAAAGGAAATTGAATGTTAAACAAAGTGGTAGTTTGATATTCCACCATTGAACTTCAGTGTTACGGACTGTGCTGATATTATTGATGGGCAAGAATGTGAAATTACTTCATCACTCCAATTCGTAATAGCTTATAGAGGAGCTAAAAGTTCTCTCTACATGATCGGAAGCCGCATTTTTCTGTTCCCCAGGGTTCCATGTCACATTCAAGCAGATCACAACATACAGTATCAACGTTTTTGCATTTGCATTATTGTTACAAATGAAGCATAATTTGACAGAAAGCCAATATAAAATAACATATCATTTTACAATGATGGCAAAACGCAAATTGTAAAAAAAATATTAGGTTTATTTGAACGATAATATTATTCAAAATCCTAAAATTGAATTTTACAGTTTCCATTGGAATTGTCCTAACCAGAACATTTACAAAATGCTTTTAGCGTTTGTCACCCAGAAATAGTATGTACTATAAAAAATTACTTTTAGTGTATAGATTTTAAGCATTAATAAACAATATAATGAAATCATTATTATTAAATTTTAATAAAAGAAATTTAATTGTTATTTTTAGTGTTTTTTGTAGCTTTGAAAATTGTAGACAGCCCAAAATCTTTAATTTAATGTTATTATAATATTATACATTATTTGACCAATGGTGATCAATCACTTGCAAGTTTAGATATTTAGTTAAATATGTAGGAAAAAGCTTGAAAAATGATTCTTAAACATAAAACAAATTGGGGAAAATAACTAACTTTTGGATAACCGTGCAAAAACTAAAAAGCGTTGAAACTGTAACACATGATTAAAAGGCTTTTGCAACAAATTGTATTTACAAGGCTAACACGCATACTCGTGGATAACGTAAGTCTTTTATAAAAACAAAACCGAATTTCAAAAAGAATTTTGCTTACAATTTGGAAAAATTTTGATATAAGAGAAGGATCTTTTTAGAAACCATTTCAAACAATATGCTCAATAGCTTACGAAAAATATTGAATGACAAAGTAGCAGGCATACTCAATAATGCCTCACTGCGCATGTACTAATATTATTAAAATATAATGTCCATAACCTATTTTCTAAATATATAGATCAACTTTGCAAAGAGTCTAATACTTGCAACTTCCGACAGTGATCGTCCATAGAATAAGCTCGAAATCCTTTGTTACAAAAAGGGAGAAATAAAAAGCGCTTTATCCAAATATTTTTGTACATACATAACTTATATTGGATATGAATATGTCTTTCATTTTTTTTTTTTTTTTTTTTTGCTTCTTTTTGGGAACAACGGATTTCAAGCTTATTCTACTTACGATCATTTTCATAACTTTTTAACCAAGTTTTCGAAATTTTCACAAAAAATGCTCTATGCATTTAGTTAATACGCTATGTATATATTTTTAATTACTGTAGAGTATGCGCAGTGAATCATTATTTAGTAAACTGGCTCATTTTCCATTCATTTTTCTTATTTTTGTAAATTCTGATTGCAGAGTATTGCATACAATATCGTTTTCATGCACCAAGAAGAGTACATTCTTTTATGTTAAAGAAACTGCAAATTATAAGCAAAATATGTCAGGAAATTTGGGATTTTTTTTCCTAACTAGTTTAATTTTCCCACGTGTTATCCTCATGTAAATGAGCACTGTTTATTACAGGAAGAATCTTAATCGTGTGCTATAATTTCAACGCTTTTGAAACATTAGATTTTACGTGATTATCAAAAGGATATTTGTTTTCTTAAAATTTTTTAATGATTCTATGTGGTTACGAGAAAACATCTTCTTTTAAATATATGGCATGTAGTATTCTGTTGACACACCTGATGTTTCAGGATAATCCCTAATTTATTCTTCTAGATATGTAACAGAATGTCTAAAATCCCAAGCAACCGCTCACGATTGACCATATCGTGTATATTCCTTTTAATTACTATCCAGCTATACGCCAATACTCAAGAATTAAACGAGATGTAAATATCTTGGTTGCATTTTTTTTAAACATTTATATAAATTTGATAGTTATTACCTGACAACTTAACAAAACTGAATGTATGTGCTTGACACAATGTAGTTCCTTCCTTAAATATAAGCAAAAATATTTCGGATAATGCAGATTAAATTTAAAGAAAATTTTAAAATCAAATAATAAACGTGGTAAATGAATCATAGAAAAGTGATGTGTGTTAGAATAGTCTTAATTCGAATTTTTTAAATATTTTTCGTATTAGGAATAAAAAATATATATAAATTTTTATGTGCTTTGTAATATGTAACATTAATTTAAAACAAATTTAAAAATAGCTTTTTACAGTTGTAACGCTTTACAATCAAGATTTGATATTTTAAACATCTTTAATGAAATATTTCAGAGAATTATTTGTCTCGAAAGCTAAATTTACATTTTTTTAGATAAATTGGGAAAACTTAAAGACAGTGGAAACTGAAGTAATTTGAGTCTAATAAATGTGTTTCAACTTCGAATTTCAATGTGTGTACTGTTATTACAAATGAGATACGATTTATCTGAAGAAAATAAATCAAAACTTAATATTTAACAGTGTTCCATCATAACGAAACTCATATTGAGAAATGAATTATTAGCTTTATTTTGACAATATCTGTCATACATTAAAATATACAGTTTGATATTTAGCTTAGAAAATACATTACGATTGGTTGTTTACTATTTAAAACTATTACTGTAAAAAAATATTTTTTTCTTACTTTTTAATGCTTGAAATTAATAAATTCACATTGTTCTTCTTTTACCTACTTTAATTACAAAATTAGTCACATAGGACAATCTCAAAACTTTCTTAAGGTGGTCTGGTGTAATAACGCCAGGTGGGGTAATAACGCCAAGTGCTATCATTATGCATAATTATGAAATAATCTGGTAAATGACACCTATGTGCTCTGCGCAGAAGGGTTTTGAGTCTTATAAATCGCAAAAAACAGCTTCAAGTTAATTTGTTTCATTTTTAGGTCTTATTTTTTACAAGCAACTAAAATTAACGCTTGGTCTAAAATTTGCGAGATACATTTTGTGATGTGAAGACTATTTTTTTTAATCCGGAAATACTTTGTTAATTACATAAATTTGTAGTACATTTCATGGACTTTCAAAATGTTGTTGAAGATTTTGGATATCTTCTCGAGATAATTTGTAATTTAAAATGTACAGTGCAATAACTATAAGGGGGTAATAACGCGAATCCTTGGCATTAATACCCCGGTTGATTCCCTTCAGTGGCCGAGCTACATCCTAAATACTGATTCAAATAAACACAGTTAAAACTGTGCAATGTTTCTAATAATTCTATTTAGGCGGTCGTTTTTAAGCAAAAAGAAGCTCACGGTCTGATATTCTTTTGCCTCATCCTCCCCCCCCCCCACACCACACCTTTATTTTTCTTACACTTTCACAAAATATTGAACGATTTCAATAGCTTAGAATGCAATTTGTCAATTTTTAAGTTTGTAGAGTTTGTATTTTTAGAATTGGGCAATCTACATGCAGTTATTTAATCTTATTTCATGGTTTTGTTTGCATGGCGTAATTACCCATATAGGTGGGTAACAACGCCAAATAGCATTGGTCAAGAAATCACGCCATTACATTTTATGAATACATATCTGTTAAATTATTTTTTTATATAGATAGTCAATGAGTTGCTGTATCAAATAATATATTTGTTTGAAAAATACAATCTAAAACTGAGCCGTGAAAACTGGTAGAACCTTAACGTGACGTTATTACCCCAGGGTACCTTATATCGTATGCTTGTTAATACTTCCTAAAAAATACAGCATAGCAGCGCCAGTGATTAGTTGTATAAAAATAAAGTCTAGTCAGCAACAACTTATGTCAACGTATAAATGAATCGATGGTTGATTAAAATACCAGCATTAGGTTTTGAGGTAGAGCTACTCCAAAATCTTAAAAACAAATCTGCATAATAGCGTCACACGTTGTGTGTTATACATCAAAATCTAATCAGGATCAATTTGTTTTATCATGAACTAACTGAATCTGAAGTATGATGAAAGTCAATGCAGTAGTTCTTGAGCTATATTTATTGCGAATCCGAGAAAATTGCAACATAGCAGTGCGATTTAACCAAAAACTAAATAACAGTAATTTAGATCAGGGGCAAACTGAATCTGAAATGTAAAAAAATCGTGCAGTAGTTCTTGAGATAAATATATTGCGCACTAATAATGCTCCATAGCAGCTCCACCTATCATTTTGCTATAAAACGAATCATCCCCATGCTATATATAGTACTAACTAAATCTAAAGTTTTATGAAAACCCATGTACTAGTTCTTGAGATATGACATAAAAGCTTTATCATAACTTTTATAATAACTTTTTTATAACAGCATTATTTTTATGCTCATGTTATCTTATATCATTTAATGAATAATACGCATTTTGCATTCTTGATTCGTAAATTTATAACTTTGCTTTATTACTTACGCACAATATATATGAAGTGTAGGGTAAGTCTTGCAGTCATTATGACAATGGAAAAATTGTTTTGGACGGATTTATAAAGGAGATTCAAAAAAATATTTTTAGAAAAAAAAGCCTTCCGTCTGTTTGTATGTCTGTCTGTAAAAGCTTTATCTCCCGAAGAAATTGAAATAGAGATTTGAAATTTGGTGTGTATTTGGTATTCATTATAAGGAGAAAGTTTAATGAATATAGGTAACCTCGATTATCTGGAACTATTTATTCCGAGACTATTCAAACTCAAAATACTCGTTTTGATGAAAGGCATGTGAAGATTTATTATTATTTTTTTATTTTAAGGAATGAATGAAAAAAAAACAATAAAAAAACATAAATCCGTGTTCGGAAGTAACTAAATTGTGGAAAAATGTTCATTGCGATAATCCATACGATGTCAATGTTACTCATAGACATAGTTATGTTTAATAATGTTTATTTTTAACCGACTTCCAAAAAGGAGAGGAGGTTATCAATTTAATGCGTATGTATTTTTTTAAGTATGTTCACCGATTACTCCGAAACTATGGAACCGATTAATTTGGTTTTGGTGTTAAATTAAAGAGCTTGCTATCGAATTGGTACCACTTCCGTTTAGTAGAAATTGGTTCGATACTTTTTTAGTAATTCGGCAAAAACTGATATAATTAGTGATTTGTTGCTAATTAAAAGCGTTGAATAAGTTAGTTGAGAGGGGTGCAGACAAAATGGCCGAGAGATGTAAGACTCCACATTTAAGCTATGGTACTTGAAAGAGAGAAAGTGTGTTCGAACCCCACTCCTGACATACATGTATACTATAGCCTTTTCCGTATTATAATTTTACATTGATATTTTATAAAAATAAATACTAATTTTGCGATTAATAATATTTTGTATTTAACCGTTAGCACAGAGTATCAGAGATATTTTATCAATGCAATACTTTATCAGTGAAAGAGTAATAAAAGGCTTGCGAAAAGTAACATGACCTTGAATAAGCTCGCCAAGTAGATTGCAGTCAAGATAGCATAGTGGTCAAAGGCGGCTGATTGAAACTTTGGTTTTCGAAAGAGAGCGTCAGTTTCATCCCCATTCCTGACATACGTGTATAATATACAGTGTTTTTTTTCCGTGTTATAATTTTTTAACTGAATTAAAAAAGGAGAGGAGATTATCATAAATTCAACGCTTATGTATTTTTTTATGCATGTTCACCGATTACACCGAAACTATCCTACCGATCAATCTAGTATTTGTGTTAAATGAAAGATGCTACACTCGAATTGGTACCACTTCCATTAAATCGAAATTGGTTAAGCACCTTTTTAGTAACTGTGCAAAAACCAATAAAATTAGTGATTTCTCGCAAATTAACATGGACGTTGAATAAGTTCCCAAAACGCTATGAAGTCAGGATGGCCGAGTGCTCTAAGGCGCCAGATTTAAACTCTGGTTCTCGGTTCTCGAATGAAAGCGTGGGTTCGAATCCCACTCCTGACATACGTGTGTACAATAATCTTTTCTGTGTTATAATTTTTAACCGACTTCAAAAAAGGAAGAGGAGGTTATCAATTCGACGCGTATGTATTTTTTCTATGTACGTTTACCGATTACTGTGGAACTATCCAACTCATTAATTTGGTTCTTGTATGAAATGAAACAAGTTACTCTCGAATTGGTACCCCTTCCATTTCATGGAAATTGGTTCAGTACTTTTTCAGTAATTAGGCAAAAACTAATAAAATTAATGATTTCTCGTAAATTAAAAGTAACACGGACGTTGAATAAGCTAGCCGAAAGGAGTGCAGTCGGGAAGGTCGAGCGATCTAAGGTGACGATTTAAGCTTTGGATCTCAAAAAAGGGCCGTGGGTTCGAACCCCACTACTGAAATAATTTACATCCATGTACAATTTACAATAATTTTTTCCATATTTTAATTTTTATTAACCAACTTCAAAAAAGAAGGAGGAGGTTATCAACTGGGCGCATATGTATATTATATTTTTTAATGTATGTTCACTGATTACTCCGAAATCATCAAACCGATTTGGTTTTTATGTTAAATTAAAGAGGTTACTCGAATTGGCACCACTTCCATTTCATTGAAATTAGTTCAGTACTTTTCTAGTAATTAGGCAAAAACTAATAAAATTAGGAATTTCTGCAAATTAAAAGTAATATGGACGTTGAATAAACTCGCCGAGTGGAGTGCCGTCAGGATGGTGTACGTGCAGTCAGATGGCCGTGCGGTCTAAGGCGCGAGATTTAATTTCTGGTTTTCGAAAGAGAGTGTGGGTTCGAACCACCTTCTGACATATATGTTTAATTTACAATGTTTATTTTTTTCCATATTCCCGACTTCAAAATATTGTTAACCTTTAACAAAAAAGAGGAAAATAAACTTTCCTACCAAAAAATGTAGCGACTTCAAAAACTACTGAAAAAATACTGAAAAATATTTTTTTTAGATAATACTAATAAGAAATTAAATTAAGAGCATAGTATTTACTATGCGTAGTATTATACTTATGTACATTAATTTGATTTTTTGGCGTCGGTGCCAGCGAAGCCAGTTTCAAAGATAAAATTAAGTATCCAATGCAAATCGTAAACGAATAAGGTTAAATTTTTAACTAAATATTAAATCATAAAAAAACTCGAAGATATTTGGACGTGTGGCTATTGAAAATTACGTGTAACTTTGCTTGGCTGGCACTGACTCCAAAAAATCAAATTAATGTACATAAATATAATAATACGCATGGTAAATACTACGCTCTTAATTTAATTTCTTGTTACTGTTATCCAAAAAAAATATTTTTCCCTTTTTGAAGTTGGTTCAATTTTTGTTTGAAAAATTTATTATAAATCCAAAAATTAAAAAATAATATTTTTTTATGGGAAACATATGGCAAAAGCAAAAACTGTATTAATTTCTTTGTGTAATTTGAATTTTATATTTAAAAATTTTATATTTATTATTCTCTTTTAAGCATGATTACAGTATATGGCTGCAATTAAATATTCCCAGACATTTATTTATTTCTATTTCTATATTTGCGTTTTCTAAGATAAGATTTTAAACCTATTTTAAACTACTGAAAGTTAAAGTAATTTTATACAGGGAAATGAGTTTCCCAATGAAAGCTTAAACTGTGATCTTAACTTATAATGTAATAATTTGCTTCCGAGTTGCACTAACAAATGACGCAGGATGTATATGACTGTAAGATAGAGCAAAAAACGGTAAAATGTCCTCCATCATGGCGATATTCAAATTGTGAAATAAGTTATCTCATTATTTAACAATAGTGAAATGCACCATAAAAAAACATTTATTTTGACAGTTTGTATCGGAATTTTTTTATCCAAAATATACATATTCATAATTTAATAATCCTGTTGCGCAGTCATCTTTTTCACTAAGAGTGGAAAAAAATCAATTATGTTGTTACAAGGGAAAATATTGAATAATCTTATTTTATTATTTTTGTTAAACAATTACAAATTGAAATTTAGTAATTAAATTTATATAATCGTTATGGAATGCGCAACTGTCAAAATTCGTGCAATAGGTAAGAAATATTAGGTTGTCTCAAAATTTTCTTCCTTATTTTATTTATTTATTTTATTTTTATTTTATTTTATTTTATTTATTTATTTATTTTTTTTTTTGAAAAAAATAAACCATGGAAATTTGGTAAAGACAAGGCTTTATTGAAAAACGTTTCTGCCAATCTTTTGAACAAACATTCTTCTTTCTTTCCGGTAGTCTAATAACACTTCTTTCCAGAACTTTTTTGATTTGGGGCAAAATATTTATAAGGAAATTCGGCATCTTCATTGTATGTATCCATCTTGGCGGAAAAATTTCCATTTACCTTTCATTCCCAGTGCCTTGTGTGATAAGTGGCGCCACTTTCGCTGAAGCAAAAAACTAAAAGGGGACGAAATTTAGGAAAGAGGACGAAATATCGGCATCCAACTCATCTTCATCAGCAGAAAAATCTCTTCGCCTGACTGGAGAAGATTAGAAATAACCATCTCACTGTCAAACATTTTTTTAATATAATGCAAATGAAAGAAACAGAGGCTTAAAAAACTTGCACAACATAACAAAAAGGCTAAAATACTAACTTTATAATACATACAGCGATAATGGATTTTCCCATTAATAGAATTATCCTTTTTTTTAAAAGGAACAGTCTTTCCTAATTTTTTTATTATATCAATTCATTAGTTTCCCTACTGATGCAGTTTGCAGAGAAGGACTCGTCCAATAGAATGAAAACGTCAATTCATAAAAATGAACATTTTAAAACTTATCCATATGAAAGAGGAAGTTAATGCATTGATAGCATTCGACACATATATGTGTCCCGGGGTTAAAGTCATACGATGCTCAGAAGCAACTAAATTGTGAATGAATCGACATTGTACAGTGAGAATGTTGCGACAGTCCAAACAATATCAATGTTTCTCATAGACATTCTTTTGCTTAATAAAATATATTTACTTAAATCTAATAGTCGTAATATATATATATGTGAAATACATAGAAACAGAGTGTAGCAAAACTTATTTAAACTTTTAATATTATTTTGAAAAGAAAAAAAAAAGTACATTAGTTTTTTTTATGTTATTTAAATTTTATATTTAAAAAAATCTTATTCTCTTTTAAACAGAGTACATGATTATTTTAAACTGCTGCAATTAAATATTTGCAGACATTCGTTCCTTTCTCTTTCCTGATTTGCATTTCGTAAGATAAAATTTAAAACCCATTTAGACAGCTAGAAGTCAAGTAATTTGATTCTGGAAAATGAGTTTTCTAATGAAAATTCAAACCACAAACTTAACTTTAAGTCTTATCTTTTGCGTTCGTATTGTTCTAACAAATGTCACTGGATATATATGACAGAATGATAGTATGCAATAATGGTTGAAGGTTTCCCCTCATGACAAAGCTCAAATTTTAAAATAAATTATTTCGTTATTTAATAATAGCTTATGCACAATAAAAAGGTTTTAATTTTGTACTTTTTTCGGAAATGATTCATGCAAAACATATATTCAATATGTAAAGAATGTATTGAGAGAATGTATTGCGTTGTAATTCCTTTGATTAAGAATGTAAAAATAATTTCAATTATGTTATTATACGGAAAATATGCTAAACAATCTTATTTTATTATTTTGTTAAACAATTACTACATTGAAATTTAGTAATTATATTTATACAAGCGTTATTGAATGAGCAACTGTGAAAATTCGTGTACTGGTTCAAAAATATTACGTTTTCTCAAAACTTTCTTGAGTTTTTTTTTCTTTTTTTTATATATATACCATGGAAATTTTGATATTTTATTTGAAACTCGTTTGTGCCGATATTTTGAACAAACATTCTACTATCATTCTGGTAGTCTAATATTTTTTTTTAAGTTTTTTGATATGATTGCGAAACATTTACCAAAGTAATCAAAAGAAGTTTGTGTGTGTCTGTGTGTTTATGTGTGGACAGAATTTTTGAAGGAAAGAATACAAATAGTAGTTGGACGCAACCATATACGCAAGTGTAAGAAGAATGTGTCAGAAATTCTCAATCGAATGCAAGTAGTTTCTGAAAGTCAAAGATGCATGTGGCATGGAGTCGTCATAAATGAGGGTAATACATCGTTTATACGCTATTTCAAGATGTTTCACGACTATTCCTACCTTCAGTTCATCTAGTTTCTAGTAGTAGTTTTAAGAATCGATTATTGATTAGAAGTCGCTCGTAGTAGATTGAATCTAACAAAACAGAGATCAAAACTTTCTTGTGTAAGAGTCCGGCTTCAGCAACAGGAATGGGACCTTTATCTCGACTGGATCAGGACAATTTGTGTTCTTGGATCTTATAAAGTATCCAAAGCGATCAATCATTCCATAAAAGAATCTTTTTGATGTTGAAAATGAGATCTACAAAGGTGCTCGACAATAGGTCAGTTGCAGGTCAGCACCTAGTAACTACTTTTATGTTCAATTCCCATATGTATATATATATATACAGGGTGTTTCGCTACCAGACCGACAAACTCAGAGGGGTGATAGTAGACATAGAGACAAACATTATTAAGTAGGAAACCATGTGGCGCAAACGTCTTCTGTAGGAGCTAGGGGCGATTAAAGTTTGAGGTCCAAAACTTCAAACGATAATAAAAAACGGAGAAAGAGTCGATTTGTTTCCAGTTTTCACTAAAATCATTCTTTATATCACGATTTTTTAGAAAAAAAATTTAAAGGTTACGTTCAAAAATTGTCGATAGAGGGCGCTTTAGACTTTAGAGTAACAAACAACTACTTTTTACCGTTATTTTGTGCATGGAGTTCAAGTTATACTAAAGATTAGTTTTTAACTTAAATTTTAAGCCAAAAATTGGAAACATTGAAATCGAATAACTAGTGAAAATTGAACTGTGAACAGAGGGGAGAATTTTAAACGCTCATAAACACTGGACAAACTAATCGATTTTGTTGCGGTTTGCGTGTAAGTCATTCACTTGGTAATTATTTTATTCAAAATGACGTAAAGCTTTGATGTCCTCATTTTTTGATAGAGGGCGCTTCCGACACATCTTCACATTTCAATGGCATTACTCCTAGGTGTTTTACTACCAGAACAACATACTTCCAGGATGTCTTAGGGATGCAAAGACTACTCGGAATCACATAGGAGAGTAACTTTGGAAATGCATTTTTTTGGAGTTACGGTTAAAGGAAACAGAGAAAAAAGCAACAGAAACAGCAGAGAAAAACCAACCCATTAATGTGAAAGAAAACAGTAAATTTAAAGGTTTTACTAGAAAAGGTGTTCAAAATTACGACCAGAAAGACTCCGGCAAGTTTGACAGTGACGGTAGATGGCGCTAAACGGCGCGTTAACAGTGATCATTTTGAAGCTATCATTCGCGAACCGGTTCCAAAGGTAGCAGAAGGAAATATTTGAACGATGAACAGCACGATGGGACTCATCGACATTTTACAAATGACGTTCGCTAACACTTCAAAATAACATATGGATAGCGGTGAATAGGTCGTGTTGGCCTGGTTCATTGGATTGCCAGATCGCCAGACCGATCATGTATGGACTTCTTCTGCTGGGGTCAAGTAAAATGTTGGGAGTATGAGACTTCCGTACTATCAGTTGAAGACCTCGCAGCTGATATTTCTGAAGCTGCCAGAAAGCTTTCTGAGATGCTAGAAATCTTTAAAAATGTGAGAAATTCCATGTGACGCCGCTATCAAGCATTCCGGACTACTTGTGGTCGTAATTTCGAGCACCTTTTCTAGTAAAACCTTTAAATAAATTGTTTTCTTTCACATTAACGTGTCGCTCTTTCTCTGCTGTTTCTGTTGCTTTTTTCTCTGCTTCCTTTAACCGTAACTCCAAAAAAATGCATTTCCAAAGTTACATTCCTATGTGATTCCGAGTAGTCTTTGCATCCCTAACACATCCTGGAAGTATGTTGTTCTGGTAGTAAAACACCTAGGAGTAATGCCATTGAAATGTCGGAGATGTGTCGGAAGCACCCTTTATCAAAAAATGAGGATACCAAACCTGTACGTCATTTTGAATAAAATAATTATCAAGGGAATGACTTACACGCAAACCGCAACGAAATCGATTAGTTTTTCCAATGTTTATGAGTGTTTAAAATTCTCCCCTCTGTTCACAGTTCAATTTTCACTAGTTACCCGATCCCAATGTTTCCGATTTTGGGCTTAAAATTTAAGTTAAAGACTAAACTTTAGTATAACTTGAACTCCATGCACAAAATAACGGTAAAAAGTAGTTTTTCGTTTCTCTAAAGTCTAAAGCGCCCTCTATCGACAATTTTCGAACGTAACCTTTAAAAATTTATCTAAAAAATCGTGATATAAAGAATGATTTTAGTGAAAACTGCAAACAAATCGACCATTTTCTCCGTTTTTAGGTGCGTTCGTTGAAGATTTCAATTGTTCGAAAGTTTAGTTTATTAATATTTTACTCAACTCAAAATTGAATACGCATCTCTCATTTTAAACAGTTTATTCTGATGAGTAAACTCAACTCAGGTTGTTTCGAACATTAATAATTTAACAAAACACAACTCCAATAAAAACCGTGACATTTTTACACATATTCTCATAAAAAAAACATTCTAATCAAACTCAAAAACAAAAAGAATATTGTTTCACACAGCTTAGGTAAAAACTGAAGAAATAAACAGATAATGTATTTATCACAAATTATCGTTTGCACAGAAAACTTTTTACATTTTGAAATAATGAGGTATATCTTGGTTGCTAGGTGACAAAGCCAGTAGAACATTAAATAGCATTTTATCAAACATTCGTAATTATGTAAATACGTAGCACCTATTGTTGTCGCTCAGTCCGTCCGTCTGTCTGTCTGTCTGTCCGTCCGCATATAACAACGCAAAAACTACCCAACCGAATCGTTTGAAATTTAAAATACATAATTATAACATAATTTTGTCGAGTCATTTCAAATTTTATGAAAATCGGATGGATAGATCAATTACAGGGCCAATCAAAAGGATTCCGTTACATTGCAGTCAATGGGGAAAAAGTTTCAAATGCATTTGAATCGTTTGAAATTTAAAACATATAATTATCGCGCAATTTTGTCGAGTCATTTCAAATGTTATGAAAATCGGATGCATAGATCAATTACAGGGACAATCAAAAGGATTCCGTTACATTACGGTCAATTGGGAAAAAATTTCAAATGCATTTTAATCGTTTGAAATTTAAAACATATAATTATTGCGTAATTTTGTCGAGTCATTTCAAATGTTATGAAAATCGGACGCATAGATCAATTACAGGGACAATCAAAAGGATTCCGTTACATTACGCTCAATTGGGAAAAAAATTTCAAATGCATTTTAATCGTTTGAAATTTAAAACATATAATTATTACGTAATTTTCGCGAGTCGTTTCAAATGTTATGAAAGTCGGATGCATAGATCATTTACAGGGACAATCAAAGGTATTCCATTACATTACGGTCAATGGGAAAAAAGGTTCAAATGCATTTTTATAATGTTACACTCATTCGAACATAATAGAATTGGCATGAATCTATGAAGTATATACTAAAATATGCATTCTGTACAATCTGTGATGCAAAGAATTTTTATTATTAAATTACAGGGCCACACAAAAATATTCCACTACATAATGCTATATGGGGAATCATTGTTTGGGGCGTGTTTTAATTATATTCAACTATTTCACATTTTATGAATAAGATATACGTTTCTGAAATGTTATAAAAATTACTTTCTGTATATTTACAGGAACACAAAAAAGATTTAGACTACTATACTGTATCCGAAGTACGCTCTACTATATCAGCAAGATTTGAATATTTTAAAAACTTCGTTATCGTACGAACGCACCTGATTTGCTACGTTCACGTGCAATTTCCAACTTGTTTATTATTGTTTGAAGTTTTGGACCTCAAACTTGAATGGCCCCTAACTCCTACAGAAGACGTTTGCGCCCCATGGTTTCTTATTTAATAATGTTCGTCTCTATGTCTACTATCACCCCTCAGAGTTTGTCGGTCTGGTAGCGAAACACCCTGTATATTAGAAAGTAATGCCAGCTTAATTACAAAAAAAATTATTACAAAATAATCTATTGGGACAATTTTAACTGGAAAAAACAAGTTCCTTGCTTTCGATTGAAATATTCTGAGGCATCCTCCCTACTCTTGGGACACTGCTCTATCCGAATACTATTTGTTTTTTTCTCTCGAAAATTCGTTTCACCAATAAATATATAAATAAATAAATAAAAAATATATAACTGTTTGAATGACATGAAAATTCACCTCGGTAACTATTTTGGAATCAAATCAAAATAATGTTGGAAAAAAGCCTTATAAGACTCCTGGAAAAGTAGGAAAAAGTTCGAGAACATTTTCTTTATCAAAATTAGCTTTATTTATTTTGGGGGGGGCTAAAAAAACAGAAGAAACTTTTTGACAACCTAACATTTGATTAGATTAGATTTGATTGTGTTCAGAAGGACTGCTCAGACAAGGAAAACAAGTCTGTAACACTTAGTATACATATCCGTCCCCTTTAGTGAGATCATGAAATGTCAGCTTTCATTTACCGTTGAATACGCTGGAAAACGTGATAGTGGGCGGTATTTCCACAAATATTCGTGAGATATGCGCTGTAGCTACGGCCGGTCAAGTTAGGAAAATCCCAATAGCGAGAAAGGGACAGTTAATGCTTTACAAAAAGTGTGGAATATATGCCTGGAAAAGATTTATAATGCAGCACTGAGAAGCGAAGGACATCACCCGTAAGACATGGTGACGTCACTTCAACGTCGTTGTGAAGTCACATTGTGACTTTGTGACCATCGATTGTCGATGTGACGTCACGTGACGTCGATGTGAAGTCACAGTGACTAAAATGTGAAGTCGTTATGGCCGTTTTAGAGCTTTTTTGTGACGTCACATTGTGACCACTTTGTGACGTCACAATGTGACCAATTTGTGAAAAGTGTGTCATTTGTGACTACTTTGACATTAACATTGTGACGAACTGTGAAATTTTTTTTAGAAAGTCACATCTTAGTCACATTGTGACGTCACTGAGTGGTGGCATTTTCGTCACAGATGTGATGTGACCAAAGTGACTCACAGTGACGTCATTGTGACGTCACTGTGAACATGCATGCTATGAGGGCAGTAGGTCGTGGGAAATTCTGGGTATACCCGACGAACCCCTCTAGCGTTAATCTCTTGAAATGATGATTTACTCCAGATTAAAAAACTTAATTAACGGAAAAGTTTCCTATGTAAATTATACAGTTAGAGTAGGTGTTCATATATGTTTATCAGTTTTTCTCTATGAATTATGTGAGCAAGGATATTAGTAAGTGAATTTCTGCTGTGTTTTGAAGTCAACTGAAATGTTTTTGGCATGTTAGTGCGCCATGATTTTGTGGTGTAACGTTGTAACTTGTTCAAAGCATCATTAACAATTACTCGCATCGGGCTGAAGAAGTATAGCATATAATGAATTTAGGTATAGAACAAATATCTAAAAAAAGTCACAAAATATGTTTATTTTCTCTGTATGAATGAGTATTCGTTTTAATAAAAGTATACACTTGAAGAATAATTTTTCCTAATGTACTGCTTTAAAATGTCGTAAAATTAACTCTAATCTGTAAAAGAGTAGGAGATTTTTTTTTATGAACTAATGTTGTACTGTACAATGTGGTGGTTTGTATAAAAAAGAAATACGCATTTTTTAAATAAAACAATGATGTACATTACATTGTGGTAGAGTTTCTACGAAGAAAATGTACTCCTTTTTGTGAAAGTAAAGTTTATATAATACAGATGATTTATAAATGAAAATGTATATTATGTGTTTTTTCCAATTCTACTTTTAAGTAGAAAGCACTATTCATTATTTTAAACTGCTTCATATAAATAATTGCTGTCTTTTGTCTATTTCGCCTTTAACAATTGTGTTTTCAAAATATAACTTGTGAAACGTATTTTGGGGCAAAATAAAATAATTTGCCTCTGGTAAATATTTTTCTTATTGAATCCATAACAGAAAACTTAACTATAGTTCTTTAAATTTGCTCGTTTGCAATATTCTTACAAATGACACAGGCCTTATCAGACACAGAAGATGCGGAAAGCAACATTATAGGTTTTCCATTGAGAAAAAGAACCATATTGTGTAATGCATTATTATCGTTATTTTGTTGACTGTATCATTCAAAAGTTAAATGCTACACATTATTTATATGTTTTCAAAAATATTTTAGCTGCAAAATATGTGTATTGTTTAAAAATAAATATCACCATAACAAAGCGTTGCATGGCCATTATTTAAGAATAAGTATACCCAATTACTTAGAGTATTAATTTTAAATCTATGGTAAATTAATGTAGCATTTAAAATAAGCTTTAATTGCATTATTACAAATACCTAATTAAAAATAATAATATAGTTTATTTTTAATTGGAAACAACTTTATGATAAATGACATACCATAAATAATTTTTATTAAATATTCATTCTCATCAATTGAATGCTCTAAAAATTGAAATAGCTTTATCCAATGTAATGTACTTAATCCAACTTTAAAATGTAACAACAGCAAAAATAAACAAAAAATGTCGCAATTTTGTTTAGATCGAACAGAAGAATCTTTATACGAAAATGTATCACACAGACAACTTTTTTTTCACCTTTTTTTCTGGGAGCAATTTAAAGGTGTCTTGGAGGTGTAAGTGGAGATATAAATTTCAGGAAGAATTGCGCTTCATCAGCATTACTTATAAAAATTTTAATATACCGAACTTCAGCATTTCAAATTTTCTGGAGGGATATCTCTATTAGGAAACACCCTGAATCCATCATTGACACAGACGCATATAGATCAGACAAACATTAGTCAAAGACAGACATTCGACACGGGTATTTTAAAATACAATGTTACCTTTTTGCGAAAACCTTATGTACGTCGTATGGGATTTATTTATTTATATAATACATACAAGTATGGTAACTAAACGTTTATACTCACTCAAGAGAAAATCAAACTTATCGCAGCAATATTGTATTGCGAAGCCATAAATAAGGGTATTGTTCAATTAATGAGGTAAATTTTCTTTCTATCACGTCTCTGATACTTCATATTATGGCAGCAATTATTGGCGTATGTTTAATAAGCCATAAATAAAACTTTAAAAAAAATAACAGAATTATAATATTTTTAAACATCTAAAAGGTAATTCCATGAATTTTTGTAGGTCAAGTCACATAACTGAAATTATTATTCCTGTTTGTCTCTGTTATTTTCAAAAAGTTTGTTTGGCCTTATTCAATTAATGCGACATCAAGTATAAAATGAGTCAATTGTTCTTTTTTAAATTTTGGAAGCTACCGAAATAGCCTAAAAAAGATAATGGATAATCAGCTTAAAAAAATTACATAATAAATGCAAACAAACGAACATTTTTAATTACATATAGTTCTACCCTTTATTTTCTGACGGTATTTATAAGTACCATTAAAATAATTTATTATAGAATTCATTTAATGTATTTATTTCATTTATTAGTGGTAATACAGTTTAGAATGCGTTATAAGTACATTTTTAAACTCAGATGCAAAGCATTATTTGTAACACAAAAAAAGTATTTAAAAAATAATTTATGTTGCCTTTACACCTTTTCAGATTTCTTGGTGTTTGGACAGTTAGAGATTTTTCAATTCGGGAATATTTCTATATTTACATTGCAAGAACACCATATTTGTACATTTCTTAATTCTAAAAACTACTTAGAAAAATTTTGAAAGCTTTTAGTGGGGTTATAAATATTGCACAAAATCCGTAGTAACTCTAATTTGATTAATCCTTCTAAATCCTTCAATCCTTTTAAAATCCTTCTGATTTATTAAATGATTATGTGGATCTTCTGAAGTAGTTTAAACAGTTCACGAAAAGGGCTTTATAAAATAAAATTTATTAAGATAAATGAATAATTCAGTAGATAAAGGGTTAAAGGGATGACATTCAGATATTACTGCTGGGTCATTCCATGTCAATTCAACCAATTTTTCCCCCATTTGTAACCCGACCCACAGGGATTTGGATGAAACTTTGTGTGCACATTAATTCTATCATGAAATGATTCCATCAGAAAATTTTCCTTCCCAGACCTCATAGTTTGTGAGATATGGGGGGTCCAATTCTTAGGTTTTTCTCAAATCGCACATTTCTGAGTCTGTATTTTGAGATTGCAGTTCCATCTTCAAAAAATTGTTTCTATCGATCTAAAACATGAATCATCCTAAAAATATTACTGTAAGAAGATAAAAAGATGCAGATTTTAATAAAAAATATTAAAAAAAATTATTTGTAATATTTAGGATAAAAAAAGTCAGCCAAAGTTGGGAGTTATGGTTATTTTTCCAAATTTTTGTGACTTCACGAAAAAGGCTGTACACAAAAAGGCAAATTAAATTTCCCATTTCTTTTTGTTTTAAATAAAAGTTTACACTTTGGGCTTTCTATCTATGAAATAAAAATGATGTGTTTCGCATGGCTTATGCAAAAATTTTGGGTACTTTCCAATTAGCCGGATGAGTGCTTTTTTTTTATATATATTACATATGCACACAAAAAAGCAAATGAAATTTACCATTTCTTTTTGTTTTAAATAAAAGTTTACACTTTGGGCTTTCTACCTATGAAATAAAAATGATGTGTTTCGCATGGCTTATGCAAAAATTTTGGGTACTTTCCAATTAGCCGGATAAGTAATTTATTTTTACATATTACATATGCACACAAAAAAGCAAATGAAATTTCCAATTCCTTTTTGTTTTAAATAAAAGTTTACATTTTGGGCTTTCTATCTATGAAATAAAAATGATGTATTTCGCATGGCTTATGAAAAAATTTTGAGTACTTTCCAATTAGCCGGATGCGTGTTTTATTTTTACATATGTACATATGTATAGATCTATATAAATGCAGATATATTATACATGTACATATGTATGTATATATACAGTATATTGATATATATATATGTATAACACTGGTGCCCGTCTAACCGAAAAGTACCAAATTTTGCCTTGTTTTGAGAATCTGCACCAATTAAGAGGAAAAAAAATCTGACTAAGTTTAGCTGTGGTACTTAAATAATTACTGGAATTACTATGAGTTATTGAATTTAATGTTATTTGATGCATGTTTTTTTTTTAATTCTCAAAGTAAAGTTTAGGCTTTGTTTTTTTCTGATTGAAAAAAAATCTGACTGTAATATGTTTCCCCATTAAATTTAGTGAATGGTCCATATATATTTCATTTCGGTATTTAATAATGGGCATTTTTTGATAATCTAAAGAATCTCTTACTTTTATTTTCAATAATTAAACTCAAAACAGATTTTTTTTTTTTTTTTTTTTTTTTTTTTTTTGTACAGTATAAAATAGAAAATTTTTTCTCCTCGCATTTCCATTCTTTCTTTCGAATGCTTATATATTAATTATTTGTGTTTAAAAAATTTTCAAAACCTTGTATTTCCTTTCCTTGGTTAATTTTAATCAGTTTAATTATTTATATTGGCAAGTTTAAATACACAAATATTTAACAGAACTTAAATTTGTTTCTATAGTCTGAAAGATTTAATTGCACCTGCCTTGTATAAACACCTTCTGATAAAGGCAGGGTAATGTTGGTTAGTATGAAAGCAGATGTTTTGAAATCAAGTTAATCAAATTATTGTCATTCTGTTGTTTCTTATCATAGAAGAATGATTTAACTTTTACTGTGCTACTAAAAATATGTTCTGATTGTTACATATTTTATAGTTTGTGATATGTATAAATACTTTTTTGTTTTATTGTTGTAATATGGAGCCTGATATTAAACCTTCTACTAGTCTTCAGGCTTGCAGTATTGTAATATTAAATGGTTTAGAATGTCACAAAACTAGCTACACAAATAACAGAGAAATAGACTACATTGATAATCTCTGTGATTCAGAAAAAGAACTTTTATTAGTTAGGACTATTGCATTTATAAAACAAAAATTAAGTGAAAACAGTTTGATTAATATATGTGAGCATCACAGAATTTCGCTCTTAATGAAGTATGAATTATATAAATGTGGAGAACCATTTAAGCGGCATTAAAAGCAAGTGAAAAAAAGCAATTAGGGAAATTAATAGAGATTTATATAGGGCCGAAAAAGTAAACCAAAATTGAAAGTTATGAATATTTTTACGAAATTTTGTGAGTTTATGAAAAAGTCTCTACACAAAAAGGCAAATGAAATTTCCAGTTTGTTTTTGTATCCAATAACATTAAATTCAGTAACTCATAGAAACTCCAGTAATTATTTAAGTACCACAGCTAAACTTAGTCAGATTTCCCCCCCCCCCCTTAATTGGTGCAGATTTTCAAAACGAGGCAAAATTTGGTACTTTTCGGTTAGACGGGCACCAGTGTTATACATATATATATCAATATACTGTATATATACATACATATGTACATTAGGGTGGAGCGAAAAAAATTATTTTTTAAAAATCAAAAACGGGTAGGTGCCAAAAGTTGCATTTATACTAGTACATTAATTACATGAAATTTTACCGCTGAAAAAAAATGGCTTGAGTCTGCGCTTTTGCTTCAAAAGTCGAAATTTTGGATAAAATTTGTCATTTTTTGACATTTTTTCAAAAAAATTAAAAAATTCCTACGGAGTTGGTTATCATTTAAAAGTGTTACTTAGACTTTTATATTTATCTGCTTAACATATTTAAACTATAAAACAATATCTGTGGCCTGTATATAATTGGAGCAAATCTGACAACTTTTGGTAAAAAATCAGCGTTACCTCGCTATTGGACCATACAACGAAATATGTTTTTTTTAAATTCGTTTCTTACCTAGCTGCTTTTAAAACTACTCTGTATGTAACTTGCAGAGATGGCTGAATTTCATATCCTATCCGTCTCAACCACCCAACCATCTAGGCCCAGTTTTTTTATTTATTCATTTAATTGTTATTTTTTTCCCGAAGACGGGCATAAGTTTTCTATGTATCAAAGTAGTGTGTACCTCTTAATTGTAATCACTGATTTTGAATGCAGCTGGTATGACCTGCTGCACGTATATTTTTATACCTTCTATTATAGAAAAGATTCTGAGTAATGTATTGGATATGTTGTTAGTTGAACCTATTCAGCAGTCTATTATCTTCATTAAAATTTCATGCAATTAATATATTATTATGATTGGAAGTTCAGTTACCACAGCATTTTTTCAATCAATTACATTTTATATGTAATGATTTTCCTAAAAATGATTGTATTAATTCATTTTCTAGTATGTCATCAACTATTGTGCATATTACATTAAATGCATTTTGAAAAACTAGCTGCTTAATATTATGACGATCGTCACAGAGGATTGCAAGCAAACTTTGCGTGTAAAGCAACAATATTTCTAAAGAATTTTAATATTTTTTTTATGTCGTTTCCTGTGTTGTTTCGTAGTCGAATAATTTCTAATAAGTTTTTAGACCTATTCTTTAGGTGTTTGTTACATTTGATATAAAACATCCTGCGGTATAAACGTGGATTATATATTTTGTTAGTGAACCTATAGACTCTGATTGCCAATCTGTGCTTATATAAACCAGAAAATTTTACTCACTTTACGAGCTGTCTTTTGTAAGAGATGTTTTCTAAATTCCTATTCCCCATTTCTTCTGAGAAATAGCTTTCCTTATGAATTAGCTTTGTAATCTCCGATTGAAATTTCTAGTCTGTTCTGAGTATCTTTTTCTTAATATAGAAAATAACTTTTCAAAATTATTCTCTATTTTATAAAAAAAAATATATATATAATAGGAAATGAATAGTAGGTTGACAAAGATTTTCCTATTGATTCAGTGAATCCATGTAGATTAGAACGTTTTATATCGACTTCTCTAATAACTGACGCAGAAGCAATTCTCTGGAGTTGAAATAGCATATAATCCATTATTATACACAATTCTAATCTTACCCCATGCAAAATAGTTCACAGCGACAAATAGAATTCTCCTAATTTTAAATGAATACTTATAGTTGATTAGAGCCTTAACTTCCCTCATAAAGTACTATGCATTAGAAGTTTATGTCCAGGGCAGTTCACCATCAAATATTGTCCACTTATAAAAAGAGGATCTAAATGATAAAGGGAAATTACCTGACTACGATAACACTTAGAAAACGGCATAAAACTGATGCAAAAAAAAAGTTATTTACGACAACGGTTGCTCTGCAAATGAGGAACAAATTCCCATTGCAATTCTTTCTGACGATCACCATCACATTAAACAGCTCGCTTCTCAACATATAAAAAATGCAAAAATAGAATAAATGATGGCATACTTGTAGTTGGAATATCTGAAATCCTCTTTGAAGCAGATCATTACGTAAAAAAATATAATTGTCTGAAAAAATGTTGTGGTAACAGAATTTCCAATTACTTTCATCAACTGGAAGTAAGTTTGATAAAGATAATAGAAGAGATCCCTTTAATAATATTCCCGTGCGCTATGCTACTTGTCATTTTTTGTATAAGCTGTAAAATTATACATTAAGATACTCACAGCAGCATATAGATACAAAGAACAGATAAACTAGGTGGATGTATAGAAAACATGTAAAATTTTGATAAAGAAAATCACAAATCAATATATAAATAAAATACTGTACTAAGATGATCGAATAGTTGGGACGGGTGGTATATGAAATATAGCCACCTCCACAACGTATGTCCGAGATAGTTTTAAAAACAAGAGCTGTATTAAAAACAACAATTCATTGTATGTCCCAATAGTGTGGTAATGCCGTTTTCTTACCAAAAGTTGTCTGTTTTGCCCCAGCTATACGGAATAAAGATATTGTTTTATAGTTTAAATATGTTAAGCAAATAAATATAAAGGTTTAAGTAACATTTTTAAATAATAACCAGCTCTGTAGAATTTTTAAATTTTTTTTGAAAAAATGTCAAAAAATGGCAAATTTTATTCAAAATTTCGATTTTTGGAGCAAAAGCGCAGACTCAAGCCATTTTTTTTCAGCGGTAAAATTTCACACAGAGGATGTACTAGTATAAAGGCAACTTTTGGCACCTACCCGTTTTTGATTTTTAAAAAATAATTTTTTTCGCTCCACCCTAATGTACATGTATCATACATCTGTATTTATATAGATCTATACATATGTACATATGTAAAAATAAAACACGCATCCGGCTAATTGGAAAGTACCCAAAATTTTTGCATAAGCCATGCGAAAGACATCATTTTTATTTCATAGATTGAAAGCCCAAAGTGTAAACTTTTATTTAAAACAAAAAGAAATGGGAAATTTCATTTGCTTTTTTGTGTGCATATGTAATATATAAAAATAAAGGACTCATCCGGCTAATTGGAAAGTACCCAAAATTTTTGCATAAGCCATGCGAAACACATCATTTTTATTTCATACATATAAAGCCCAAAGTGTAAACTTTTATTTAAAACAAAAAGAAATTGGAAATTTAATTTGCCTTTTTGTGTACAGCCTTTTTTGTGAAGTCACAAAAATTTGGAAAAATAACCATAACTGTCAACTTTGGCTAATTTTTTTTATCCTAAAAATTACAAGTAAATTTTTTAAATATTTTTTTTATTAAAATCTGCATCTATTTATATTGTTACAGTGAAATTTTTGAGATGTTTCATGTTTTAGATCCAGAGAGACAATTTTTTGAAGATGGAACTGCAATCTCAAAATACAGACTCAGAAATGTGCGATTTGAGAAAACCCCAAGAATTGGACCCCCCATATCTCACAAACTATGAGGTCTAGGAAGGAAATATTTCTCATGGAATCATTTCATGATAGAATTAGTGTGTACACAAAGTTTCATCAAAATCCCTGTGGGTCGGGTTACAAGGTCTGGTTGAATTGACATGGAATGACCCTGCTGTGACTAGTAAATGTGGATTTTATTACAACATTAAATTCCACGTTATTGGGCCTCAGGATTTTAATTTTTACTTGGTGTTGCAATTTAGCAAAATGTCTCATTTATTTTTATTTTTTCAGTCTCTATGAAACGTAAATGCATAGAAGTTTTAATGTAGGCAACTTAATACCTCCTATATTTAAATTAATTATTTAAATATTCTATATTGAAAGTTAATTTTATTTTTCTATGTTTAGTTTTGACAAAAATTTACACTTGCTCTTTGACTTGCATTGAGAGTGCGCAACTTTTCTCCAAAACTGATAAAGCAATGAGCATGAAATTTGGTACTTATCTACATTTTAAGTTAAAGATTTACTTACACTTCAAATTTGGTATTATAATTTCGCTGATTAATTAAAATTGGCAGTTTTTCAAAAAAAATGTATTTTTTTTCCAAATTTTTATAATTTAAATTTAAATAAATATCTTTAAAATGAAATATAAGTACAAAATATATTAGTTTAACGTAATGATCAATATTTTTGGCAAAGTGGCATGTGGCTAAATTGCACCGCCGCCAGGCAAAAAGTTAGACTCCGGGGACCCCTCAAGAGACAAGTCCCAGAATTTATGAAATTAAGAATAAATTTTTCATTTGATCTGAAGTAAGTGTAATCTTTCAAAATATTATTCTGAACTTAACACGACTTTTTGATAATTTCTTAACAAATTTCAATAGCATAATCTATGTTACTTTTAAATTTTGAGAAAGTAATTGACAAAGATAAATTTCGTGATCCAAATAAACACAAACTCTATCTTGGTAAGTAACCATTTGCCGATGGTTTACTCAAGTTAAACACAACCTTGCATCTTTGCAGTTTTCTTGCAATTGGGTAATTTGGGAATTTTTCAATTAGGAAGTATTTTTTGTATCTATATTCTAAAAACATCATATTTGTACATTTCCCAATTTTACAAAATGCGAAGAAAAAGTATTAAAATGAAAGAATCGAGAGGTGCTGTAAATTTTGCCCCAAATCCCTATAAATTTAAATTTAATTAATTCTTCTAACTCATTCAATCCTTCTAGAACCCTTCTAAAATTATTTAAATGATTATGTAAATCTTCAAATGTTGTTGAAACAATTCACGAAAATAGCTAAGAAGATAAAGCTTTCATGAATTCATAATTCAGCAGATAAAGTGATGCCATTCAGAAATTACTATTTTGCGTAGTAAATGTGTATTTTTTCAAAACACAAAAATCCACATTAAGAGAAAAGTCTCTAGTTTTATGAATTTACCAACATATTATTTATTTGATCTCATGTAAGTGTATTCATTCAAAAGCTTTTTCTGAACACTTAAGGAAGCTGGCCATTCAGTGGCTTAATGTCATTCTGTAATTTTAAATATACGGGACATTTATGCATTTTTATATTCAAAATATGTCCTTGGGAAATTAATATTTTAAATTCTTTTTCCTTTCAGTGTATTGCTCTTAAAAGATGCATCTTTTTTTTAAGTTTTCAAAATATTTCTAAAATCTTTACATAATTTTATATGAAGTATTAAAATTTTACTATCAGCTCGTCAGTTTTTAAAGCATAATATGTTAAATTGAGCATAAATTTTACAAATATTTTGACAGCTAAGAAAAAAGTAACATCTTTTAAGAAGAAAACACTGAAAAAAATTTAAAATATTACTTCCCTTCGGAGATACTTTGAATTCAAGAACGCCCAGAGGCTTTACATCACCGAAGAGAATTTGAACGTTAAATGACCAGCCATTTTAACACGACTAATTTCAATTGTATAAGTAATGTTACTTTTAAATTTTGAGAAAGGAATGGGCAAAGATAAATTTCGTAGTCCAATTAAACATTGCTCCTCTGGCAAAAAATAAATACATTACTATGCTAAGGATGGCATGAGTAATGTTCGGACACATTTATTCTTGGAAAGCAACCATTTTCCGATGGTTTTCTAAAGTAAAATGCCGCCATGCAAACGCCAATGTTGATTTTAGGTTTTGAACACAGACCTCAACACGAAAAAATTTACTCAAATGTTTAGTAGTACCAAAATATAAACGTGAGGGATATAGTAAAAATATCGGCCGAATTTTTTAACGCTACGGTTTCTTAATAACACACAAGAAACATGATTTAGAGATATATTTGTAGATATTTCGGGCAATAATAAAAGTAATTTGTCAATTTGTTATATTGGGTAACATATGAATCCATTGCTACACTCCTGTGTTGTTTGGACAGTTGTGTCACAGGGTTGATTTTAGTTTAATAAAATTTTAATTTTAAATGTCATTTTTAATATTCATTAATCATCCATAAACATATCAAAATGTTACTTTTTTAAAGAACTTCTACGAATTTTTAAAAGAAAATAAAATATATTTGTAAAAGTTAAGAATACAAAAAAAAACTTATAACAGTTAAATGTGATTTAACTTTAATGAAATCGATTTTCACTTAATCCTGTCACGATATAAAAAATTTTTGAAAACGAATTATAAAGAGATTAGGTATTTTATTATTGAAAATAGTATTAACCTAAAACAAAAAAAGTTTCTGGGGGATTAATTACATCTGTGAATATTTATCAGTGGCTTTTTTTAAACAAGAAAAAATAAAATTCACTTTCAAATAACATTATATGAATTAAAAAATATAAAAGTATTTAAAAAGTTTTGGATAATTCATGCTTTTTTCTAGTAAGAAAAAAAATACATTTTGAACTTTTTCTGCAATGTACGTATTTTACTAATCCCTTAATGTTTTTTAAATTATTTAAAACGGAATTTAGTAAAGTTTCTGTTTTTATGCCCTGTTTTGAAGACTAAATATTTGTTAAAACCATTTCTAAACACTTCAATATTCCTTTAAATTAATTCAGAATTTCTAAATAATTTTCTTCAAAATATAGATTTTTAGCATTATCTTCATATGTCTTTGTGTGTAAAAGAAGGATGATTACAAAATTATCATCAAAGTATTTCTTAAGCTTATTAAAAAATGAAATGACAATCATGCATTAAACATAGATTATGAAACACTTTCCAAATCTTCCTGAAACCTTAAACGTTATTATTTATTTAAAAATGAGGTATATAAAGTTAAGTTTTAATATAGTTTTATTACTTTATAAAGTTAAATTTTATATATAAATTTAGGTATTACATTTATTATCCCTAAAATATGCATTAAATCTGTCAAAAATCACTAAGACAGCTTCTTACATTGTTAGTGTCAGAATGTTGCTCATGTAAACAAAGTTTGCTCTCTGGTAATGTTTTTATTCTCCTTATAGGTATATATGTAAAAATGGAAACCATTTGCTGAAAAGGAAGGCTAATAAATATAGAAAAAATATTTAAACAGGAAGAAAATAAAAATTTCTTAATACATTTATTCCATGCAATTTGTTTTGTCATTAGCATAGCTCAAAAAATACTAATTATTTTTTTAAGTTAATTTTTAAATATTTAGCTCTGCTGACTACATGTAAAGTATACCTAATACTATATTAACAACACCTATTTTTTTCAGAAATTTTGCTAACAGTAATTTTTTTAAGATTTTACTTTTGAAATTGTCCCCTATTTTGAGAATCACCCATATATATATATATATATATATATATATATATATATATATATATATATATATTATATAATGCTAAAATTTAGTTTACCAAGTAAACTTATTGCAGGTTGATATTTAACTTTCGGCAATTTATACTACAGATGGAAAACTTACGTAATTATTTTTGTTCATTCCCCGGGATTTTGTTCATATCGGGATCATCCCATTAGTGTTCATCCCGGGACATACACTAATGCAATACCTTTATTATACCTCACTATTTACCTACAATTTAATTCAAAATTAACACTCTTAAAGCTACTGAAATTTTATTCCAGAAATCATCATTTATAGATGGAGTGTATTCAATCCTTCAGATAACTCTATATATCATATTATCTATATTCTGAAAACATTTCACAGTAAAATAAATACATAAAGATGCATAAAACATTTAAAAATCTCTTTAAGCAATTTACTCTCATGTTCAATAATCTTTAATAATTCTTATGTATAACACAGCATATGAAATGTAAGATTTTTACACACCATATAGTATGCATAAATACAGTAAAATAAAAAATTCAAATGATAATGAAAAATGCAATTTCTGTAATCACCGCTTTTATGCTGTACTTCGGAGAGAATATACTATTTTAAATATTTTGCTCGACCCTCTGTATCTTACACAATTCGTATTATACATGATGCAACTTATATTGAATAATCCCGAGCAACGTGTATAAATTTCATTATACATAATGCTATTTAAGATAATTAAAATATGCCGCCCTTATAATGGTATGTAATAGAATTCTTTTGTGTGGCCATGTAAATGAATAAAAAAAAATTAACCAGAGAGAAATCTTAGAGAAATTCGTAAATGCATATCATTTTTTGTGTTTGAAATGTTATGTAACAAATATAAAATTCATTTTAAATGATTTGTTAACATTGGCCATAAAGTAACAAAATACTTTCGACTGTCACTGTAAATCCACTGAGCATGCTAGACACTTTATTAGAAATGTTGTTCATTACAAGGTAAAAATCAATCACACGCAGTTTCAGGTCGATCCGGAGACTTTTACGTTAAATGGAGCACGGATAGACGGCCAGAAGACCAGATGGACAGACAAATAGAAATCATAAACGCTTTTCAACATTATTGGAAAGTGTTAAAAAAGGTGTTTGCGTTAATTTCAAACACAAAATTAAATTAAAAATGATATAAATAAATATCATATATCAAAAAATGCATGTGTAAATTGGTCACTTTTATACAAATATATGAGTAAATTTATAAAATTAAACTATTGTCGTAAAATGTAGATTTAGCATGAAATATTTACCTGTATTGATGTATGTAAATGGGCTTAAAATAATTGTGTGATCTGTTATTCCTTCAAAATCTCGAACTAGTATGTAAATGTAGAAATTGCACGGATATACCGAAATGACAATTTAATATGTACTTACACTTTTTTGTATATCACACAATGGGTTTATTTTGCAACTATAAACAGAATATTATACATAAATGTGTGTAAGAGTTTCTATCAGCTAAAAGTATAAAAAAAGAATATTACCCAGAATCACGTGAAGAGATTTTACACTAAAGTATTTTTAAGAACAGCATATTACACAAAGATATATGATCACAATGGTATGTGTACTTATGATCAATTAACAAATATCGATACACAAAAATTACGTAATCAAAGCTGAATGCTGATCAGTGCTTTGGAAATTTACAGTTCCTTAGTTCGTGTCCTAATTCGGGGCTTCTTTACTCTACATTGAATTAACTAGTATGTTGTGGGTATCAGAAAACTTTCTTCTATTTAAATCACGTCAATTAAAACATTTAAAAATTTCAAAATGTAGCATAACAGCGCCACCTATTGGGCAGTTCACACCAAAACCTTATAAGTTGAAATGTATCTCAAGGTATTGCGGAATCTGAAGTTCGGTGAAATTCTGTGCATTAGTTCTTGAGATATAGCTATCATGAAAATCATGAAAGACGTGGCATAGCAGCGCCACCTGCAGGCCAATTTACACCAAAACTTAATCAGCATCTATGTATATCAAGGTCTCACAGAATCTGAAATTTGATGAAATTCTGTGCATTAGTTCTTGAGAAATAGCAATCATTAAAATCATGAAAAACGTAATATAGCAGCGCCACCTGCAAGCCAATTTGCACCAAAAAGCAACAGGCACTAATTCATATCAAGGTATAACTGAATATAAAATTTTATGAAATTTCGAGCACCAGTTCTTGAGATAGAGCGCCCACAAATGTTTTGCCACATACAGACAGACTGACAGACTCATAGACAGACATTTTCTAAAAATAGTTAAAACGTGTTCAGTACCTTCTAAAAGGTATAAATCCGTCGAAAACCGGAAGTCGAAAATTTTCATGAATCCAATACTTTCTTCTTGTAAAGATAGAAGAAAGTAAAAATACAACTTAGCTTATTAATGTAAAAGTATCTTTGAAGACATGCTTTGAAATCGAAAAAACAAAGTAATATGATAAAATTGGAAAATAATAATCGCGTCGCAATATGGGTAGTAAAAAAAATTACAGTGTGGTTGTTCAGATGATACATGTTCTGTTCATAACGTGTTACTATAGACGTGATTTTAGGGCCCCAAACCAACCTTAAAAAAGAGATGACGCGAAATAAATATGATTTTAGATAACCCCTATCTTGAAATATAAAAATATATTACTTTCTGCTCTGAAAACATATCTGTAAGAAACAGGAAGACACCCAGAGACACAAGACATTCTTTGCAATGCAGTTCATCTTTCAACGTGTTCTAAACATTTAGTTAGAATTTACATCCCAAAAAATAATGTTACTCATCTTATAACATTCTCTGTCATTTTTAAATATAGCACATAGATATGTGTAATGATGTGCAACGTACACATCAAACTGTGTATTTCTGAGTTATTCGTTAAGTGTATTAAATACTTCAGAAACTTAAGGTGTTGCCATAACAAAGCAGATTAGAGCGTGCATTTTGAAAATGACGCACAAGTGTTATATTTGAGAATTTCCTCACCAATTTATACAATTAGGTATTTGCATTACCGGCATATCTGCATTAATGTCTAAACATACGTATTTTTTTATTATTTAGGGTATATATCAAACATCTAAAATTAAGGTCTTCAAACTACGTCAGGTCCTTCACTAATCAATGATCCTTTAAGAGCAAAGAAATGTACATTATTTTATAATAGAAACATTGTAAAAAAGGTACAAAAATTCATTTTTTAGTTTTTGTGATTGTAAAGTATATTTCATCAAAAGTGGTGAGGGCCTTTACCATAAATATTCAATTTTTATTTTTTTCATTTTATCATAATTTAACAAAACAACCAGGAATATGCGGAATAAGCATTCCTGACACATTAATCTTTATGCAGATATTAAACAATTTTTTTCTCTTTAAGAACTGTAATAGTTTTACTTGCATATCACTTGTCGTACAGGGTATTACATGCTTATAATACGTCGTATAGGGTATTACATACTTATCATATATTATATAGGGTAATTTTTGCCATCATTTCGGAAATAAAATAACGAATATACATGTTTTGGACACTAAAGATTAAAAAAAAAAGAACATATTTTTAGAAAAAAATGGTTATTTATTTCTCTAAAATTATGTTTTTTTTTTCTCTCTCAAATAAATTGCAATAGAATTTTAAAATTTGGTGTGTATTTCTTACATAATAGTTAAAAGGAGCTTGTTGAATATTGGTAACCGAGTAACATCGATTATCCAGAAATTGTTCTTAAAGTCGTCTAAAGTACGTTGGGTTTCGCTGTTGTAAATTGATAATTAATCTACCACAGTTCAAGATTTCTGTGACCAATGATTAAGCACCAACATTTTTTAAACATTTTAAATAATATAAAATTATATTCTCATTGGTAATAAGTAGCATTATTTTTATTATTTTCAACATATTTAGGATTTTATTTAATTAAATTTAAAAAACTTTCTTCCACATTATTAGAAGAAATATTTTCATAAAACAATCCTAAAACAAAAAAAGGGGAATTATTTATAACTCTCGAGATAAATTTGATCTTACAAAGTTTGTATCAATGTTAAAAATGAATCTTTTTTTTTCAAATTTACTAATGATTTTATTCTAAATTACTAAGCATTTAATTGTCATTTACTTAATCGTTCTCTGCCTTCCAGCTTAGATAAATTATTGCTAAACTCATTTTATAAAACGTTTTCTAAAATCATAGATAATGATTATTTCTGCCAACACATTTCTTTAAACATCCATTATCTTTTTCTCTTTTAATAAAAAAAAAGTTCATGCTTTAAACTATAAAAATATTTAAGATTTCATGAATATTAAATCAATTTCTTATGGAAATAGGAGGAAATGCATTTTCTATTCATGAACGCCAAGAAATTCATTAAATAAAACCCCCTTCGATAAATTTGTGAAAAAATAAAGGATTCATTAAAACGTTATGAAATGTTTTAAAATGTTTGAATTATATTTAAAATATTTGAATTTATATATATATATATATATATATATATATATATATATATATATATATATATATCTTGGTTTACAACTCACACAACCAAAGAGTCTCATTACAGCACTGCAAGAGAAAAATTCTTTGAAGAAATCGCAATATAAAATATTGAAATATTGTATATTCTGCTTTTCTAGTATGGTTATATTTAATAAAAATTTTACGTTCTTTTATATTTACAAAATTAAATTCCAACATACTACATTTTCACACTAAACAAAATGTTTTTTAAGTCAGTATTTCTATGATTGAACTATATATGTTGTGTAAGATTGGATTTTTTTTTCTTTATTTTGAAAATTTTCCCACGCGACCATATCATAATAGTGCCTATTATATCAACTAAATAATATCATATCAACTAAATATCACTACTACAAAATAACTACTGTCATAATATCAACTAAATTTCAGTTAATTATTATTAATGATTTTGCACAAACATAGCTTAAAACTTCATACGATTATATCAATAGAGATTTCAAGATGTGAAGATGATCGCAAATTCCACATTGAATGAAGTATTTTTTTAAGTAAGTATTTCTATGATTAAAAAATATTTGTTGAATGGATTTTTTTTTTCTTTATTTTACAAATTCTCACATACGACCATATCATAATAGAGCTTTTTATATCATAATTTCTATTAGGTCTCAGTTATTTATTATCATTGATTTATTACGAACATAACATAAAATTTCATATCATCATATCAATAAAGATTTCAAGATATGAAAATAATCGCAAATTCGTCATAATAAGTTAATAGTACTTATTTGTAAGTAGTAAAGAATTTGTGTTTTAGAGAAGTAATATTTAAAATCAAGGCTTCGCCATTGATGCTTAAACTTTTGAAGATGATGAAAAAAAAAAGAAATATGAAAAGATTAATGATAAATTGTTATATTATTTATTGTAAACGGAAACATAAAACGCAGTTCCAAAGAGCTTTTAAGTAGGTATTTTACAAGTCTGACTATCAATAAGTAATTGATACCCTTTTCATGCATTATTTTCAGAATGTCGAGCAAAAAAGTAGAAACCCTACATTTAAAACATGAAAGAAAATTTATCTTAATGGGAATATTGAATCGTAGTCCAGAGAAACAGTCGTCAACTTGCGAAAGCATATCTCAGCATACATGCACAATGCTAAGGCTTAACGTTTCGATAAAGATCCTGATATAACAACAGAATATCTGGGGGCTTACTTCAATATAAACAGGTTAATATAACAGATCTTCGATGTCGAAAAAGAATTTGTAATGACTATCAAACTGATTATTAATAATAAGTGTTTCCATTATTGCTATAAAAGAGCATATAGTTAAAGCATGTATATATATATATGTGTGTGTGTGTGTATAAAACCATTAATACTATTACAGTATATGAATCATTGAATATAACTAATGTCATATTGAACATGGAAGAAAAAAATAAATAATATAAATACAAATGGAATTTGTAGAACCAAAGCAGAATCTTCAGGTCCCAAATACTTCAAAACTACAAATGGAGTATATATATGTAGATTATTTATTTATTTATTTATTCGGTAACGAAAAGGAATATATACGACACACTGTTAATGACTTTAGGATGAGAAAGTACATTTGTTTCTGATTGATTTTATTAATGACTTGAGGGATCTTGTATTAGTTAATGTTTTTAGATCACAAAATAGGAGAAGAAACAGGGAGATTTTTAAAGTGAAAAGGATTTTTGATCAAATTGAAACTTGTGAAAGTGTTATTTAAACTAAAAAAATAAATAATGACGTACGGTGATTTTTTAATTTCATCTTTATAACGAATGTTTAGAAGTGTTAGTTGCATCATCCTCGTCACGGCCTACTTGCATTCAAAAATCAAATTCTTATTACACCTCTCCATTCATTATATATTTAATATTGATAAATACACGGTTATCAGTACAAGTCTGTAAATCCATATGGCCTCGGGATAATAATGCACTATCGTTTAACATACAAAAAATCATATAGAATTAAGTCAGGTGAGCATGGGCAGTGTCTGGTGTCATTAAAGAAGACTTTGATTTTGTGAATCGCTTAAAATCAAATAATTAAAAAATGACAATTAAAAAAAATTATGATGAAATTTTAAATTATAATTATTTCTTGAAATTATTTACAAAATATTTCAGAATGTATAACGACATTCCTATATTAAACTATCAGGCCCGACAGACGTTGTCCTGGCACCGACGGCCCCACCAGTGGCCGAGAGGTTCTAACCTCAAACTGGTAGACGATAGGTGCTGGGTTCGAATCTAATCGCGACCGTCGGCCTAACCGTTCGAAGTTTTCCGTGGTTTTCTTCGAACCTTGCGTAAATACGGGTTAGATTCCCTTAGAAAGACCCCCACGGAGGGCATCCCACCTCTTAGGGCCTATATCCCATAGTGTAGATAATTGGCCGGCATACATACAACAACAACAACCTGGCACCGACTCCAAAAAATCAAATAAATGTACATAAGTGTAATAATACGCACGATAAATACTACGCTCTTAATTTAATTTCTTATTACAACTATGCAAGGAAATTATTTTTCACTTTGCAGTAGTTTTTGAAGTCGATTCAATTTTTGATAAAAAAGTTTATTTTTCTATTTTTAGTTAAAAGTTAAAGATTTTGTGAAGTCGGTTAATTAAAATTATAATACAGGAAAAATTTATTAAAAATCTTACACGTATGACAGGAGTGGGGTTCGAACACACTACCTCTTTCTTCCAGAACCAGAGCTTAAATCTGGTGCCTTTGACCACTCAGCCGTCTGTATACGTAGTGCCTTTGAATGCTTCCATTAACGTCATCCTTTGGGCGTTATATAGAAATATGTAGAGGAAAAAGGTTTCCAGGCAGGGTGCTGAAGACAGACTAAGAAAAGTATAGTAAGTCCAATACATCTAGAAAAGCTAATAAATTATAATATTAATATATGAAATAAAAAAAAACTACTAAGCTTTAAAACATTCCCTTCCTCCTCCTCACTCTGTCATATATGTATATATAAGACAAGACCCCCCACAGGGGTCCGCACTGTACTTATTCAAAAGCGTACTTATTCAAAAATTTTAATTAGCTAAAAATCACTAACTTTATTAGTTTTTGCTTAATTATTAAAAAAGTACTGAATCAATTTCGAAGAATTGTGAATCTAAATCATTCTCGAATCCGCTGAACACACACACAAAATTTCATTAAAATCGTTCCAGTCGTTTAGGAGGAGTTCAGTGACATACACACGCATAGAAGATTTGTATATATAAAGATATACTACTATTTTAATTTTTATTAAAAAATCATATTTATTTTAAAATGAAATAATATAGATTGAGATGAAAAAATTAAATTGCACAGTTGCTCTAAAAGACAGAATCATACCTGCTATGAAAATTGACTTCGTTCTACAAATAAATCGAGCAGTGCATAAAAATTCTTAAAATTTAAATTATACTATGTTATTACCGTGGGAATTTTTCTCCAAAACACTTAGGAACTTAAAATTAAATGGTTGAGTGCTTAGCAATTTTCAAGGAATGAATTTCTTTCCACGCGGTTAATTTATAAAGATCTATATTTTGTTTCATTTTTTAAAGATCTAGAATGGCTCATTTCAATAAAATGAGTTTATAATTTAATGCCTATTGCAATGCAAAGTTTATAATGCTAAAATGACATAAAATAAATAAAATTTAAAATACAGTAAATGAATTTGTAAATTCATATATATTATTATTTTCTTTGAATTTGATACTATCAAATGTAAGTGAAGAAGTACATGATGCCGTTTAGAATAGTAAAATGAATTGCATATGTTACTTTTAAACATAACAAGGTGTTTTCATAACGTAAAATACATTTTCTTCAAACATATTTAGTATTGATTGAATGCTAAGCCATTTCGAAGGAGTGCAGTTTGTTTCCAAAAAGTTATCCTTTTTAAATCCATAATACATTTTAATCCTGAAAAAAGAATTGTTCATTTTGAATGAAAAATTTTATCATCAAATGATGGTTGGAATATATAGTTTTTTTATATTACAGCTATTTTTCTAAAATTTTCAAATATAGTAACGCATTTGTAAAATTCCATACATGTTTATGTTTTCCCTTTTATATAAAGACATCACATTTCATTCAAGAATGAAATAATGTAATTTTAGATTAACAAATTTAATTACACATATTGCTCTAAAAGATATACAAACTGACTAATGGTTAAAAAAAGAGGAATTACCAGCATTTTCTCAGAGGAAATACTTTGAATAATATAAAGGATTTAAAGAAGACGAATTTCTCTTTAACAAAATACTGGTATTTAATACTTTATAATTGTGTTTTTCTCTAACCACTCGCAATTCTGATATAAATTTATAATCTGACAATAGAAGCTGTATTTTTATTTAACATAGGGGAACTGGGGGACATTGATACAGCTTTTTTTAAAAAAAATTTGGTGTCTAGAAAGCAGAAATTTGAAGTTATTTTTCTATGTGATGTTAGCAAAACCTGTGTAGTGTGTTACAAAAATGTACAATCGTTGTTTTATGTATTTTTTTATGTAATTTTAAAAAAAATAAAAAAAGTAATTTGTATCAAAGTGCCCCATCCCCGGAGCAGATTAATACACTTTGAAACGTCTGGGAAAAATGAGACAAAATAACACCAATGCATATTTTTCCCAGAAAAATAGTTAGAAAACCATTTTATATATATTTATAGACATTAAAATCGCACACAATTTATTTGTAAGCGATATTAAAGCAATCAAAATGAAATGTATAATGACCTGATGTTCTGGCTGTTCCTTGTCTATTTGTTGACTGTGGTAACTTTGTCATATCTGGCACTTTAACCTCAAAATTCTCTTCTTTCTTAGGGAAGGTGAAAGAATTACCAGGTTTTCTGTTTATAAATCGGTTTACAAACAGAAAATAAAGGATAATTATGTTTAAAATTATGTTTCCAATATAATTATTATGTACTGTTTTGCAGCTTGTTTCTCTTACTTAATATTTCTCATGTCGATATTACTTTTTTCTCTGGAGAATCAATATAAATTTGAGATTTGCCAGGCTGCCGTCCATTTCTTTTGTTAATTCTACTAGCACTAGATATTGTGTAAGTTTGTACGTCTTCTGTTTGCAAAAATACTATAAAATGTTCCAATATAAAGAAAATAGAGCTATTTCACTACAATAAAAACTAATAGTAGAAATTTTTGACGAAAAAGTGTTGAATTAAGGAGTGTATGGTAAAAATAAAAATAAAAGGTAAAGAAAAAATAAACTAGAAATGGATTTAGGTTGTATCAATATGCCCCGACAAAGACTGTATCATTGTGCCCCATGCAGCCATTTTAAATAAAATGAGTCGCAAATCCAACATATCATAATTTATCTAACAATGAAGAATGAGGAACTGATAAAGATTAGCGTTACTTGCCAGGGAAGGTATTCTTTTCAGTTGAAAATACTGGAACAGTTGTGTAATACCATTTCAATTGTACAACTCAAATATACTTTTGAGATACAAAAAAAAAATGGTCACCCATCCCAGTTCATCAAACTATTGAATCATTCCAAAACTTTCTGTATGTTGTTAATATCACTAGTATCACCTTTTCGAGCTGTTGTGAAACTTCCTGTAATGACCCTGTGTGCTGTAGAGGGGGTGTATCAATGTGCCCCAAGTATCAATATACCCCAGTTCCCCCTACTTGTAAATAAAAGGTTTATGGATTAGGGATTTTAAAGGAATGCAACTTGTTAATAAATATTGTAATGATATTGTAATGATACTATGTAAACTATTGTAATGATAATATATTTAACAGCAACAGTGCATATTACTCTACAACGATAAAACAAAATATTTTCCCGCAGTGCAAATTACATTTTTTCTCAATCATATAAATAAAATTTTAAGTTATTAGCAAATATGAATGGATACAATTTGTATTTAAATAAACAGCATTTATAGATAAATAATTATTTCAATCTGAAAAAAGCAGCAATTATTAATTAAAAAATTCTTTTTGACGACTCTACTAAGAGTCTAAGAAATTTCTATACACAGTAAAGCATATAGCACTTAACTTAAGTTAGTGCTAAAAATAAAAGTTAGTGCTATATGCTAGTTTATATTAGTGGTACTAACTGACCAGTTAAGTATTATTACACATTCCAGATCACGTCATATTTCACATGAATTGCTCCTTTAGCGATTTTAGAAAAACGAAAGGATTGAAATTTTAATTCAAGCGATTAAAAAAAATCGTTGGAATTGGCGTAGTGGTTGTGATTTGCCAACAGACTTAGAGTAGTTGAAGTTTTGTTGTACTAACGATTAAACATTAACATTTTGATTCACATTTCTAAATAATCTAAAATTATATTATTGTTTGTAATAGAGATAGATACTTTTATTAGATTTCAGTTTTTTTATGTTTCAACATATTTAGAATATTATGTATATTATGTATATCATGTATGGATATTATTACAACATATATAGGGTATTATGTATATTATGTATGGATATTATAACAATATATTTAGCACATTGTGTAAGAGGGACATGAATGGTCAGGGAACAACACAATTAAAAAGAGAGAGAGAAATACTAGTATTTTTATAGAGAAAACTTGAAAAAATATGAAGGATGAACGAATGCTAATATCTCCTTAACAAAATACTGGTATTGAATACCATTTATGACTGTGTTTTTTCATGACCACCCTCTAAATTTGTTATCATTTTAAAATAAAGTTGCTTTTACATTATTAGAATAACTATTTTTATAAAAAAGATTCAATAAAAATGAATAATTTATATCTCTTCAAATTTTTTTATACTACAAAGTTTATACATAATGTCAATGTTTATACATAATGGCATTTTTTAAGTAATAAGATTTTTTTACAGTAAGAATGAGATAATTGTCTTTTTTTTACAATAATGATGAGATAATTGTCATTAACTTAATCTTTCTGTTCCTTTCATCGTAAATAAATTGCTACTAAACTCGTTTTATAAAACGTTTTCTAAAATCAGAGATAATAAGTCTTCAAACACGTCTCTTTAAACATCCATTATCTTTTTTCATAAAAAAAATTATTTATTATAGTTTAAAACTTTACATAATTTCCAGAATTCATGAATAATAAATCAACTTTTCTTAAAACAGGGGGAAATTAATTTTCTATTCATGATTGCCAAGAAATTCATTAATTTAAAATCTCTGGTCTTAAATTTGTGAAAATAAAAGGATTTTATTTAGATATATTGCAATGAAATGGATACAACCTTTTAGTTAAAATGTATTCAATGCAAATATTTTATTTAAATTTTAGTTTCTAGTTTCTGTATATATTTCTGTTATTTTAAGGACACTAGGAACAAAACTTGTTTAATTTTTCTAATTTTTAATTATAACGAATAAACAGCAATTTTTAGATCGATATTTTAAAATAATTTATAGTTATATTATTTCCGAAAATATAGATGTATTTACTAGATTGCAAGTTATTTATTTCTTGTTATGTTACAACACATTTAGGATATTATCTAAATTATTTTGAAACAAAGTTACTTTTATACTATTAGAATAATTATTTTCATAAAAAAGCTTAAATAGAAATGAATAATTTAAATCTCTTCAGATATTTTTATACTACAAAGTTTACAATTCATGTTAGAAACGATAAGTTTTTTTAATTATTAATATTTTTTTGTAAAGTAATGAAGATATAACTGCCTTTAACGTAATCGTTCTCTACCTTTCATCGTAAATGCAGTACTGCTAAACTCCCTTTATAAAACGTTTCCTAAAATCATAGATAATGCGTCTTTCATCATACACACCCCTTTAAACATACAATACTTTTTTTCTGTTTTCATAAAAAAAGTTATCTTTAAAGCTTTAAGTTTTCAATATAATTATGCATTCATAAATAATAAATCAACTTCTTATGCGTACTATCTCCTGCGTTTGTGGTTAAATATTTTGCTCCATATTTTGACAAAATAACGCATTTTAAATTTCAGAAGTTATTCAGCAGAATTATTCATTTCGCGAAACTAATTTTTATGTCATATTAATGATGTAATGTATTTACTTTAATGCAACGTTATTTAACATGAATTTTTAACATGAAATATATTATATGCGCACTTTTCCGTTTTATAACAGGTGATTAATTGTTTTAATAATTATTTATGCACCACTGTCATTTAGGATATAATGTAAAATGATAGCAAGTTGTCAGGGGAAAACACTATAAAAAAGAATAAACTACCAGTATTTTCTTATAGAAATTACTTCAGATATATAAAGCAATGAACAAAGCAATGAGTTTATCCTTAAGGTGCAACACTAGTCACAGGAAAAAACCCGGATGATAATGAAAATCTATGGGGGCGTTCTTTTCAAATATCTCTCTCAAATTCTAATATTTTTACGTGATTTTTTTGCACAAGATAGCTGAGGACGATCCACAATCGAATAAGTTTTTACTTTTTAAGTTTTGGTTTCAGATTTAAAAAAAATACTTTAACTTTTAAAACCGGTTTAAATCGGTTCTGAAATTGAAACCTTTATAATATTAAATATATATAAGCAAAATAGATAAAGTGAAAACTAGGCCGATTGTAGATCGTCCTCAGCTATCATATGCAAAAAAATCATGTAAAAATATTAAAATTTCAGCGAGGTATTTGAAAAGAACTCTCCCATAGATTTTACATTATCATCCGGAACATTTTTTGTGACTAGTGTTGCGCCTAAACAAAATACTTGTGTTGAGCACCTTTTCTGACTTTATTTTCCCCTGACCACTGGGCACTCTGTTTGTTTTTCTACTCTCAAATAATTTTGATAAAAGAATGCTACTACAGTATGAAAATAACTATTTTAATAAAAAAGCACTTTCATATTTTAATGAAAATGAATAATTTAAATCACTGGATACATATTTTAGGTAGATTTCGTAAGAAATACTACCTATTGAAATCGCACAAGTTTATCTATCTATCTATATATATATATATATATCTCACTTTTTTATGGACACAATAACTTCTATAATTCTTCACCAATCTCTACCAAACTGGTACATAAAATCAATGGGGATAAAATCTTGGCTGAGTTCGTTAATGGGCAAAATCTGACCAATGGAGTCGGAACAGGGCGCGTTTTTGTGAAAACCGAAAAAACGCCATAACGTCTTAATTAAAGTAGATATCGAATCGGTTTAAAGTTTATATTACTTCTAAAAATGGGCCTAAAGTATATACATGGCAGATTTTTGATAAATTTAGAAGTGGGCTCAAGGGGCGAAAAAAACAGGGATTTTGACAGAAAAAAATTCATAACTTCGTCAATTTTCAAGATATCAAGTCCAACTAATTTTTTTTTAATGTTCTTAAATTTATCTAAAACTTTTGTATTTACAAGTTTTTGATAGGAGCAACTTTTACCGATGAAAAAATTTAAAAACGAAAAGAAAAAGGGCGCTGAAAAAAGAGAAAAATCCATAACTCCGTCAATTTTTAAGATATCAAATCTGATTAAATTTATTTTACATCCTCTCAAAAATATCTACAACTTTTATATTGACAAGTTTTTCATAGGACCAATTCGTATAGCAAAAAGAAATTAAACAAAAATAGGAGTTGGAGAAAAAACCTCAAATCCAAACGGCTTATATTCTGACTCATTTTTAAATTCATTTTTGATTTTAAACGCATCCAAATGGTAGATCCTCTTATGTAGAAACTGTATAAAGTAACGCATGGGTCAATTTTCTGATAAAGACAGAATATATTTCAAAAAAGGCTACCAAAAAGGGTATTTTGAACAGAATTTCCGAAAGTTATCGGGACTGAAAATTGAAGGAAGTATTCAAATAAGAAATTGCGTTTTTTTCTGACTCGTTTTTAAATCCATTTTTGTTCTCAAACACATCGAATTTACAGATCCTCTTATTTAGGAACTATATAATGTGATGCGCTGGTCAGTTTTTTGATAAAGACTGAATATATTTCAAAAAAGGCTACCAAAAAGGGTATTTTGAACAGAATTTTCAGAAATCATCGTGAATGAAAATTTAAGGAAGTATTCAAATAAGAAATTGCGTTTTTTTCTGACTCGTTTTTAAATCCATTTTTGCTCTCAAATGCATCCAATTTACAGATCCTCTTATTTAGAACTATATAATGTGATGCATTGATCGGTTTTTTGATAAAGACAGAATATATTTTGAAAAAGGCTACCAAAAAGGGTATTTTGAACAGAATTTCCCGAAGTCTTCGAGATTTGAAAATTTAGTTTTCACATAGCAAATTGCGTTTTTTATGACTCGTTTTAAAATCCATTTTCGCTCTCAAATGCATCCAATTTACAGATCCTCTTATTTAGGAACTATATACTGTGACGCATTGGCCAGTTTTTTGATAAAGATAGAATATATTTTTAAAAATGCTGTCAAAGTGAGTATTTCGCACAAAATTTTCCGAAGCAATCATGATTAAAGAATTAAGGATGTACAAGAAATCGGTTATTTTATGACTCATTTTTAAATTCAATTTTTTTCTCAAATGCTTTCAACTGACAGTTTTTTGTTATTTAGGAACTGTATAATGTATTGTTTTGGTCGATTTTTTAATAAATTTAGAATCTATTTCAAAATATGTTGTCATAATGGGCATTTCAGCTGAATTTTTCTTAAGATGATTCTGATAAAACCAGTTTTTGCAGAAAAATGAAATTAAAAATTTTTCATAAACGGCCAAATGAAGTTATTAAACTGGGTTTATCTCTAATCATATATATATATATATATATATATATATATATATATATATATATATATATATATATATTTGTTGAAATGAGCACTTTTCGAAATCTACCTCCGCCTACAGGCCCAGCCGACAGGGATTTTTTTTTTACTTTACAAAGCTTATAATTAATGTTAAAAACAAAACATGTTTAAATTATTAATGATTCATCATTGAGTAATGAGGAGATAATTGGAGAGTTATTTTCATAAAAAAGCATTGTCATATTTTAATAAAAATGAATACTTTAAATCACCGGATACATATTTTCCGGTGCGAAAAAAACATTTTCATATTTTAATGAAAATGAATAATTTAAATCACCAGATATATATTTTTTATATTACAAAGTTATAATTAATGTTAAAAATGAAACATTTTAAAATTATTAATGATTTTTCCTGGAGTAATGAGGAGATATTTGGAGAGCTATTTTCATAAAAAAAAAAAAAAAAAAAAAAAAAAAAAAAAAAAAACATTTTTACATTTTAATGAAAATGAATAATTTAAATCACCGGATATAGATTTTTTATATTACAAAGCTTATAATTAATGTTAAAAATGAAACATTTTTAAATTATTAATAATTCGTCCTAGAGTAATGAGGAGATAATTCGAGAGCTATTTTCATAAAAAAAAGCATTTTCATATTTTAATGAAAATTAATAATTTAAATCACCGGATATATATTTTTTATATTATAAAGCTTATAATTATGTTAAAAAGGAAACTTTTTTTAATTATTAATGATTCATCCTAGAGTAATGAGGAGATATTTGTCATTCACTTAATCGTTCACTACCTTTTATCGTAAAAAAATGCTGCTCAATTCGTTTTATAAAAACTTTTCTCAAATCACAGATAATGAGTCTTTCCACATACACATCTCTTTAAACATCCATTATCTATTTTTTTAAAGAAAAATACTGTTTCATATTTGAAACTATAAATACATTCAAGAATTCATGAATAATAAATCAGCTTCTTTTTGTAATAAAGGGAAATGTAATTCCTTTTCATGATTGCCAAGAAATTCATTAATCTAAAATCCCTGGTCGTAAAATATGTGAAAATAAATGATTTTATTAAAACGTGCATTAAAATGGGTTATAATTTTTAATTGTAAAGTCATCATTACAAATTTTTTATATAAATTTTAGCTTGTATCTTGTAAAGGATTAAAGAAGATTAATTTCTCCTTAAAAAAATACTACTAATGTTCAACAGATTTATTGACTGATTTTACAACTGATCACCCGGCACAGTTTTGCCAGATGGGCTACTTTTTTAAAATTCAGATTCTTGATTGTCACCAATTTCTTGTAATGGTAAAATGTGCCTTATTTATTGACCGATTAATAAAAGCGAAAACAAAGAGAATTTTACCATTTCAAAAAAGTGGTGCCAATCAAGAAATCTTAATTAAAAAAAGTAGCCCACTGGCAACACTGACTCGGCACTCTGTGTGCTACTGCAAACTCAAATAATTTTAAAACAAAGTTACTGTTACATTATACGAATAACTATTAAAAAAGGATTAAATAAAAAAGGAATAATTTAGATTTCTTCAAATATTCGTTTATATTACCAAAAATATAATTAATTTTAAAAAGGATACACTTTTCGATTTTCAAGGATTTTTTCTAGAGTAATGAGAAGATAATTGTAATTAATTCGAATTAAGATAATTAAGATAAATTAGAATAATTAAGATAATTGTAATGCGCAATTCAAAACATAATGTTACTTGTGAAAGTAACTGTTAAATTCTAGGAAACGTGTAAAAAATCTAATTTTGAGTTAAAATTTTGATTTTTTTTTTCTTTTTTGTGATGGTTAGCCATATAATTTGCTAAGAAAATCACATCCTAAAATTTCCCGTACAATTTATAAAAATTTCACATGGTCAATATTGGTTTATATGGGATAATTAAAAATCGTTATAACGCGAAACATTATTTGTTGGATTTCAATTTCTTTCCATTTAATTAAAGATGAAAACTTGATTTTAGTTTTGTTCCGGGGTTTTTGTTTTTATATATTAACTTTAAAACCATTAAAAATATTTATTGAAAAAATAATATAACATTTAAAAAAATCATATTTTCAAAAGTAAATATTTTTTTCAAATTTGGCGAAATAAAACTAATGTAAAATAATCAAAAATTGCATGTTTCAAGTTCTTTTTTTCTTTTAGTTAGAAGTTAGTTTTTTATGAAGACTCGCCTAGCTGGGCCTAACGTATTTTTCTTATCGTTACCGGCAGTAACGGAGGAGACTGCTTATTTCTTTCTAGGTCTGCACTGGACGAAATTTTCAATCTCGGTCTCGAACAGCCCGCATTAAAATCGCTGTCTTTATCAGATATTATAATGTGCATAGAGAAGTAAAATTTGGTTCAATCAAAATTTTTACAAAAACCAGATAAATTTTAAACCGCTTTTATTTTACAAAAAAATAAAAAAATAAAAATAACTAAAAAAATTATTTTAAGGAATATTTTATTCAAAAGCTAAAAATGAAATACAGTAAAGCCAGTAAAAAATCTGTCTGTAACGGAATTCTGCCTTAAACGGAAAGTAAGTTGATCCATGCAAAATAAATACAACTTTACCTGGGGAAAAAAACTCCATTTACGTCTCCTATGAAGGTATTTATCTATAACGTATTTTTTCTTTCCTATGTGATTCCGTCTTAAAAATTTTTACTGCATAACATTTTTCGAAGTCCCCAACGCATGGGATATGGATTAACGATATTAAAATATAAGTGAAACATTTATATATGAATAGAGATTTATTCATAAAATAAATAAATCACAGCTTTTGGCGCTTCTTTAATAATAAAAAGTATAAATATAAAATATGAAAATCTATAACAAGTATTTTTGGTCAGAACTCCTCCATACAAAACAATTTTTAATCACACCGAAGTAAAAAACTATGTAGAAATTCACTTCTGAGCCGAGCTATGATTTAAACTATTTTGCAGGCCTGTTTTCTTTATGATTTTAACATTTTTTCAGGCAGATCGAAATTCTTTCCCTATGGGTGGGTTTGGGACTGGAACTAGTTATTTCGATCAATGCAGACCTCCAGTGCAAACTACATATTTTGAAAATAAGTTTAGATTTAATTCAATATGCTGCTTTGTTATGTCCAAATAAGAGATACTGTCTTAAATCGACATTTAATAACAGACAGTTTGACGACGATCACTCATTCGCTCTCAAAATGAACGAAAAACTCTTCGTTTATGGGCATGATTAAGTGGGTGTAAGTCACAAATTTTGGAGACATTTGGATTTTAATATCTTTGTCAGGTTTTTAGATATGGAGATGAATTTTTTTGCTCAATTTAGGAATGAATAAGGAATAATTTCCTAATTGGGATTTTTGCCTTACATGGGCCAGATAAAAATTTAATTTTTGTATTTTTTTTGTAATTTTTTTTTTCAAATAGACCCCCCATGAAGTTGGAACTTATCAGAAATTTCACATTTTTTATGATTTTTTGCAATTGGAAGTATGTTTCTAGGAGCAATATTTAAGGAGATAGCCCATTGTTTTGATATTTATGACTCACCCTGTATATAAATACATATTCCTCCTTTTTAAGGGCACATGGAACATAAAATAATTTAAATTTTTAAGTTTAAGAAATATCGACCTAAAAAATAAAGCTAAAAGATTATGGTACTAAATAATTGTAGACATAAAAGATTATGGTACTGGAAAGTTTTTAATTAATTCATTTTAAGCACTGTGCGTGTGTAAATATTTTATTTTTGCTTTTTTTTAAGTCTGTTTCTTTATACTTTGGTACACTTTTACACTTTTCTAAAATTTTTCTTCAGGTAAACAGTAAAAAATTTCTAAAGTTATGTAACTAACCTTTTTTTTTTAAAATGTCTAAAATTTTAGGTCTGGGTGAATATTTAATATAATATAATATTAAATGTTTAATTAAAAATTCATCAATGCATTTTTTAATTTAAATTTTAGTTTGTTTTATATATGTAAATTCCTATTCTTTTAAAGGCTTATGAAACATTAAGTGGTTTGAATTTTTGAGTTTTTAATCTTAAGCCTAAAAAATAAAGCCAAAAGATTATGACGCTAAATGATTATGTATCTAAAACATTATGGTACTCAATAACTACATACCTAAAAGGCCATCGTACTGGATTGTTTTCAATTAATTCATTTGAGTCCTGTTACTTTGTAAATATTTTATTTTTGCTTTCTAAAAAATCTGTTTTCTTATTCTTTGGTACGCTCTTACACTTTTCTAAAATTCTATTTTTAGTAAACTGTTGAAAATTTCTAAAATTGTCTAACTTGTTTCTTTAAAAATATCTAAAATTTATGGTCTGGTGAATTTTTAAAAAAATATAATAATGAAAATTTCTTTTTTAAAATTCTTAGTATTCCAAAGGATTTTTTAGTAATTTTTTTTTATTTCTTTTAAACCAAAATAAAAATTGCTTTTTATTGTTATCAAATGATATGTTTTCTAACACAGAACAAATTTTAAGATGATATATTACGCATTTTTTTTTATAAAAGTGTGCGAAATAGACATAGTGTTGTAAAAATATGTAAAAAAAGAATTAGTTCGTGAAAATAAATTTATGCATGAAACTAATTTCTTTTGATTTATAGAAAAAGGACAAACTCCGTTGGTCCCAAAATGAAGCAAAAAGATGAGGGATTATATCCAAATTAGTAATACTTTCCATATTGTGTATTCTATATTGACATTAATCAATGAATATATGGATACAACCCCTCTTGTTTTAGCTTCATTTTGGGAATAACGGATTTTAAACTTATTCAATTGACGATTATTTTCAGAAATTTCAAGTTATGATTTTGCGACTTTCAAAAAAGTTGCTCTATACATTTCGCTAACATAATATGCAAATGAAATTTTGATATCGTTGACGCATGCACATTGAAAAATTATTTAGTAAACCTGCTCATTTTTCATACAATTTTTATTATTTTTGATGTTTGATTACAGGATATTGAGTGCAATGTTGTTTGTCATATTTTCAGAAATAAATATTATTTTATTAAGAACTCTGAAAAATGTAAGTAAAAAACTTGGAAAAAATTGGGACCGTTTTTATAAAAACCTTAATTTCTCTGCGAATATGCATGAGATTTGCATAAAAATAAACACAGTTTATTACAATAAAGCACTTAATCAGAACCTAGAGTTTGAGCGCTTTAGCTACATTAATTTTGACAGGGTTCTTCAAAAGATATTCATTCTTTTTAAATTTTTTGACGGTCCCCTATGGAGTTTCGGAAAAAAATCTTCACGGAAAAGTATGACTTATACTATTATATTTATACACTAAGAGTTTTGGGATGATTCTTCTTGTATTATTTTAGATATTTAACAAAATGTCTAACATTGCAAGTGGGCGTTCATCAATGGCCAGGTAGTGTAGCTCTTCCTATGCTCATTCGAACATTTAAAAGTTAAATTAGCGAAACCAAGTACAATATTTTCATAAAACTATGTTAAAACTATTTGGTACTGCGTACTAACACATGGTATCGAATATAAAAAAATCACATGGAATTACGCAGAGCATTGAATTATCACTTTATGAAGTGTATAAAATAAAATAATTTTTCAAATTTAGCTATATTTATACTGCACTATGAAATTTCCTGTTGTATTTGTAACAATTTTGAAAGTATTTTTTTCAATCTTTGGAGTAAAATAGGATACACACAATTAATAAAACACTCATAATCTTTTAACAGATAATAATTACTTGTAATTACTCTAAAATTATTATAATTTACAAATTCATTACCATCACTAATACGCTATAATTATTTTTTTAGTTCTATATAATGTACTTCTGAATTTAAATACATTAGTAAAAGTATTTTATCAATAATATAATAATATAATAATTTGTATAAATGTTACTATTTTCATATTAATCAAAAATATCACATTTATTTAACCAATAAAATAATATATTTTGGGATAAATAAATTTATCTGCGTAATTGCTATAAAATATATAAACACGTATGGAAAATAGGCTTAATTAAAGAAATAAATCCAACCGTGCATACAACTTAATAAGATAACTATGTAAAGTAAAATAACTTAAGTAAAGTAAGTTAAGTAAAAGTTCTTACAGTGAAAAATACATTTTAGACAATATTCTTAAGATTTTAAGAATAAATATTTGAGCGCTTAGAAATTTCGAAGGAATGCATTTTGTTCCCATGCGGCTAATTTATTCATATCTATTATTTATTTCATAAAAAATAGACTGGTTTATTTTGATGAAATACATTTATCATTTAATGATGATTGCATTATATAATTTATTATACAAAATGACTTTTCGTAAAATTTCAAATTACAGTGAAAGATTTGGGCATTACATATATTATTATTTTTCTCCTTGTAATTGCAAATATCCCAGTTAATTCAAAAAAAATATACGTTTAAATTTATAAAACTTATTGCACATGTTACTCTAAAAATATATAAAGTTCTGTTCTCATCGCAGAAATTGCATTTTTAAATATATTAATTATAAATGTAAGAATACGTTTTCCAATTTTTTCCCAAGCGGTTAAAGAATTTAAATTCGTAACTTATTTCAATCTAAAGAAATGAAGATCTCTGAAATTGCATGTTAATGAGAACCCTACAAATCATTCTAGTAAAATTAAACGACAAACAAACACAAATACCTATACAATTGATCGCAACTTACAGCAACACGCAATAGATACAACAACTTGCTAACAAAATTTTAAAATACAGTAATTTATACAAATAAAATAAAGTATGCTTACGCCAAATAAGAATTTTTTTTCACGTGACAGAACATTATCGGTACATAAATAGGCAAAAAATGACAGGATATAAAATCTCCCCCCTTAATGAGCAATATCCTTTGCTAAAATTTAAAGGAGGGGAACTGTTAATATAGTACATATACACTATTTTAACAAGAATTTCATATAATTTCCTTTTCACTCATTCAGTGGGATTTTTAGCAATGTCTGATAATTTGCATGGTGCATGAACGTAGAAAGGAATCCTGTTAACGTAGGATCGCGAGGTGCTGAAATATGTTCTATATTTATTTTACATCGTAAGCAGGCTTACGTTCTAAGTTCATCTTAAGCGAATCACCACCATCCCTGCCCAAATACGCGAGTATTTTTTTCCAAAATATGCTTTTTTGCACGTCTTAGACTGGCCCTAAATGAGCATTTTGAGAATTACTGTGCATAGATTAAGAATTACGTGAAAGAAAATTTTGAAATTTTAGATTTGCATATTGCAAGATAATATAAATATATATTCATAAAAAAATTGTAGGTTGCAATTAATATATTTTTTTCGATATTAATTTCATATTTCCTAAATTATTTTATAACTTTCTTTAAATTAAAAATTCTGTATATTTATTTTTGGATTTTTTCAACGGAGAATTATAATTTCAGGAGATTTTAATAATATAAGGAAATGTTAAGCAACATTAGAAACTTTAAAATTTGAAATTATTTTCAATTGATATGAAATTTCTTTCCTATGCATAGTTTGAATCGAATATTTAAAATTTCATGTCAAATCTGAATATTGCTACTGGAAAGAGCAAAATTTAGATTGGTTTTCATTTGTAGATGGCCTACCTCAAAGCAAATTTTATATGCATCATTTAAAAGTAGACTTAATTTCCAATCGTTGGTAGCAGTAACTTTTTTGTGACTGCTTGTTGCAGAGCTAGTAGATTTTTTTTCAAGACTGTGGATTATTTTTAATTATTGCATTTTGTAATAAATGCAAAATGTAAATATACTGTATTAGACGTTTTTTTAAAAGCCTTTCTTATATCTCATCCAATATCATACGCTATAAATAGAAACAATAAGAAAAAGTCATGCGTTTAGCATGCATTATGAAGCACTTCCCAACACATTCGATGAAATAGAACTGCATACTTAAAAAAAAATTAAAAAATTACCTCACATTGGAAATGTATATCTCCATAAGCGCATTTTAAAACTGAGTTTAATTTGCCTCCATCTACAATCAGAAAATTATCCAATATTTTTAAAGCCTTGTATATGATATAGAGATGTGTATCTATTAACAACATGTTTTCCAAAATTTAGTTCATTTAAGAGATACACATATTTTAGTTTAAAATTCCCCTTCAGCAATTTCTTCTAGTCAGGAGAATGGTATTCAAATATTTTTGCGAAGCCCTGTATACGGGGTATAGAATTTGTATATAAAGAGTAATATGCAAAAATCTAAGTAAATTTAAAAACGTATACCGAATTTTCAAACGCATTCTCCAGCAATTATTATGCAAAGACAGTACTGTAACCTATTTTTTTTATATGTGCCTGTTAGTTAATAAAAATTGCTATGAATGCTTTGTTTTAACATGGTCGTAGTAAAATTGAGTATTTTATATCAGTTTCAATACATCTGAAATAGCGTAAAATTACTTTCCAAACAAAATTAAAAAATTCTCGAGACATTTTTTTTTTCATATACCATAATGTAACAGAATTATTTTGAGTGTCCCTGTAGATGAACCATTAATCATGACTTCACATGGAATACCAAATATGCTTTGGTAACCCTAAAAAATCTGTATCATTTGCATGAAAATACGAGTATATTTATGGGAGTTAGAGTATGGCTAGACGGAGAGACGGACAGATCAGCCAAATGCATTAGCACTTTTCAACGTTTTTTGGAAATCGCGGAAAAATATTAACATCTCTAAAAATATACATTTAACTAAGCAGAGAAAAAAACTTAGTATTAAAATCTGAACACTTTTCTGTTTACATCGTCGTTTATTAGACAGAAATTCAATTGAGTTGTACATTTACATTTTAGAAATTTTATAGAAAAATATATTTAGTCGAAAAGAAAATGCGTTTTACATCTTGAATAAGGTTACTGAAAAACTTAATGATAAAATAATTTCTATAACATTATAATACAAAAATAGTTTCTGGTAGAAAAAAATGGCTTTTATAAATTTTAGGAAGAAACATTTTTAGACTATATTATAAAAATAAGAATAGCTAATTCCAGTCCTTCCTTTAAGTGCAATTTATTTCATGCTGTTAAGAAAATAAGCATACTAAGTTATTGTTTAAAACTAAATTCATTTTTATACTACACTTATAATATTTATTATGAAATAGTAATTTAATTGGTTTCGAGATATAAATTAAATGTTCTATTTTAATGCTGCGTAAAATTTTCTACTTACATTTATTTTCTTCTTTCAAATAAATCCTTTTAGTTTAAAAAATATTTTTATAGGGGGGGGGGGGGGAGTTTAAAGTAAATACATTATTTGCATTGATAGCATAACATTATACAATTAAAGACAAATAAATTGAGACTTTATGTAGAAAACTTTTATTACAAGTTCAGTAAAAATTGTTTTTTCATCAATTACATTATATAAGGATGAACTTTCGGTATTTATTTACGTGCTCATATGTACATAATTTTCAAGAATGGAGAACCGAATGCATTTAGTATACATATTTAAATATATATAAAGTAAAATCTAGCTTGCTTGTAAGTTTTGAGCGCCGTAGTTAAAAAACTAATTTAATTTCTTATTTAAAAAAAAATCTAATTTCGATCTATGTTTAGCTAATAAAACTGAAAATACTTACACTTTGAAAGTTTATAGTTTAACTAAGCATTCTTACATTTACAGTAAACTATAAATCATATGTACTAATCACTATAAATTTTAAAACGTTAAAAACTTTTGAATAATATTCTACATAGTACTTATAAAATTTCTAAAAAAATCTTTATAATTGTTATCAATAACCAATCGCTAGCATCTAATTTTCCTTTAAAAAATATATGTGGATGCATTAAATGCCATATGTTAAAGTTGCTCCGTAGAGAAATTTCAACAGACGTTATATTGTTAATACAGGATGTCCAGTAAATGACTGACCCATTTTGAATGTAAGTAACTAAAAAACGGTTTGAGATAAAATATATGCGGTTTTCTGCATTGTTATCAGAAAATCAGTAAATTTTAGATATACACTTTCTTAAAATAGTTCGAATTTTGGCCAACATATGACAATGGCGGCGCGGCGGCACCAGGCTGTCGAAAATCAGACATTACTCTATTTTTATACGCATGAGATCTTTGGCTCACTTTGCAGAATCGAATCTCAATCGACACATTGAATCGACTCTCTACTTATCTGCAGAAATAGAGTTTGTTAGATTGAAAAAGATTTATAATAATATTTATGATTGAATAATGTCTGTTATACTTAATAAAAACCAACAAAACTTTCTTTTATAAGCATTGACTTTTCATACATTTACCATAAATAGATTGTATTAAAAAATTTTGTAACCGGTTAACTGAATCTTTTTTATGTACGATAAATTGAAAATATGGGAAAAGCACCGCTTTTTAAGTTCAAAAAATCATAATATTTAATCTAAAGATTTCTTCCATTAAAAAATATGAAATTGTATTAAAAAAAAATCAGTGGTCTGAAAAGCTTTAAGTGATCGATCAAGCAAACTTTTCTTGCCTACGTGGTGCAGTGAAATCAGCTAAGTGGTTAAAACAATGGATCGGAAATAATGTTGACAAGTTCCCTGTCAAAAAAAAAGCAACGCAGTGACTTATAAATCGGCACATAAAATATAACAAACCTGAAGATGAAGGAATCCGTTTATAACAAATACTGTATTAAAAGTAAAAAAATATATCAATTTCGACGGCGGAAGTAACATACATAACTAGCTGCTAAGACCGAAACCTGCCTAAAACGAAACATTGTTCTTTTTTTCCGAAAACCGAAATCATCCCTACATTTTATTCATATTTTGACATTTAACGCTTTTGAAAATCTTATTATAAAACCCAAAAAAGATTATAAAATAACCTTTATATACACCTCTCTCTTCCCCCCCCCCCATCTCCCAAGTAAAAATACATCTACGCTAAAACGGAAAGATGTTTAAAAAAATGCATCGTGCCTGTTTTATATCCTGCGAGTTACCCCTTTTCAAAATTTCATTACAAAGAGCATCATAGATCCTGAAATATATTTTTCGTCCTCCCCCCTTTTCTTTAACTATTCTTCCTGATGAAAAGAAGGGAAAGAGAATTCAGGAAAATCCTTTTGCATGTGATTTGAAATAAGGAACATTATTTTTTTTAAATGGTTCTAAAAACTTTTTACAGTTATATATGAAAAACACTAATGTTCCATTAACCTGGTAATGTTTATATTTATAAAATTGAACTATAATAAGTAGAACTATAATGATTCTAAAATGATTCAGGATCTATTATGCTTTTTGTAATGAAATTTTGAAAAGGGGTGACTCGCAAGATATAAAAACATGTAAGTCGTTTTTTTACTTTTTAAGTATACTTCCATTTCAGGTAGATGCGTTTGCAGTGAGGGCAAGAGGGAAGGGTTGTGTTTAAAAAGCATCTTAAAATCTGTCGTGGCTTTCGTAATAAAATTTTTAGACATGCTAAATGTCAAAATGCGAATATAACGTAGAGATGAATACGGTTTGCGGAAAAATGAAAGATATTTCGTTTTAGACTGGTTTCCGTCTTAGCAGGGAGTTTCGTATGTTAGTTTCACCGTCGTGTTCAATAATTTTTTAGATTATGACAGGATTTTTTATAGACGAAATATAGACGGACTTATTCTAAGGTTTAATACATTTTTATGAGCCGATTTATAAGTCACTACCCCGCTTTTATTTTAGACAGGAAACTTGCCACCAATATTTCTGTACTACTGTTTTAACTTCTGATTTCACTACACGACGTGCAAGCAAGGAGAGTATGTTTGATCCACCTTTTAAAGATTTTTGACGTCACTAAATTTTTTAAATGCAATTTCACACTATTTAACGGAAGAAATGTTTAGATTAAATATTAAGATTTTTTAACATAACAGAACCGTGTTTATGCCATATTTTCAATTTATTGTGGGTAAAAAGAGAATCAGTTAACCGGTTAGAAAAACATTTTTTGAATGCAATTTACATATGGTAAATGTATGGAAAGTCAAAGCTTATTAAAAAGTATGTTTTGTTGTTTTTTATTAAGTGTAACAGACATTATTCAATAATACATATTAGTTTAAATATATTTCCATCCAACAAAATCTATATCTGTAGGTGAGTGAAGTGTCGAATTAACATGTCGACAGAGATTCGACTCTGCGAAATCTGCCGAAAATCTCATGCGTATGAAAACTAGTGGAATGTCTGAATTTCGATAGCCTGGTGCCGCCGCCAGTGCCATCTCTTGGCCGAATATCGAACTATTTAATCAAAGTGCATATCTAAAAATTTACTGATTTTGTGGTAACAATGCAGCAAACCGCACATTTTTATCTCAAATTGTTTTTAGTTATTTACATTCAAAATGGGTCAGCCATTTACCGGACATCCTGTATATATATATATGTATATATACACTTCGGTCACAAAACATTAGATGACTCCATTAAAAATTCAATATAGTAGGAAGCATATCACACAATTTTTGAAGATCTACACCTCCAAAAACAAAATTCTCGAGATATACATTTCAGAATCAAAACCATATTTCCGTATTTATCATTTAACTTTCTAAATAAATTTAATATTATTATTAATTAAAAGTAAATAAACCATTTAAAGAAGTTTTATTATTTTCTAAAGTGTTAAACATGGTCTATAAATTGTAAATCTATAAATTGAATTCTAGTCCTGAGGCATACACAAAACTGGCAGCTTTAAAAAAAGAATTTTTTTCGGTGTGTGTACAGTATAGGTGCAGATTCACGATCGGCAGTCTTCACATGCTAACTAATACTTTTTACTTGGCGACAAATTTTTACCGTCTAAGTCGTCCTAGTGTGGCGAGTTTTGCGGTTTTTCTCCCGATCATTAGACTAAAATTTGCGGTTTTACACGATCTTCTGGCAAGGATTACCGTTTCGCCGAGATCCTCTGAAGAAAATCGTGTCGTTTTTTGACACTTTTTTATAAACATAGCTTTTATTTTCCGATCTTTTAATGAAATTTGCGTTCTTTTCCCGTTGTTTCACTTTTATAATTTTGTCATAGGAATTATGCCGTGGTGGTGAATATTTGAGTTTAGGCGCACTGCCTTAGGAACCTGCACCTATAGTGTACAGTTCCATGAATCTTGGCACCAATGATACTTAAATTATTGTTCCTATTTATTGCTTTGAGATTAAGTAAGAGAAAAACCTCTTTTATAAAAGGGACCGAACATATGTTAAAGAAATGCAGGCGTGCAACGGACGGTGGCGAAATTTCAATGATGTGGGAGATTATTTGAAAAGGATATAATTGGATGAACTTTTTCTCACTGGATGCTAATTTAAAAATAAATGCATAAAGTGTTTTTTATGAATGAGTATGTGGCAACTGACGAAAAAAGCATTCTTCAGAATCAAGAGATCTTTCAGAAGTTAGGTATAATATTAACCTGCTACAAAACATCACTACGTTTGATGCAGTAGATGTACGAAAATTTTATACTTGAAATTTAAAATTGTATGAAAGCCACAAAATACTATAAAATAGCATTTTCTAAGTTTTTATTACGATTCTTTACTAATTTTTAAGTCTGCGAATAACAACACTGTTGCATTAAATTTATTTATGCAAAACGGTCGATCTAAGAAAAATTACATTTACATTTAAAAAACACTGGCACACTGAAAATTATGCGATATTGAGCTTCTAAAGAACTATCGTTTTAAATATCTAATTATTTACACAACATACATGTTTTTTTAAGTATAAATTAATATACACAAAATATATGAGAAATTACCACAATTTGAATAGCTAGGTCTACAATAGACTTTATTTGTAACTTTGATTATAACTTGTTCAGTGTTGAAACAGTTAAATTTTGTATCTTTGGAAATAAATTTAGAAAATCATCATTAATTTTATTTTCAAAAAATTTTTGTATTTATTATAAATTACAATACTTTTCCTAAATAATACATAAACTAAAAAGGACTTGGAATAAAATAATTTATTTAACATATAGAATAGTATTTTTATATAGTAATCCAATTGAAAAAATATTATGCTCATTTGTGTTTTTCAAAAAAATATGTATGTATTTCAAATATAGTGAAATACCTTACATTTATGCTTCTTTTTTGAGAGAAATTTACTATTATTGAATACAAAACAAACATATTTAATCATCTGATGCTCAAAAATATTACAAAATATTACAAAAGTATGAAGAAAAACATATCCTGCCAAACAGGAAAATATAACATTGAGTAAATAACGTATTATCTAAAAAATATGAAGATTATATGAGAGTAATTCAAGATGACTATCGAGAATTTCCAAGCAAATTATTCGATCGTTCTGCAGCGTTGAAGCTTCAAAAATTATGATATCCTTAAGTGCTTTTGGGAATACGTAATCAAAGTCGAGAAATAAAAACTTTATTCTTAATAGAAAAATTCATTCTTATATATTTATATAAACTATACTTGTTCAAATATATGATTAAACAACATTTTTAACCGAAAATATAAGGGAATGTAGATTTTTGTTTAAAAATTTATTTATATCATCGACAAAAATGAGAAAAAGAAAATTATGGGAAACTTGCAACAAAAAGAAAAACAAACGTTATGCTTATTTGTTCTTATAAAAATATATATTTTTGTCAAACGAAACGATATAGTTTTAAATTATACTTCTTTTTTTGAGAAATTTACTATTATTGAATATGTACAAAAAAAAGTATTTAATAATTTGATGCTCAAAAATGTTACAATGTATTACAGAAGTATGAAGAAAAATATATCATACCAGTTAAGAAAATGTAATACTGAACAAACAATGATCTATCTAAAAAAAAATATGAAAAATATATAAAAGTAGTTCAAGATGACTACCAAAATCTCCCGACAAATTATTCGATCGCTGTTCAGCGTAAAAGCTTCACAAATTATGATATCCTAAAGTGCTTTTGGGAATACGTAATCGAAGTACAGAAAAAAGAAGTTTGTTTTTAATAGAAAAAGTTTTTGTTTATATACTTATAAAGCGTATTTTTTCAAGTCAATGATAAAACTTCACTTTTTGTTGATTGTTTAAGGAAATATAGATTTTCTTCACAAAATTTTTGGAAAAAATCTGAAAATGAAAATTATAGGAAACTTGCAAAATAAAGTAAATCTGTATTTATCCCGTCTTTTTTTTATTAATAGATATATTTTTCCGTTAATCAATCCTTCCTAGTTATCAGTTTTTTAATATAAATCCATAACTGAAATTTAAAAAAGTACATAAATAAACCCTGGGGTAAAATAGGTTATAATAAAATAAAATAACAAAACTTACAATGTATTCAAAAAAACACATGTCTTTTTTCAATAGCTTGAGAGAAATAAATATTTGTAATCTGGACAGAACTTTGGTTGCCCATCTACAGGGTGTCCCAAAAGGTCGTTTACAAACTTAACATGCTGGCTTGTCATATCATGATGAACAATATTAAATAGAAATCTAAGGGTCCCAAACGTCTGCCAAAGGAGATATGCGTCATTAAAGTTTAGGGTCCAAAAATTCAAATGATTATAAAAAACAGAAAAATTAGTCGATTCGTTTGCGGTTTTCACGAAAACTATTCTTTATGTCAGTATTTTCTTGAAAATAAATTATAAAGATAAATTTCAAAAAATGTCGATAGAGAGCGCTTTAGACTTTGGAGTAACGATAAACTAGTTTTTACCATTATTTTTTGCATCTCATTAATTTTTTTAGAAGCTTAGACATAAACTTAAATTTTGAGCTCAAAATCTAAAGCGTTGGACGTGGTTAAGTAGCTCAAACTGAATTGCGGGGTAAGTTCAAATTTCAAATGATTATAAAAAACGGTAAAATTGGTCAATTGATTTGCGATTTTCACTAAAATTATTCTTTATGTCAGTATTATCTTGAAAATAATTTATAAAGATAAAATTAAAAAAATGCCGATAGAGGGCGCTTTAGACTTTGGAGTAACATACAACTATTTTTTTCCGTTATTTCTTGCATCTCATAAAATTTTTTTAGAAGCTTAGACATAAACTAAAATTTTGAGATAAAAATCTGAATCGTTGGGAGGGGTTAAGTAGCGCAAACTGAACTGTGTTCAATGGGGGTGTAGAGGTTCAAATTTCAAATGATTATAAAAAACGGAAAAAGTGGTCGGTTTTCGCTAAAACTATTCTTTACATCAATATTTTCTTGAAAATAAATTTTACTGATATCTTTCAAAAAATTTCGTCAGAGGGCACCTTAAACTTTATAGTAACCAACAACTATTTTTAACCGTTATTTTTTGTATGTAATAAAATGCTTGTAAAAGTTCAAACTTAAATTTTGTGCTCAAAATCTGCATCGTTGTGAGTAATTAAGCGGCCAAAAATTGAACTGCGTTCGAGGGGTGGGGAAGGTAACATTTCAACTCCTGAACACAGTTCAGTTTGCGCTTCTTAACCCCTCCTATCGATTTAGATTTTGAACACAAAATTTAAATCTAAACTTTTGCAGGCATTTAATTAGATTAAAGGGAAAAAAAAAAAAAAAAAAAAAAAAAGGTTAAAAATAATTGTTGGTTATTCTAAAGTTTAAGGCGCCCTCTAACGGATTTTTTAAAATTTATCTTTAAAATTTATTTTCAAGGAAATATTGACATAAAGAATAATTTTAGCGAAAACCAACCAATTTTTCGGTTTTTTATAATCATTTGAAATTTGAACCTCCCCACCCCCATTGAACACAGTTCAGTTTGCGCTACTTTACCACTGCCAACAATTCAGATTTCATCTCAAAATTTAAGTTTATGTCTAAACTTCTAAAAAAAATTATGAGATGCAAAAAATAACGGAAAAAAATGTTGTACGTTAATCCAAAGTCTAAAGCGCCCTCTATCGGCATTTTTTGAATTTTATTTTTATAAATTATTTTCAAGATAATACTGACATTAAGAATAATTTTAGTGAAAATCGCAAATCAATTGACCAATTTTTCCGTTTTTTATAATCATTTGAAATTTGAACCTCCCCCCGCAATTCAGTTTGCGCTACTTAACCACTTCCAAGGATTTAGATTTTGAGCTCAAAATTTAAGTTTATATCTAATCTTCTAAAAAAGTTTAATGAGATGCAAAAAATAATGGTAAAAACTAGTTTATCGTTACTCCAAAGTCTAAATCGCCCTCTATCGACATTTTTTGAAATTTATCTTTATAATTTATTTTCAAGAAAATACTGACATAAAGAATAGTTTTCGTGAAAACCGCAAACGAATAGACCAATTTTTCTGTTTTTTATAATCATTTGAATTTTTGGACTCTAAACTTTAATGGCGCATATCTTCTTTGGAAGACGTTTGGGACCCTTGGTTTCCTATTTAATATCGTTCATCATGATATGACAGACTAGCATGTTAAGTTTGTAAAAGACCTTTTGGGACACCGTGTATAACATTTTTCATTGTTACAGTAATTAAATTTAGTTATGCTGTTATTTTTATTCATATCCTAAGTGATTTCCGGCATTTATGTAATTCTCAAAATATGCTTAATCTTCTGTTGTTTAAATAATATTAAGAAAGCGTATATGTTATAGCTGTCAAGATTTCAGAGTGACAGGAGAGAACATAGATTTGTTATTAATTAAAAAACCATGGATATCTAAGCTCGTCAGATGATGCTTTTGTTCTCTTGAAGCAATAACACTTAGAACATGAAACGGAAGTCTGAATGACATCATACTGCTTTATTTTCTTGTAGATATACGAGGTGTCCAGCAAATAAGAACCTGATTTCAAAATTATACATCTCAAAAACAAAGATAGATAGAAAGATGTGGTAAACGGTTTGTTTATTAGGTGAGCTGTAAAACGCTTATGCAGAAATTTTGAACGTTGAATATTTTGAAAATATTGTGCTCTTATTGCAAACAATGCTAGATTTGACATTTTTCTTGTTTTAGAATGTTTGCAGAGAACACGTTTTTCGGCTTATAGTGCCATATTTTTTAACGATGTTTGGTAATAGAGTTTAAAAATTTCGAAATTTCAAAAATTTATTTCAAAAAATCGATAGAATATGGCACTGTAAGCCGAACTACGCCTTACATTATAAACAAATTTACCTATAAACGAACCGTTTACCGCAAAATTTTATGGATCTTTGTTTCTGAGAAATTTAATTTTGAAATAAGTGTCTTATTTGTTCGACATCCTGTATACCAAATTCGATAAAAACAGAAAATAACTATGAAGAGAAATTTCAGACATCTATGTATCCTCCTGAGAACCGTCATCCATTAAAATAAATGTTTTGCTTTTTTTAAATTTTTTTTATTTATTTTTTTTTAGCTAATTTTATTTCTAGTATTCTAAAACCAATTAGGCACTATAATGTATGAATGAAAATCGAACATTCAGCTTTTGGATTTACGATTTTCAGAATGGTAGCTATTTTGTTTACAAAATGGCACAATAACTGAGTCAAGTAAAAATTTTCCGTTACAGAACACTCTTCGTACTGTCAGTTTAATTATGGCCACCGTGATATATATAGAGAGAGAGAGGGAAAGGGGGATTAAAAAAAAACGTTGACAAAATGAGATGACAATTCAAGCATACAAGAAAGATAAAAATTCAAATAGGAACATAGGATCGCAAATTACTCATTGAGTCATAAACACAGGGTGTTTTATTCTAGCTGCACCTGGTTTTAAAGTAATAATTTTGAGGAAAATAAAAACATTTTAATGAAATGCAACAATATGTACCTTATTTTTTGTGTAAAATGAGATAGTGATACGAAAAGATGTGAAAAAACATATTGCTCAAGCAATCGATGATACCGTATAAACTGATTAACAGTCTAAAATGTAAAGGTGGCAAGATCATATAGATGATCATATTAGATCACATAGATGGTACTACTTCTACCACTTTTGTTTGGTGTTATCAAATTTAAAACAATGGTATTTTTGACAATGGTAGCTATTTTGTTTACAAAATGGCACAATAACTGAGTCAAGTAAAAATTTTACTCTCTGCTGGCTAGTTTCAATTTTTGTGTTATTTTATTTCATTATAACATTTTTTTTTTTTTTTGCGATTTTAATAGCAGATGTTAACATGTGTCTTATTTTCTTTGTAATAAATTAGATTCTCTCCCATACTTTTAGTAATGCTTTATATATTTGAAAGAAATTATCAGCTCAATATCCATTTAAATAGATGCGCTGTAAAGCCAAAAAAAATCGAAATTTATTTAATTTTTAAAAAACCTGTTTTTAAACATTTTTTAGCTTTATTTGTCGAAAAAACCCTAATATTAGTATACATATATGTATATTATTTTGACAACTAGGATGTAGTTTTTACTGATAAATTGAGTAGAGCATGATAAAAGCTCTATTATTGACAGTATGTAGCCCATACGCAGGTGCATATCTATTTCTGCATTTTTATTTAAATTTAAAATTTTTAGTTTTCTTTGGTTCTTGTTTATTAAAAATGTATTACCTAAGCAAATCCACAAGAGTCAAAAGTGAGACCAAATTCATTCGAAATTTAAACACCTAGATTCATCCCAAGCTGATTCCGACCAGAAAAAAAGTTAGCTTCTATTTTATTTTAAATTTTTCAATGTTAAGAAAATCAGTTTCTTATCAATTTTAATTCTTTGATAGCAGACCATCTCTTTGGGAATAAAATTGTAAAGAAAGACTCCTTTGAAAAAACTAACCCCTTTTTTACAACTCTTTAGTTTCTTTAAAGCTCTTTTTAGATTAAACAAATAAGTTTTTTGAGTCAAACGTGTATCAGTTTATCAAATACGGGCAGGTGTTAACAAAAAACAGAAATGTTACGGTTCACGAAGTTTCTTTCATCTGATGTTTAAATTTTTTTAAAGTTTAATCAGCTACAAAATAACTTTGAAGAAGTGCAAAATAACCTGATTCATGTTATTCATATAGATTTCTAAAGCTTAGCATCTATGGTAATAGTCACTATGTTTCAATTTTTAAATATACTAATCTTTGTAAATATTTTTTTACAGTCATTCAGTATAGATTACAATTTTAATTTATAAAAAGATGAAAAGGAGATTTTTTTAATGAGATAAATATAGATCAGCATACCCGGATTTTGTGTAACAACGAAAAAAATAACAGCATTATTGGCGACCAACAAATGGGGCTATAGTGTTTTATTGGACCAACAGATGATTTACAAATGAAAAAATGTTGAAAACTTACAAGTCAGCTTAATTGCAGTTAATTAATACTACAGTAAATGTTCAATGTACTGTCAATACATAAGTGCAGCTGTCAGCTAGGCACCACACCATGAAAGAATTTAGTAGTATTTCTTGCACTATGGCAGACACATTTTGCTTGATGACCTCTTTCAGTCTGCTAGTGATGCCATAGGTCGCCAACAGAATTATATTTTTTTGTTGCCACACAAAACCCAGATTCTTTTCCATCTGTTTGGTGCAAAGCGTATCTTTGTATCTTAATTCGTTTTCTAAATATTCATTTTTAAAGTTCGTCCTGACATATGGAACACCCGGCAGCATAATTCATCTTATTTTTCAGGATTTTTCATCTATAGTAGGCCGAATATTTCTATTTCACAAAAGTGGTAAAAATCAAACAATCTGAGAACTTTTTAGTCCCCAATGTGGAGTGTTGAGGGCGGTACACAAAATAAAAAAATGACATTCCTACTCCCCCATCATACGTTGTATAAAGTAAGTATTGCAATTGTTTTGATAATCGAAACAAATTTTTGACGGATTTACACGTTTCAGACACTGGAGATACTGTCAAGCAAATTTTTAGAAGTAAAAAAAAATGCCGTCGTTTGTGTATGTGTCTGTCTGTCGGTAAATGCTCTATCAAACAAATTGAGATAAAGACCTGAAATTAGATACGTCTCCTTATTATATAATAAGGGAAAGAATCCTATTTAATATTCGTAACTCCATTAACCTGAGCTATTTTTTCGGAATCTCGAAAGAAATATACAGAGGTACATCATTAAATATAATAAAATCCAACATATCATGAAAAGCTACTTCTTATTAGTTAGATATAAAAACGTAGCATTAGAAAAAAAGTCGATTCCAATAAAAAAATAAGATATTATAAGGATAACGCTGAATATCTAAATATATTCTGACCGCGAAACATTTTATCTTTTCTGGATTCTATTTATTGATTAGAGATTTCAATATTCTTATTTATATCAAACAAAGCAGAAGAAGAATTACTAGAAAACATAACGTTTGTTATTAAGTAGAAGAATTACACAAATGGAACAAATATTTTTCAATATTTCGAAGGGATTATTTTAAGGTATGTTTTGTAAAAAATGTAAAACTATAAATTTTGCATTATTTTTATTAGTAAGTGTTTCATGAATTTCAAATAATAAATGCTAATAATATTAAAAAACAGCGTTTATTTATTGATTTACCTATTATTCTTGTAACATAGTGTTTTATATTCACACATATTTTTTTGCGGTATTTTAAAGGATGCGAAAAATACGATGCATGTAGTTTTTTGGATTAAACTACATGGAAAATATTAATTACTAATTTGTAAGAATTTATTAAAACCTCGTCGGCGAACTGAGACAAAAAAAGGATATACGAGTATTTCGAAACCTATGAAAATATATTGCGACTACAAAGTAAAATATACAGATCCCTTCAAGAATTCTTTATATTTATCCTAATCTTAAGCAGAGAATAAAATCCGAATTTCTGAAATATGCCTGTACTCTTCCATTATGCTACGTCGACGAAAACCCAGCTAGATATCTTCTACCTGTAAATGTCGGGAAAGTTGAAACAACAATACAAAATTGAATAGTCTACATGTGCAGACAACTTTATGGTTGCAGCATTAACGGCATTTATGTGTCACAGATGATAAGCAGATGATCGTCCCCGTAACTTAATTTTAGAACATCGGAACGCAAGTCGAGTGATTTGGATTCGATTGCGGCTCGACATTTTTGCGTGAGAGATGCCAAGCTGGATATAGTCCGCGTAACTCAATGGTACAATAATGGAACCCAAGACGAGGGATTTTGATTCGATTCCCGGCTTGACATTTTTGTGTGAGAGATGCCAAGCCGGTTATAGTCCACGTAACTTAATGATCAAATGCAAGTCTAGGAATTCGGGTTAAATTTTTTGCTCTGCTGATATACGCTTATTTAGCAATGAAAGAAAAAATCCCTCATTTAAAATTCATTAATTTCAGGCATTATTTCACTGATAAAAATTGATTGAAACAATTGTGTAGAAGTAAGATAAATCATGCGCTAAGCACAAATTATAAAACACTTTCAAATAATTCCTGAAATTTTTAACAAAACTTCGTTATTTAGGGAAATACGATGTTCCCGTCCCAATAAATATAATAAATTCAATAGTTAAATATGTATTCCAGTATCTTTAAATAGTCTTGTGTTTGATCTTTAAACTAATATTATTTATATTATATAATAGAAAAATTTAGTTAAAAAAAAGCATTACAGATTGATTTTTTTTGAGTAATATATACTAATAGATTTAAACGTAAGTCAATAATTTTGTTCAGCTCTGCAGTTTACTTAATACTTTTAATACACACCAGTATTTATATAAAATTTATTTCAAATAAAGACACCCTAAAAGCTTCTGAAATAACATCCAGGAATCCAGATATTATCATGTATAAGCGTATGTATGTATGCAATTATCTTGTATAAATTTTCCTTTTTTTTAACTCTTTGGGAAATGGTTGTTTTTCCGGGTCGGGAATAGAGATTGCGATATGAGGCATATCTGAATACGTGTGATGCTTGCATTTTATTTGTTTTCTGATTGGTCAAAAATATTAATGTTTAAGGTGTAAGTAATATGACTCTGTTATTACGTACGCATATTTTGATCATCATAGGAATGATGTTTTTTATATATTTTATTTGAATGTCCGTATACATATTAGGTACTTTTTTGCCGTCGGATAGTATTAACTAACATCAATATTTAGTTATTATATTTGCATCTCAACTGATTATTTATCGCGTAAACTGGAAACTCACGTGTTTTTATAGGCAATAGACAGCTTCATCTGTTTTCATCCGATATCTTTGTAATTGTTTGCGAAAAAGGTGTTATTTTATATTATTTATTATTCTTTTTAAATGACATTTTAATTTTATGTATTCTGAAAATCTGAAATCTATGACAATGCATAGCAGTTTTTCTTTCAATTTACTTCGATAACGCACCTCACTAAAATTTAATCAGTACACGGTAAAAAAAAAAAAAAAAAAAAAAAAAAAAAAAAAAAAAAAAATGTGTTGTATTATTTTATAAACTTGGTGGCAGTTGTTGCTTCCAATTTATGGAATAATTTTGTCACTTCTATAGTGGGGTAATTTAAACATATATTACTGGTCTTGCATTACAATTTTACACTGGCGATATCAGTTAAAGTTCTTTATAAAATTGGAAGCAGCAAGGCTGCCACCAATTCTATGGAGTAAAGTTACACAAATGATTTACAATGTGTAATATGTATTATTACAAGAGTTAATGTTTAAAAATCTGTTTACAGCAGGTTAATGATGTTGATAGTTAATAATCCGATGCGTTGTGTCCGTAAAACTTATCAATAATTTTTAAATGCTCATCTAGATTACAGACTTCATTAACTTTTTTTTCGAATCAAGTTTACTAATATTTACTTAACATAAGTAAATTTATCTTAAAGAAAATTCCAAGCTGAATGGTATTTCCTTTATACAAAATACGTTCTTTTATTGCAAATTGAAATTTTCCATGTTAATTTATTTGTGATTAGTGTCAAATATGGCTAAAAAATTCTTATTTTAGAACTTTTACATAAGCATATTTGTCATTTTCTTTTACTGAAACTACATAGGTAATTTATTTATTCTGAAAATCTCAATTGTATGCCACAAAATTCACAACAAATTCTGTTTCAAGTTATTTGATTTATATGTCTGACTAAAGTTGTATTTAATAAAACATACACTTTTACATGAATTCATGTGATTTAAAATCTATTTAAAATGGGATATTAATAGTCTTGATTTTATAGTCTCATTTTATCAATAAGTTTTCCATGCATATATGACTCACCTTCTCCATTAACATTTCATGTTTAACCCTTTGGTGACGAGCGACCGTCATATGTGCCATAGAAGGTGCTTAGAATTCTTGATTTTTCTCACCAGTAAAATTTTACTGTAAATCTTTTAATACTCAATCAAGTATTTTCGTGATTCAATAAGACAAAAAGTTCTGCTGTAAAAAACTGGTGATAGAAGATTAAAAATTCTGTATAAAGATGCTCGTCCCGAAGTGTTTTTAAAAAAGTAATTTTAACAAAAAAAAAAAAAAAAAAAAAAAAAATCAGAAGAGTGATGTTTGATCCACACAAAACTTCTCTGGCAATGAAAATTTTAAATATAGTGCTACTTCCTTTTCCTTGAACTTTTCATATTTGTAAACATATTTCTGATTTCCTTCTTCAAAAATTACATTTACAGTGTATTAATTACAAAAACCCCATTTATTCGAAAATTCACAGCAGATTATGTTTCATGTTACTTGATTTTCATGTCAAGCAAAAGTTGCAATTGACAAAAGATACTCTTTTATATTTATTGATGTGATATAATGTCTATTCAAACTGGGATGCTAACGCTTTTGTATCTTATCAATAAGTTTTCACACATATCTGACTCACTTGCGTCATTAGCTTTTCCTGTTTAAAGAAAGGTAATTTAACTTAAATAAAGTTTTAATAGGAGTATTGTTTCATGCATGTTTTTTTCTGTAATTAGAAATTAAAGATGTAGTGCTGAAATGTATTCGTGAATAAAGTAAATATATATATAAAACACTTTCTTTTTTCGAACTTTTCCATAACCGTAAGGCATTTCCGTAAACGTATCTTTGATTTCCGTTTTCTGCAATTACCCTTTATGTTTATTCATTCTGTAAATATCAAATATATAACTAATGACAGCAGTTTTTGTTTCAGGTTTCTTAATTCAGACGTCTGAAAAAAAAATGTAATTAATAAAACATCTTCATGTTTGTTTTGTTTTTTAAATCTGTTCAATCATAAACTTTACATATAACAATAAAACTACAATGTAGTTTACTGTTAATCACCCAGGCTAATAGGGAAATTTCTCATCCAGCATATGAGAATTTCTCGGATAATTGAATTTATTCAAGTTTTAGGAAAAAATAGGTAAATGAAAGAGTCAAATTATTATACTCTTGGACACTTTTTATTTAATTAATAGAAAACAAAGAGAGTAAACCTTTTTTTGCTATTCTGATTTACAATTAGGGCTATATAAAAAATAGAAATATAATTTACCTCTCTATTTTGAGAAGAGCAAAAAGATAAACCAGTTTTAATTTTCATTTATTCCTCGACCAATTTTATTGCTCAGATTTCTCGATATTATTTCAGCAGGTGTGATCTTTCACCTTTTTATTCTACGTAATTAAGTAATGTCTGAATGCGTAGGAATGTGCCACTGTGACTAAATTTTGGATGCATTACAAGATTTTCTACATCAGTTTCAAGACCTTATTCGACATTCCTTGTTTCCTCTAAAACCACAAGCAACACACAAAACAATATCATTGTTTGATTAATACTTCGTAACATTTCAATTTCGAATCTTCTTTAATTCATAGTTACACGAATTCTTTGTTGACATTTTCAGAACGGTGTACTTTTCCCAAATCATCTATGGTTCCTTCTTGAAAACAGTAATACCTTCGTGCCCGCTAGGAATTTTATTTTCTTCGTATAATCAATCTGCCCCCTCTGATTTCTTAGCCATAGTGCTTTTTACTAACTTTTAGATTACTATTGTCTCATCATCATAATAAATTACATCATAACTGAGATTTCTATCGTTCAAGTTAATCGGCAACTCGATAATCCGATCCCGGTTAATCAAGAGTTTACCATAAAAATATCGCTTATTCTATTTTGAAATCGCAACTGCATAACAGTTTATAGCAGATTCTATATCAAGACACATAATTCCCATATCTGCCAAAAGCTATCTATAAAGCTAAATGCTATTTTACATAAGTGCATGCTTTTAAAAAATCTGGATAAATCATAAACTTCAGATTTATCACAAAAACAAGATAAAAATATAGTTTATGACATTTTGAAACCAGACTTTTATTCAAATTTCTTTCATCCATATCCAAAAAACATCCAGTTTTCAAAACATCAAACATATAATTTCTTAATTGAAGAATCTTCCCACTTTGTGGCATTTTTATGGAAGTACAAGCTCTAACTTCTTCCATATATGTTAGACTGTTTTTTCTATTTCAAAAAAATCTTTAATTCCTTCGTTTCAAATAATCCGGATAATTCAATGCTGGTTAATCAAGAGTTTACTTTAAAAATAGTAGTTATTCTATTTGAAATCTAATCTACGTGACAATTCAAAGCAGATTCCATATCAAGATAATTAATTCCCTGTCTGTCAAAAGTCGTATATATTGCTAAATATTATTTTACACCCGTTCATGCTTTGGAAAAATCTAAATAAATTATAAACTTTACATTTACTACAAAAATAAGATAAGAAAATAATTTATTACATTTTAAAATTATATTCAAACATGAATAGCATTTATTAAGGAAATTTTATTATATCCAGTTTTCAAAACATCTAACATATAATTCCTTAATTGGAGAATCTTTCCGCTTTCTATCATTGTTTGGGGAGGTAACTTATTAAATATATGGTAGCATATTTTATATTTCAAAACAATCTTTCATTCCACTATTTCAAGTAACTCGGATAATTCAACCCTGGTTAATCGAGAGTTTACTGTAAAAATAACAGTTATAATATTTTGAAATCTAAACTACGTGACAATTCATAGCAGATTCTATATCAAGATACTTTATTGCCATATTTGTAAAAAGGTGTATATTTGTATAAAGGTGTATAAAAGTGTATACTAAATGCTATTTTACATCCGTTCATGATTTAGAAAATCTGAATAAATAATAAACGTTACATTAACAACAAAATTAAAGTAAAAATATAATTTATAACGTTTTGAAATATGATTATATAACATGAATAGCATTTGTTACGCAAATTTAATTGTATCATGTTTTCAAAACATCTAACATCTAGTTCCTTAATTGCAGAAACTTCCCGCTTTCAATCATTTTTTACGGAAGAAGAAGCTTTAATTTTTTTCAATATGTGGTAGCTTTCTTTTTCCATTTCAAAACAATCTTTAATTCCGTTGTTTCCGTGAAGTAATTACAAGCTTTAACTTTTCGAAAACTAGAAATCCGTGTTATTATAATTAAACGGTAATTCTTCAAATTGTAATTAGTACTGTCTCGGAGAGATTTTAAACATTTTTTTCACGTTTACTTAAGTTTTCGTAACATATGTTTTAAGAAAGTAGAAACACATTACGATTAATTTTTTATGTTATTTTAATTGGATTGTGGATATTTATTAAGGTTTCTCTTTACTATATTTTTTTATGAATTAGAAAAGAAATCATACATTAATTTTTTGAGATTTTTTTATCTGTATACTATTATTTTTTTAAACGAAAAAGTATTATTTATATTTAAAAATGTATTTAACAGATAATAAAGTAATATATTGAAATTTTCCTTAATTTAATGAAAAAATAGTTTAGATATCTTTAAATTTATTCTTATTTAAATTAATTTTGAAAACATAAGAACCATAAAACTTTTTTATTATTAAAATCAACATTAAATTTTTCATATATCAACTTTCTTTTTAAGGTTCCGTACTTAAATAGTGACAACTTAAACATAATAGGCCATTCCGGCGCCTGTTTGTCAGTCTCTCTGTCACAACCATGTTAATCGTAAGCAATAGTACTTGGAAAGTTATAATTCAGGGAAGAAATAAAAAAATATTGAGTACAATATTCATAGAATATTAAACATCCACAAATTTATTTTATACTTAAGGGTACACTGGCTAATTAAGTTAACAAAATAATATTTCCTTTGTATTTCGTGTATGGTATAGTGTGAAAGCTTTCGTAAAGGTAAACTAAAAAATACATTGCTTTTAATTTCAGATATTTCCGGATATATTGTCGAAAATATAGTGAAAAAATATATCCCCCACTCATCCATTTCCGAATCATCTGAAATTAAAGTTGTGAAAAAAATAGAGGCAGTAGACATTGGTTTAAATCGTGCAAAAAAGAACTATAGCGAATACCTTAGATAACATAGGTTTTGAAAAAGCACATTGTTCTCGTTAACACATATTTGGGTTTTAGGGCATTCAGCAAAGTCTTTGGCTAACGCTGGAGGCATTTATCGTGGCAGAAGTATGATAGCATTATTTACAAGTAATTTCGTAAAAAAATCATGGTAATTAGCTAAGATATTAACCCTGAAATACACGGACGGTTTTGACACACATGGTGATAGGGTCAGTATAGTCTGTGTGTCATCGGCATATAAAGCCTAGATAACACCTTTAAATGAAATATCTGTGTAATACAATGTCCAATAGTAATATATAAGTGATAAGCACCAAACCGTTAAGAATAAACAAATTTTTTTAGAATTGATGATAGAAATACTAAGCTATTCACAACAAGTTTACATTAATGAATCACCAATGCGTCTTCTGATTCGTTAAAAGTTAATTAAAAACTTATCTGTGAAAACGCGGCTCGACTAAGATGGCGTTGGAAATTCTCGATCTGCTTTCGAAGCGCACTTAATTCAGTGCAATGTTTGAACAAGTGTTTTGTTTTAGCTACGCTGTAAAAGAAAAAAAAATTACTTATCTGAATATAGTTTTATGAAATGCAAAATAAAGTTTTGATATAAACTACATTTATTATCAGTACCGTTAAGTTCATAAAAGAAAGATTAGGGTATGATTAAAAAAAAGAGTTACATAAAAGAATAATATTTTTTTTGTATTATTTAGGCTTCATATCTTTTTCAACTTTTACAGTACAATTATTCATCTTTTTCTAGTACATATACTCTCTTAAAAAGTCAGCCACAAAATAGCTTAAGTTGAACTGAAATCCAGTCATCTCAATGTTAAAAGGCAGCTTCTTAAAAAGAGTTAAAATAACTCGAGTTTTAACCAATTTAAATGAAGTTGAGCTATTTAAATAACCAATTTGGATCAAGAAGATTTAATCGTTTGAAAAATAGCTCTTTTATGATCGAAAAAATTACAGTTCTTTCATGAGAAGCCAAATCATCTCTTTCGTTTTAAGAGTGTAGCTACGCACTGCTCTACGTTATATAGATTTTCACAAAGTAATTTTATTTTCTAAGCAACAATTTTTTAATATTTGATATTTCATATATTTCTTGCAAGGAATTTTCTGCGAGCGAGTTATACTTTCACGTGATCGGTATTTTTTGTAGTTGAAATGTGGTTTCGTAGAAGTAATTATTTATCTTTCTGTGATTATAATCAATTGCTGCAATTAGTGATTTTAATTTGTTATGGCTTATTCTACTACATAAATTGAATGCTGAGAAATTTATTATTATTCGCATTTGTTATTTTTCGAAGTTTCATGTACATTATAAAAAAGTGTACATTTAAAAAACTAATTTGTAAAGTTACTAAGCTTTTTCTAGGAAACTGGGATTCCTGGACTTTCTCATGTAACGGTAGCAGCAAAACTTCGTGTAACGGAATCGGTTAAATGAATTTTTGCTGTGTTATATGAAAAGGATTAGAAATTCCAGTTACCTAGGAAAAACTTTTTTAACAATTTTTTTTTTCAGAGTAATATGTATGTGATTTTACAAATAAAATTTTCATCCAAAAGCATTTACATTTTGTGTTGAAATAAAAGAATTTGGAATATTCTTTTAAAATTTGCTATATATTGAATTAATGAAACTTAAAATACCGTACACTATAAAAAAATCTGTAAAGTTAATCATTTTTTTTCTAATAAACTTGTATTCCAAGAACTTTTCATGTAACAGTAACAGCAAAAACTCGTGTAACCTGCCTCGGTAAACATGAAATTTAGCTGTTATCGTTATATGAAAAATTCTTGGAATACAAGTTTACTAGAAAAAAATTTATTAACTTTATATATATAAAGTTAGTAAATTTTTGTTAGAGGTATTAAAGTTATTAAAGGTTATGAAAAATTCTTGGAATACAAGTTTACTAGAAAAAAATTTAATAACTTTATATATATATATAAATATATATATATAGTTATTAAATTTTTTTTAGAGATATTTAAAGTTATTAAAGTTATCAAATTTAACTTTATTAAATCACTTAATATCTGTGGGATATTAAGTGATTAATTTATGATTTAAGTAAAACTAATATTCTTGAAAATATAAAAAGGTTTAATAGACATAAAATATATACGTAACATTAAAAAATAACAGTAGAACTGAATAATATGCAGTATAAATAAGCTTCCCTGAGCTTTGCATTAAAAATCCATCAAACTCGCTATCGCTGAAATCTATAGAACACCTCGTTCTTTCCACCCATCATCACATGAGTCTCCATTGGGATATCACGTTCATTAAATCATTGAGTTTATTATCTTTTATTGCTGAATACTTCATTCTTTAATCCCACATTCTCGGTCATACTGAAGTTTCTGACGTCCTCGGCAGCTTCTTATAAAAATTTAGACACAAATTTACACAAACAAAACAGGTAAACATAAAACGAAAACAATTCACTTTATGCAGATGTGTTACCCCATGGCTTGACGTATTCTGCAATAGTGGATATCTTGTTGTCCACCATGGTCTCCAATTCTCTTGGATCGTAATGATCATGTGAATTTTTCTAGAATGTTTTTATTCGGTCCATGGAATTTTCCCTTTTTTTCAGTCCTGTTCCATACTGTGTTTCTTGGATTATCACGGTATGATTTAATTCTTATCTGTTAGGTACTTTTCTCATCATGTTAAATTGTTTTCTATAATTACCGTTACTCCAGAAATATAGATTTCTACGTGGACCCTTAAAGTTTGTTTTGATGCTTGTTTTATTATTCCTTTCACACGATTCAAACCTTTCTTTTTCAAAAATTTCAAGTTTTCTTTCCCCTAAATATTTTCTCCAATTTTCACATGTGTGACATTTTCAATTAAAATTATTTCTCGAATAATATTTCTTTTCTTGATCTCTATCATTGTAATCACGCTTCTTGGAATTTCTGATAAATTTCTGTTTATTTGCATTAACTCCTTAAATATTCCTTTTTTCCCTCATGTTTTTCCGTTTATAATATTTTTCACCTTTCCTCGTTTAATTTTTATTTTCATTGGCTCATGCACATAAATTGCGTTTTTCTTTTGGGTTATTCATGCGTCCTGTTTGTGATGTCTCGTTTCTTTCATTCAATCTTTTCTTACTAATTAAATTTTCATCTTACTCATTTGTTTCTTTTCTAATTTTCAAATTTCTCACGTGATTCAAATCAATTTCATTTTCTTCTATGACTGTCGCGAAATCAATCAAGTAATTACCTCCTGCATTATTATCATTTGCAATTATAATATTTTCATCACGTGAGTTATCTACCGTAGACGTTTTTATTTCATTATTAATCCTGGCAGCATGATTCAATTTTATATGAGAATTCTTCTGAACTTCAGTGTAATCTACTTGAATGCTATTGCGTTTGCCAACGATCTTAATTCCGTTCTCGTCTATCGCCAAATTTTCTAATCACATCATATCCTAATAAAATATGAAGTGCAAGAGATTCTAACACGTAAAAATTTGCTTTGATTAGAAAACCATCAATATTAAATTCATAAGTAAAGTATCCTTTAGGATAAACAACTATTTTATGTATGCCTGACAAAGAGATATTATTTGAAAATAATTTTGGCGAGCCCATCTTCGTATAACATTCATAACTCAGCAAACTGATCTCATTTGCAGTGTCGAAGAAAATCTGTGTCTTTTCACCGTTAATATCAATATTTATCATGTAAGCTGGTTTGACGCTGTAGGTTTGTTTGATTACTGCAGGATTCAACTCTTTGTGATTGGATAAACGCGGGTTTTGGCTCCGATTTTGGCTGTCATTTTTTTATTTGTTTATTAGCCTCCGATGCTATTTCTTTCAGACAAGTTAAAAATGTCGTGTCATCAGCCCTGAATTTTCTACCCAACCGATTTTGATAATTATTTTTTTTTTTTAATAAAAGCTTTTTACTCGTAGTTGTGCCCATTTCAGCTATTTTTTAATTAATTTCCATTTTCATGTTTTATTTTTAATTTTAAATGTTTTTTACGATATTTCTTCAAAATGGTGGCACTTAAATTAGCTTTTCTCTCGATAATAAAAAATTATTTTCCATTATCACATTCCACAAGTCAGAAACTTTATTTCATCAGTGAACATGTCCTCGCATTTAAAAGAAAAAAGTTAATTGTTTTCGTAAAATTTAACCACAATAAAATGATTGGATATTAAACAAAAACATAATTTGCAGAACAAATTAAAAAAAAAAATTATTTCCTGCTCTATTTAAGCCCGAGAAGGGACAGATATTAAGATATTTTATTTATTTATTTCCACATTTAGTATTAAATTTTTGTATCAAATAATTTAAATTATGTGAACATTAAAAAAATAAAAATGAAATTCAAACAATATGATACTTAAAAACCCTAAATCTTAGATTCTGTTCAAAAGAAATTGAAATAAATCTTAGACCTTTTTCTGAACATTTGCTTTTGAGATGCGTCTATTCTTTTTATTTATACCTACGGCAAACATTATACAAAATCTGTAAAGCAAATATTTGCAAGTTAAGTTTGGAAAAAAGTCTAAGATTTATTTCAATTTCGTTTGAACAGAATCTAAGATTTAGGGTTTTTAAGTATCATATTGTTTGAATTTCATTTTTATTTTTTTAATGTTCACATAATTTAAATTATTTGATACAAAAATTTAATACTAAATGTAGAAATAAATAAATAAAATATCTTAAAATCTGTCCCTTCTCAGGCTTAAATAGAGGAGGAAATAAATTTTATTTTTTTAATTTGTTCTGCAAATTATGTTTTTGTTTAATATCTCAAGTTTTTTAATAACTACTGCATTCAGATGAGCTAATTTCAAAATGAACTGAGGGTACCATCATCAGGACTTCCTTTATGTGGTATCGTATCACAATAACTGATGTAATTTACCCAGGGACATAGCTAGAAGTGAACTATGGGGGGGGGGTGTACACTCAAGAGAACGTCTGAGGTGCTATCTCTTTCTTTCTCTCTTCCTCTAACGCAAAAAAAATATATTAGTGCATATTCACATTGTAAGTTCCATGTTTCTTATTAAATTGTAGTAATAGCTCCATTTTATGCTAAAAAAGAATATGGTGATGAAAAATTTGAGTGTATAACTAGTTCAAGATTAAACATCATGTTGGCTTCATATGTGCAAGCAGGATGAGAGAGTGTTGAAGCACTTATTTACAATTTAGCAATTCTGCAAAACTGTGAAAGGGCCTCAAAATTAAATTAGATTTTTGAACAAAATTTTATTTGATGAAATACTAACTATTACGTTCTTCCCTACGTAGGAATTTCTGATTTATTTTTTTCAGATCTATACCCATCAAGATATCTAGACTCCAAAACCACCCCCAATTAAAAACTCTATCTATCTCCGCGGTATCTTACGTAGATTTTCATTTGTTCATTGGGTTTTGCACAGATTTTCATTGATCCATTTCCAAATCATTAACTTTTTTTTATATCTTGAACTGAATTCTGTACATGCTTCTTGTCTTGATACCAAGTATTTCAAAATCTCTGTTTCATTTCCAATATGACGTCATAAATGTGTGCTTTTTAATTCTTAAAATCAATTTCACTTTTTACGATGGATTCACGCAAAAATCAGATATTACTGTTTTCTTTGGTGAATTCTTTTCTTTTGAATCATGAAGTCAAATTCGGCAAAAAAATCTCTTCTGCATTAAACTGACATTTATACTTAACAATCAGCATTGATACATTGCGTCAGAAGTATAGTTCTAGACATTCACCTCTAGACAATATAATATTCCTCCAACAATACCTCAAGACATAGTATCAATAAAATGTATTTATTTTTTTATTTTTTGTATTACGTCATATTTATTTATATTCTGTATTTCATCACTTACAAGATTCTTGATAAATTATTTTTTGAATTAAAATTCTGACCAAAATTGAAATTTAACTTTGACAGAACTTCAAACCGCTATCGGAGCTCTGGACAGGGTTCAACGTAGAAAAGTTGGAGATAGATGTCATATATGCATCACATTGGCGCGATTGGAACAAAATGGATATTATATGCCTCTCATGCTAACCTGGCTATCCTAGTTTATTCACTAATAAATTGTTTATTTTCTATTACTTTTACTTAAAAAAATTATGTAGCTCGTTTTGTTCTATAGTTATTAATGAAGTTTTTTTTTAATTATCACTATTTCCCTTTTTAAATATTAGAAAATAATTTAAAAATATATATGTGATATGTATTTGAAAACGAAATTTTCGCAAATTGGCGTCAGAAAAAAATTGGGCCAACATGGTAAGTATTAGACATCTGTGCATAAAGGTGACGCATTATAAATATTCCAAATGTGCTTAAATTTTATTAACTCATAGAGAAAGTGAATCAAAAGAGTTTTATAAAAATATTAACTTAAAGTATAAAAAAACAGCTGTTTTTCAACAGAAACTCTTTGCGATATTTTAAAAATTAAATCGTGTAGTGTTTTATCATATTAAAATAATCGGAATAATGAATTTAATACAAGTTAATTCGGTACTTGGTTATCCCGTCAACCAATTCCGCCAAATTGTATAAGTCGCCAAACTAATAGTCAAATCATTTTACAACAAAAGTACAAATAAATGAGTAAAACACTAGTAAAAAGTGAAAATAAAATCATTTGATGACATTTCTAAATAGTATAGGTATTTAAGTGTGTATTTCGATTCAAACTGCCTATTTTCCGATTTATTTTTGAACTCATTATTGCTCTCAAATACACCAAACTTTCAAAATCCCTTATTTGGAAAGTACACAAGGTGCCGTAACTGTCGATTCCTTGAAAAATGCAGAAAATATTGCAAAAAAAGCAATCAAAAACGGCATTTCGAACCTATTTTTCCCAAGCGGGAGATCTGATAACGAAAAAAGTGTTATACTGAAAAGATAACTCTTTATAACTCAAATTCTAATGAATTGAGCGTAAAAAGACATCACACGGCACCTCATGCGTCCCTTCAAGAATCCTCTCAGCAAATTTAATGTTTCTGCGTTTAAAAATGTGTCTGAAATTGTATTGGAAAATTTCGAGCCGTTGAAGGTGGAAAAGCATTTTTTCGAATACACCCTTAATGTCATTGAATGTGACATTCACGATCATGCATTACTGGCATTTAATCTTATAATTTGGCGATAGATTTTTGGTCGACGACGGGATAAGCAAGAAGTACCGTTGATTTAAAATTGATTTTATCCAATGATTAATTATTTGTAAAATTACAAATTTAAGCACGATTTAAAAAAATCACCAAATCGGGAATTAAATATATATATATGTAAACATTATTGTTTGTACTTGTTTACATTGGATTTGAATATTTAGGTTGATAGAATTGGCGACTTAATTGCAGTGCCGAAAAGTAATACACCAAGTAGTTGACAATTCTGCGGTTCAGCCTTAAAAAATTGCTATGTTTGAAGACCCAGTTCTGCAGATTTACTAGTTTCATTACATACCAAGGATGAAATACCATTATTATCAAATCTATTATTTTTGAAAACTTTTATTCGCCTAAATTTATTTTGATTTCCTTCGAACATATAAGACGAAGAAACTTTTAAAAATGTGGAATAAGTATGAAATCCCGGCGCAAATGTCATATATGCACTGGGTTTGGTGCAGTTTTTTTCTGATGCCAATGTGTCAAAAAATTCGCTTTCAAATACCAGTTACATATATATATTTAAGTTATTTTCTATTATTTTGCAGATACAATAGGTAGAAAAAAGTTTAATTTGCTTTTTTTCTATATTTCTTCAGTTAGAAGCTTCTTGATCAATGTTTGAAAATGTCCTTTTATTTTAAAAATCATGCTTCATTTTGCTTTCTGTTGACGATTCTTGTATTTGTACGAAATGTTTGCAAATCTCCGTTTCATTTCTAATATGACGTCGTAAATATACCATTTTTAATTCTTACAAAAATAAATTAATAAATAAATAAATAAATTATATTTTTTATTTATCACGTAAAAATTATTAATTGCTACAGGAAATATGTCCATTGACCTCTGTATATTTTTTTTGATTGGAGGAATTATTTTTTAAACAATTAGATACTTTGAAGAAAATTTGCGTAAGCGCGTACAAAATGTGGGAAAATGTCTAGTAAATAACTCGTTCAATGTTAAATTCCGTATTAAAATAACATTACGGAGTCACACTCTAAATAAATAAAGCATAGCACTACCGTGCTATACTTTAATAATTATGCACTAATTGAGGTAAAAAAAAAATATATTTACTGAGAAATAATATTAATAATGTAAATAAAATAACAGAAAATAATTTATGATAAAAATTAAGAAATATTTCAAATGAGGAAAATGATGTCATTCAGCAACCAGATAAATGGGATTTATAATATTATTACGGACGCCTTTTTCATATTACTAATAACAGTAACTTTTAAAAAACATTTGAAGAGAAAATGACGTCACTATTTCAAACATCGCATTTTTACTCATAACGATATTACATTTCAATATTTCTTTTTATTGTGGACACTGAGATTGAGATTTTACTTTCAGATGATTCCAGTAAGTGAAAATATTGTAATAGTAAAAATGAAATTAGTTTTTTTTTCTTAATGAAATTATTTTTCTGTAGGTGCATATAAAATAAAATTTCTGGATTTCCCGGCGCTCAGATTACAATTTTAACTGAAGATGTGCGAATATTTGTATGCAAAATTGTAACTGGCAAACTTGACATTAAGTTCGGAAATATATTTATTATATATTGATTCAATAATGTAATTACTTTTGCTTTTTTTAAAACCAAATCGATCGGGTCCTTTAAACATTTCATTCGTCGAATTCGACGGGATTCCACTCGTTTTATTGTTAAAATGCACTTCCTTTTTCTCAGAGTCTATAAAAAAGAGTTTAAACTAAAGAAAAAATCCGTTTTTGATGAATCTAGTCAATGAAGAAGTAGCACGTCAAATTGTATCTCTTTATTATTCCGCAATTCCAAAGTCTCAGAGAGAAATCGCTAATCAATTGGGTATTTCACGCCGTTCTGTTTGCTATTATATTTATAAATACAAGAAAAATGAAGTTAGTTCATTGCATTCTAAACGGGGTCGCCCTTCTAAAAAACCTCGATCGATTTTTTTTTTTCCAATCGGAGACGAAACTGAATTCTGCAATGGCAGTATCTACATTCAACTTGTTATTACCATTATTACTCTGAGATATTACGTGGCTAAGACGGTTACTTTTCAAACACATAATTTGTGCCCTGTTCTTTTCATTTAAATACGAAGATTCATTTACATTATCTATATTATCCTTAAATTGTTGTTTTCTTAAAGTATTATAACGTTGATATGGTACCCTTGGTTTTGTGTTGTTGTTTTAGCGCATTTTTGGCTCCCTTTCTTCAAAGTGGTGTGGATTTCTATTCATGGTTTTATTATTACGTCTTGTTGTTTCGTAATCATCTAGTTTACAAACTAATACATCAACATTTTTAATTTTGGGAAGATAATCGATAAAATGTTCTTTCATTTCTATCGGTAACCTTCTCTTGATTTGATCTACTAATATTAATTCTTTTAAATCTTCAAAATTGGTTACATCAAGACCGGTAATCCATTCTTTTAAATAATTCCTTAACTCAAATGCTAGATCGCGCCAAGTGGCTGAGTTTTCTTTCTTATACGACATTAATTTTTGCCTAAACTCTTCTGGCGTCAGTTTGAATCTTTTGAGCAGTAAGTCTCTAGTTATAACATTTCTGGTCTCTAGTTATAACATTAGTAATTTCTAGTGGCATTAAACTTAATAAGTGCATTACCCAATTTTCTTTTATTACATTCATCCTAGAAATCTGTCTCTCGAATAGAGTTAAATAGATACTAATATCACCCTTCACATCAAAATGTGACATTAACACTAGAATTACCGAGGCGGGTCATAAGTGACCCGAGACGTGATCTTTTGCTCGTAACTCTGTTGTTTTTCAAAATAAAACTTTCAAACTTTTTGACTTTTCCTAAATATTCACTGTAATGCCAGAAAACGTTTTTAGCTGAATTTTAATGAAAACCTTTTTGTATACAGGTCTATATACCTAGAATTACCGAATTGGGTCATCGCTGACCCGGGTAAATTAATTAACTTTTCCTTCGTTTTAAGAGACCTTTCAAGACTATAATTTTAAAAAACAATTAATAATGTAAGGAAATTTACTGCAATTGCTTTTCACAAAAGAGAGGCGGTGATGGGGGCGGGGCGGGGGGAGGCATGATGATACATATGTCATGCAACTTCCAGGTGAATTTGTAATGTTTATATGATTTCATTTTTTATTGGAATGAGAACTTTTTTTCTCTAATACCTTAGAAACTAAATAAAAATGCTTGCTTAGACTGTTGCAAACTTCTGTTTCAAACTGTTGCAAACTTCACTACTGTTGCAAACTTCAAGAGGACAATAAATAAATAAAAATGTAAAAAAATAGTCCATTAGTAGTATTACAGTTTCGCAAATTTATAGTGATACATTCGCAACGGGCAGAGATCTTTCGAATGAGGTATTTATAGAATTGATAAGCGATCTTACAGAAAATGATTGCAGTAACAAAAATGCATCTGATAATAATAACCATTTTGACATTAAAAAAAACTAAAATTTGCTAAAAATTCTTATAAAATCTCGTTTCCGAATTCAGTTCACATGGTAGGGAGCTGAATGAAAATAGGTAAAAAATGGCGTGGAGGAACTCTTGAAAAACAATAAATTGTAAGTGTTTTGAAGAAAATTCAAAATAAAAAAAAAGAATAAAAAAAAAGAAAAAAAAAACAGATAAAGATACAAAATAAATTATCCTTTCAAAGTTTTTTCAAATAATCGAAAGATTGATCTAGATGGAAATTCTGGTGCAAGATTTTATACAGAGGATATGGTTCAAGATCTAGCGGTGATAAATATTTGGATAGTTTATAAATATTCAAGATGTTCTAACAGCAGGAAAGTCTATAAATAAAATTAGCAGTGTAATTTTGAGAGAAATAAATAATAATAAAAAAAAAACCTAAAATTACCTGCCCACGCACTACCCAAGAAAATCCAAACAAATCATAATGTAGCCAGATAAAGTAACGTTAAAACAATGGAATTGGTGATGTGCAGAAAAACTGCTCTGTTTTAAAATTGCACGTGAAATAATTTGCACGTGAATTATATAAGAACAGGAGAAAAAAGAAACAAATTCCATAGTATTTGTGGGAACTGATTAGATGAAAGAACTGTACAATGGAAGTTTAAAAAATCCCAAATATATATATGTTTATATTTGTTGTCTTTTAATAGCTTATTAATATGAAGGAAAATTATTACAAAATTTAATTTAAAAATTAATGTATATATATATTATGAAAAAAAACCGTCAATATCTCCAAGTATCTGTTCTGAAATTAGAAATAAAAATTTTCTTCGGTGGTATCTATTCACCAAATTTCACATTATGTATATCTCTAGTAGCTAAACTGTATTAATTCTTAATAAATATCCATGGTATTAATCATCAAACCCTATTGCATGTCAAATTTTCCCATACAAATCAATAATAACATCCCTCAAGACCATGGGTCAGTTATGACCCACTTCGGTCGTTCTATGTATACAAGAAACACGGTAATTCTAGTGTTAATTTAGACAAATCTGGTTCCTTACCTGAACCAGTTACAGTTGAACCGTCAACTGTAACTGGTCTTGTATTTGTCATATTCCCTTGAAGCTCAACTTTTCGTAATTCGTACTCCATCTCCAATTTCTTTTCTCTAATCTTCTTTCTGCTTCTAACCGTCTTTCTTCTTTTTCTGCCTCTAGCCTTCTTTCTTCTTTTTCTGCTAATAGCCTTCTTTTTTCTTTTTCTGCCTCCAGCCTTCTTTCTTCTTTTTCTGTTAATAGCCTTCTTTCTTCTTTTTATGCTTTTAGTCTTCTTTCTTCTTTTTCTGCTTCTAGTCTTCTTTCTTCTTTTTCTGTTTCTAGTCTTTCTTTTTCTATTCTCTCCGCGGCAATGACTTCAAGTCGAACTTTTACAAAATTTTCTTCATAATCCTTCGATTCAGTCATCAACTTTATCAAATCAATGATTCTTGGGCTCTGAGTCACAACTATACCTAGGTCATCACACAATGTTAGCAAATCAGCCTTTCTAGTTTTATATAGAATGGACATTATTTATTTTTCTTTACATTTCAACAAAACAAAATATTGCATTCCCTTGCAGGCTTGATAACGGATAATTTCTAATTATTACACATGTGATAAGCAGTTCCTTTTTTAGTTAAAAAAAAACACACATTTTTCTTTGTAGACTTTTTTCTTCTTAGTACAAAATAGCATCTGTAGTAAAATTCAAATTTAAATACAAGTCATTCAAATCTCGGCAACGAGATTTGAATGAATTGTATGAGCCCCCAAACTTGTGGGAAATTAAGTGATTAACTTATGATTTAAGTAAAACTAATATTCTTGAAAACATAAAAAGTTTTAATAGACATAAAATGTATACGTAACATTCAAATATAACAACAGAACTGAATAATATTCAGTTTAAACTAGCTTCAATGAGCTTTGCATTTAAAATCCACCATACGCGCCATCGCTGAAATCTATAGACCACCTCGTTCTTTTCACGCATCATCACATGAGTCTCACTGGAGATATCACGTTCATTAAATCATTGAGTTTATTATCTTTTATTGCTGAATACTTCATTCTTTATTCCCACACTAATATCACTCTTCCCATCAAAGTGTGACATTAATTTAGACAAATCTGGTTGCTTTCCTGAACCAGTTACAGTCGAACCGTCACTTGTATTTGTCATATTCCTTGAAGCTCAATTTTTCGTAATTTGTACTCCATCTCCAACTTCTTTTCCTCTAATCTTCTTTCTGCTTCTAACCGTCTTTTTTCTTTTTTTTGCTTCTAGCCTTCTTTCTTCTTTTTCTGCCTCCAGCCTTCTTTCTTATTTTTCTGCCTCCAGCCTTCTTTCTCCTTTTCTGCTTCTAGTCTCCTTTCTTCTTTTTCAGCTTCTAGTCTCCTTTCTTCTTTTTCTATTCTCTCTGCAGCAATGACTTCCAGTCGAAATTTTACAAAATTTTCTTCATAATCCTTTGATTCAATCACCAGCTTTATCAAATCAATGATTCTTTGACTGTCAGGCACAACTATACCTAGACATCACACAATGTTAACAAGTTCGCCTTTCTAGCTTTATTCAGAATGGACATTATAATTTTTGTTTACACTTCAACAAAACAATACATTGCACTATCTTGCTTGATTACGGCTAATTTCTAATCATTACACATATGACAAACAGTTCCTTTTTTATGACAAACAGTTCCTTTTTTATGACAAACAGTTCCTTTTATCACTTTCCACCAGTCAGAGGCTTTATTTCATCCGTGAACATGTCCTCGCATTTTAAAAAAAAGGTAATTGTTTTCGTAAAATTTAACCACAATAAAATGATTGCGTATAATTATGCACTAATTGAGGAAAAAAATATATTTACTGAGAAATAATATTAGTAATGTAAATAAAGTAACAGAAAATAATTTATGATAAAAATTAACATATAAAGCAAAATAAGAAAAATTTCAAAAGGAGGAAAATTATGTCATTCAGAAACCAGATAAAGGGGAATTACAATATTATTACGGATGCCTTTTTCAATTACTAATAACAGTAACTTTTAAAAAATATTTGAAGATAAAATGACGCACTATTTAAAACCCTTTCGTGGTTATAAGCGCGTATACGCGCCCAGAATACCACTTAATTTGAATTGCGAAATGCCATACTGACACCGGAATTTTTAAATGAAAATTTTAATTTTACAAAGAACGTAAAAAAAAAAAAAAAAAAAAACATTTATATATTATGAAATAATTTTGTTTTTAAATTCCGGTGTCATTCAATCATTTTAGTATTTTATGAATAAAAGTGCTTTAACCGTCAAAGGGTTAAAACATCGCATTTTTACTCATAACGATATTACATTTCAATATTTCTTTTGTTTATCATTATGGACACTGAGATTGAGATTTTACTTTCAGATGACTTCAGTTAGTGAAAATAATGTCATAGTAAGTATAAAATTAGTTTTTTTTTTTTTTTTTTTAACTGTTTTTCTGTGAGTGCAGATAAAATAAAATTTCTGGATTTCGCCGGCACTCAGATTACAGTTTTAACAGAAGATGTGCGAATATTTGCATGCAAAATTGTAACTGGAAAACTTGACATTATGTTTGGAAATATATTTATTATATATTGATTCAATGATGTAATTACTTTTGCTTTAAAAAAAAACAAATCGATCGGGTCTTTTAAACATTTCATTCGTCGAATTCGACGGGATTCCACTCGTTTTATTGTTAAAATGCATTTCCTTTTTCTCAGAGTCTATAAAAAAGCGTTTAAACTAAAGAAAAAAATCCGTTTTTGATGAATCTAGTCAATGAAGAAGTAGCACGTGAAATTGTATCTCTTCATTACTCCGCAATTCCAATGTCTCAAAGAGAAATTGCTGATCAGTTGGGTATTTCACGCCGTTCTGTTTGCTATTATATTGATAAACACAAGGAAAATGAAGTCAGTTCATTGCATTCTAAACGGGATCGCCCTTCTAAAAAACCTCTATCGCTCTATCTTTTTTTTTAATCGGAGGCGAAACTGAATTCTGCAATAGCAGAATCTACATTTAATTTGTTCTATATAATACGTTTTAGTTTAAAAACAAAACATTCTTCTTGGACTTTTATCTTCTTAGTGCAAAAAATCTTTCATCGTGAAATTCAAATTCAAATACAAATCTCGAAATCATTCAAATCTCGGTAACGAGCCCCCAAAACTTGTCGGATATTAATTGATTAACTTATGATTTAAACAAAACTAATATTCTTGAAAATATAAAAAGGTTTAATAGACATAAAAAATATATGTAACATTGAAAAATAACAGTAGAACTGAATAATATTCAGTATAAATAAGCTTCCCTGAGCTTTGCATTAAAAATCCATCAAAATTGCCATCGCTGAAATCTAGAGAACACCTTGTTCTTTCCACGCATCATCACATGAGTCTCCATTGGGATATCATGTTCATTAAATCATTGAGTTTATTATATTTTATTGCTGAATACTTCATTCTTTAATCCCCCCCACATATATATATATATATATATATATATATATATATATATATATATATATATTTTACAGTGTAAGCATTTGTTTATATCTCTTTTCATTTTTTTTCTTCCTTATTTCAAATGACAAACTTTTATTTTTTAATTTCGCAACTTACCAAATTTTTCTAGTAAATTTATATTCCATTAACTTTTCATATAACGATAAAAGCAAAATTTCATGTAACCGAGGAAGTTTATATGAGTTTTTGCTGTTACCGTTACATGAAAATTTCTTGGATTACAAGTTTATTAGAAAAAACATTAGTAACTTTATAGATTATTTTTTTACAGTGCATTCCTCAAAAGCTAAGACAGAGAATATTTATTAAACGAGTAATAAAACTTTCTATTTTATCTACAATTAGATATGGAATAGATCGTTAAAAGCGATGTTTCTGTTCTTGCTGAAGCAATTTTTTAAAAGTTAACATTCATTTAACAAATTGATAAAAAACATCTATAAAGTTTTAGAGTACTGCTAGTAGAAAGCTTTGATTTCTTTATTTACGAAGAACGTCTAGTTTTGCGACAATTAATTGTTCAACTCGAGGGGACAATAAGTCTCGATGTTCAATATGAAAAAAAAAATGCATTGGGAATTGCTGAGGATGTTTCAACCAAATTTTTTAATCAGTCTAGGACGAATATAAACAAAAGCACGTATTGCAAGTGCCTTAGCCAGGAATTTTGATTTGTCATACACAACAATACACAGTTGTAGACGGAAAGCTTCGGAAATAAATAGATAAAGACCCACAGTTTGCAACAGTTAAAACCTAATGATAGGGATTTGAGAGTGAAATATATTCATTTCCTAGTTTTTGCTACGAGTGCATAAAGAAAAGAATTGGCATAATAATACTTTTTTTGGAGCGACAAGACTCAATTATATGTTGAATTGTTAACTTGCTGCCAAATCTCAACAATATACTCACCTTATCAAATTTGGCAGATTCACAAAAAGCGTTTGTCATAATAGAATTTAATGTCAAATTTTTAATTCAACTGTTTTACTTTGATAAAGTTAATATATAAAAATACAATGATTTGTTCAATAGATGTGGAATGTTACATTGTGTTGTAATTCGATTTTGTTGTAATTGCATGCATTCTATTGTAATTTCGATATCATTTTACTGATTATCACATTAATTGTAGTAATTCTGGTACAATATACACCCAAACTAGCTAGACCTTAGTCATTGATAGTATTTGGAGTTACAGGAATACAAAGTTCATCAAGGAAACTGGATTTGCAGATCCTTATAAAGTTGTATGCACTTTCTATCTTTTCTTATCAAATCTGTATTACACTGTAAAAAAAAAATGTGCAAAGGTACTAAATCTTTTCTAGGAAACTGGGATTCCATGAACTTTTCCTGTAACGGTAACAGAAAAAATTCAAGTTTCAGAATCGATTACATGATTTTTTCCTGTTATCTTTACATGAAAAGTTCTTGGAATCCCAGTTTCCTAGAAAATATTTAGTACCTTCACAGATTTTTTTACAGTATACTTTGAATAATGCTATTGCATGGTATCGAGAATTGTTCCAAACGAACGAGGCCATATTAATCACTATTTGTGATAAAATCGTACCGTAGAAATATCTGTTATTCAACATTATGTGAAGTTACCGCATTCTATTTGCTTGCTAAGATTTTACCAGTAGACTGTAGTAAATAATGATAAAAATCTATAATCTACTAACAAAAATCTGTTACGTGCTTTTTTTTGTCCCCATTACTTAGAAAGTTCTTGGAATCCCAGTTTCCTACAAAAATTTTTAGTAACCTTAGAATTCTTTTTTTTTATAGTGCATGAGACTTCCGAGAATACATTATTTTCCGTTAGTTTAGTGCCACTTGGTTTTTCTGTTAATAAAATGCTAGTCGCATTTCTGTTAGATTAATTCATAACACGATCATTCAATCGGTAAATAAATTATAATAAATGAAATTTTTTCAAGTAGGTGAAAAAAGTCTGGACAAGGATTCGAATCAGTGATGTATACGTTGAAGCTACCAATGTTCTTCCAACTAAGCCATACCGAGTGGATACTAGAGGACTAATTCACCCATCCAACCGCAGCGTCCAAACATTAAGATTTGGTACTTCGGATCAACTTACCAAAATATTTCGAAGGTTAATATATGGAACTGCATAAAACGCTGCATACGAAATTATATGAGATTCATTTATAACACGACTTTTCAATCGGTAAATTAATTATTTCCTCCAAAATTCGTCCGGAATGGCTCAGCTGGAAGAGCATTGGCGTCTTCAGACAGTACATCCCTTGGTTCGAATCGTGCCCCGGACTATTTTTCACCCAGTTTTACACCTGTCTAATTCTAGTTTTGCGTACAACTTGAGAGTTAAAAACTTTGTAAGACTTTGTTGATGATCTTTATGATCAGCTATATAAGTTATTTTTATTACTTTGAAATTTTTACAAAGACAATTTCTTAATGTGTAGATCATTAGCCATAGTAAAAAAGTCCCATTTTTTACTGTGAACGTGCATGAGTAATCTCTAAAAAGCATTAAAACGCTCTTACTGTAATTTGCATCACCATATACTTTGGAAATGAGGACGGAATAGTTTTAAAATCATTGACATTTCAAAGAAATAACCACTGACAAAAAAGAAGAAAAATACCAATTGGTCATTACTCTGTTCGTAGTATGAGTGGATGAAAATATTCAAATGAAATTAAATGATTTATACAAATAAACTGCGATATACAGTGAATAATATGAACTTTAAAATTTTCATGCTTACTTAAAAGGCGATTAAATAATCAACTATAGATGTTAAAAGTTAATTTTTTTTAATCTTACACTGTAAAAAAAAAATCTGTAAAGGTACTAAACATTTTCTAGGAAACTGGGATTCCAAAAACTTTTCATGTAACGATAACAGGAAAAATCCATGTAACCGATTCTAAAACTTGAGTTTTTGTTGTTACCGTTACAGGAAAAGTTCTTGGAATCCCAGTTTCCTAGATAAAGTGTAGTACCTTTACAGATTTTTTTTACAGTGTAGTTACTACTTTAAAACCTTTTCCAAACAGGTTCTTCCTCAGAGAACATTTTCTTTTATAAACACAAATATAAGATTTTGTTTTTGAAAAATGAACGAGACTCGTGGCTTGAAGAATTGAGTTAGTAATATTTTAGGTGAACGGTAAAAAGAAATATTTGATTGTTGTACCATGAAATTTTAATGCGTCATTTTCTCAAATTGTCAGGATTTTATTTTTAGGATGTTAAATCATAAACTGGGTATATTATAAGACAGGGCATCATTAAACACTTTATTGCTTTTGCATATAGATTCTGTTATATTATAGAACGGATAAGTAATAACTGGATGATAAGAATATGATTTTCGTATGATCAAAATCTATTGTGATATTCTGTTTGAGATATAAACGTGAGAGATCAGTAGATTGGCGACAAAATTTAATATCTGCTTTATGTTCTTTTATACTTTTTTGAGTTTTCTATTGGTTTTTCCGATGTATTCCATTAATTTATTGCAGTCAGTTTTAAAAGGGATGGTATATATACCAGCTAATTCAACTTCCGGTGTTGGATCGATTTTTGTACAAATTACTTCTTTTATTTCATTTGGTGGACAGGCTATCAAATTTATATTGTGTTTCAGTAGAGCATATCTTAATTTTTTCGTATAGACCAGGAAAATAGTTAAACTAGTATTTAGTAAACTAGTAACTAGTTGAAATAATTAAGATTTTTAAATAAAATTAACTTTTAACATCTATAGTTCATTATTTAATCGCCTTTTAAGTAAGCATGAACATTTTAAAGTTCATATTATTCATTTTATGTTAAAAGCAAGGCGAAATTTTCATTCCGTCATATATTTTATATTTTATATTTATTTGCGATATACAGTTTAAATAAAAATGTCTGTCAACAGACCACTTAATTATTTTTAGATTAAAAAAAATCGAATGATGATATTCCATATATTTCCATGCTTCTGAGTACGATATTTATGAAGATTATTTTAAAAGTTAGGTTGAATATTATGTATGCAAAACTAATAGTGATCAAATTAAAAAAAAATACCATTCAGCCATCAAATGTTATTTAGTTTCCTAATTTAATAGCTTTAGTCCACGAGTCTACTATAGGTACACATCTTTATAAAAATTACGTATATAAATAATGTTAAAAATAAAGATATTGATGTGGATGGAGCCTAAAAAATAATGGAACTAAACAAAACAGAAATGTATTTCTTATGATGCTTTTTTAACGAGATATGCAGCAAAACCGTGCACTGTAAAAGAAGAAATCGGTAAAGTGACTAAAAGTTTTCTATGAAACTGGGATTCCTATATTTAAAAAAAAAAAACTGTAATTTTACAGATGTAAAGTTGACAAAATCTCTATCGTTACTGACATTTTATCTGTACACTGTAAAAGAAGCAATGTAAATCTACAAAACTAATTTTTGTAAATTTAGAGAAATCTGTAACATTACGAACGAGTCTACTAAAAGACAGTTATCTTACTAAAATTTTATTTGTAACCTAGATTACAGTTATATAAAAAAAAACTTGAAATCCCAATTTCCTAAAAATTTCTCAGCAACTTTACAGGTTCATTTATTTTCAGTGCAAATCTGTATCTGTTACATGAATTTTTGCTGCTGCCGTTACATGAAAAGTTCTAGGAATCCTAGTTGCCTAGTAAACTGTTAGTAAGTTTACATTTTTTTTTTTACAGTGTAGAACATTATTTTTAACAGCAACAGCAAAAACAGATGCAATAGATGAAGATTTACACTAAAAAAACTGTAATGTGACTAAGTATTTTTTAGGAAACTGGTATTCTGAGAATATTTTATGTAACAACACCCCATGTTACAGATAAAATTTTAGCAAAATAACTGTAATTTTAGAAGATTCGTATGTAAAGCTACGGATTTCTGTAGCTTTACAAAAAATAGTTTTACAGATTTACTTTTTTCTTGTACAGCTTACAGATAAAATGCTAGTAAGCATATAGATTTTGGCCACTTTACAGATTTTTTTCAGAAATAAAAAATTAAAATATAAATGACTTTTCTGTGTACTAAGATGTCATATGTAGAGTAATGTGTCATATGTTAAAAATAAAAGATTATTAAATATGCTTTATTCTTCTTTTTTCATGATAATTGCAATGCAAAATCGATAAAAAAAATCAACAAATAGTAAATAATGTGCTTTTTGAGTTTCCACGTATCATCAAATTTTATGTGCAAAAAGTAAATTTAATTTCGTTTACGTTGTTCAATCTGTTTTAGTTATCAGTTTGTTAATATATATACATAACTTAAATTTAAAAAACACATGTAAATAAACCCTGGGATCTGAAAATGTTAATATACATTATTATTTTTCTTAGCTCTCGAGCATTGAATTCTGAGATGCAATGTTCCTTCAGATTCTGCATACACTCAAGTAAATATGAACGTAACATGGTACCTCTTAACAGAAATATCCGATTTAATTCAAATGTTGTAAAGAGGTTCATCCTGAAAAGGTTCTTCCCTCAATTCCTTTGGTATTTCATTGGTCAAATATAAAAGATGCTCAATGCTGTTTCCCTTTTAATTAATTTATAGTTTTACTCAAGAAATGTAGGCTCTTTTTTAGAATAATAGATAAAAAATAAGAGTATAAAAATAAACAAGTTGTGCGTATAGATTGTCAGCTTAATACCATCAAGTTTACAGATCGCTATGATTTTCCTTTATTTTTACCACAGTAGCTAAAAAAATTCATTGAAATCTTTAATGTAATACAAAGATTTATAATAGCCAAACATTTTCATTGGAATAGTTCACGTTGGTGAAATAACCGAGATAATTGAAGAATTTCGATGACTGTAGGTTCGAATTCATAATTTGGTTTTGATATTCTATATATGTATATAGATATATATATATAAGTTCTGTAAATTTACTAAACTTTTTCTAGGAAATTCAAATTTTTAAAACTTTTATGTAACAGCAACAGCAACAATTCATGTTATCGATTTATTATATGAAACTTTGATGTTACCATTCTATAAAACATCCTAAGACTACCAATTTCCAAGAAAGGTTTTTGTAACTTTACAGATTTTTGTTGTTATTGTTGCAGCGTATATGGGGTTCTTTTGATCTTATGGCTAGAGAGCTTCAAACTCTTGTCTCTTAGAAAAGTAGAAAACAATTTATTTACAGATCTCCAGAACAACAGAGTCTTCGAAACTCACAAATATTGCTAGATATTCAAAAATAACTGCTCAAATCTATCGTACAAGTATAGCTTTAGATCCCAGAGACTCTTTATACAACGTCTCAACACTTAATAACATCCATAACAACATAAATGAAACTCAAGCAAACTCGCCTAACAAACGCCTTGTTCACTCAATGACTGACTGGTAAATAATAACAACAGCTCGCATCGCTTCTCTTCTTATATAGGCTCGTAGCATGTGCTGGAAATTTCTAGAACCATCTCGAAAAATCCACGAAACAACAAACAATGTATCAGTATATCTAAGGGGGGGTTACCATTAAGAGGGAAGGGTTACCATCGCCAACAATCGCCAAGTTTGTCGCCAACTTGGCGATATATCGCCAAATTTGGCGACCAAAATTAGTCGCCAAAAGTGACGCCAACTTGGCGATATCACTAATATTTCGCAAAGCTGCCATAGACATTCACTGAAAATAATAGACAAGTTTGCTTGATAACAGAGACAATGTAACAAAAACTAATATTAGTAAAGAAATGGAGCTTAATAAGATTATTTACATTATTTTACAGTACAAACACTAGCTATTTACAAAATTCGTAACATTATTGTTGGTTTAGAATGTACTTTCAATTTGAATAGTTCAACTTTGGTGAAACAACAGAAATAATTAAAGAACTTCAAAGACTGTAGGTTCCAATTCGTAATTTGGATTTGATTACATTATATATATATATATATATATATATATATATATACATACAAAATAAAAAAGGAATTTTCTTTAAAAATATTTGTGTGTTTAAAAAATAAAGAAAGAAAAATTTATTTAGAACATTTAATAAAATGCTAAAGTATTATTACAAATGTTCTATTATAAATCAGGGAAATAATTTGAACACATTATTCTATTGGTGAAATTAAAAGAATGATATATTACTTATTTATTCATTTATTTATTTATTTATTTATTTTTGTGCGAAAATCATCCAAGGAGAACTAGGCAAAATAAACCAATCAATTTTTTATGAATTTTTTTAAACTAATGATTAATATGTTACTACAAATCTATACACATATTTAACAATATTAGAAATTTATGAATATGTTATTTGTTCGTAAATATTTGAATAGAATTATGAGATTTTTCGAAAATATCTTAATGTCTCTATTGAACTAACTTTACATATGCATTATTGAAATAAAACTCGGAAGAAAAATAAAATCTCTGGTAGCTATATAACTAAGTATTATAATGTGCCAGGAGGTATGCACATGCTCTATGAAATAATAAATAAAAGTTGATCATCAAATGAAAATTTAAATTACATCCATTATTTATTTAAATATCCTATTTCAATGATTATTTATACGTGAAATATTTCACTTAACTTTTAATTACTTTTAAATATCATGCATAATTAAGTTATTAACTCAAAAGTATGCTTTCTGAAAGCTTTATTTAAAATCTGATTATTCAATCCATTAAAGGAAAAGATTAATTTAAAAAGCATATTGTTTATAAAAGGTTTTAATTAGAATATTTAAATAAATAAAACATTTTAAATTGCATATTTTGGTTCAAAGCTAATTATCATGTATTAAGCTCATCGGGCTCCTGTGGAATCCAATAAAGCCGGGATTATTTTGGTCTTTAAAATACAAAACCTGCGTTTCATAAAAATTTTTTTTTAGATAGAATTTGTTTGTTTAATGTTATCACGATGTTTAAATTATTAAGTAAAGATGATGTTTTCACTCAAAGATACTGGTATCAAAGCAAAAAATTGTGTTAGTTTTTTCTGGTGCTATATGATACCACTAGGCTCAAATGGTTTAAAAATTGTTTAAATACAATGCTGAAAAAATTATAAAACCAATAGAAAAATTTACAAAAGTCAAAAAGTAATGGAATTTTTGATAGCGCGAATTCTATTATTATTTTCATGTTCAACATCGCAATAATTCTCATACAATTTGTTTAGAAAAGTGAATGGAGAAACATAAAATATGCTAAATTCTTACAACCAATGAAAAACAATTTGCAAAAAAATTATAATGCCTGGTTTTAGACATATTTTGCATAATGTCAAACTTAAGAACGCATGTCGCCAGGGTTGTTTAGGTAAACGTAAATGGGTTCCATTCATATTCAATTTATATTTGATGTTTAATGCAATACCAAGGGGAAAAAAGTTATACGATGGTGAACAAATTAAAATATTAACTTTAAACAAGGTTGGAATATCTGTTTCTAATATTGCAAGAAAGATGGGAAAATCAAAGGCTGTAGTAAACAGCTTTCTCAGAAATTTTAAAGATTACGGCAGTAAGAAGCATGCAGGAATCCTTAGCATTAAGATGAAATTCGAAGCTATCTTGCGGACAAAAAAGGTACTCAGTCACAATTCAAGAACAATTAGAGTTGTCATGTACAAACCGAACAGTAATAAATGTTATGAGTAACAATCCCACTGTTCAATTTTTAAAATTTAAAGGAAAACCCTCTCTTTTTCTAAGTACAATGAAAATACTCCTTTAGACTTTGCACAATAAATTTTAACTGACGGGACAAATTGAAGAAATGCTTCTTTCCCGATGGAAAAAAAATATATTTTCGATTGATACGATGGCTAAAAATTCTTTTGCATGATTTAACGACAGGAACTTCATATTTTTCCAAAGCGTCAATTTGCAGGTGGATCGTTAATGATTTTGGCTGCGTTTTTTGCCTGCCACTCCAATTGTTTTCATGCATAACAAGAGGAAATTAGTTATGTATCAAGAAGATGTAAGAAGATATTTTATTACCCATTGCCCTCTTACAACTTTAGGAGACTGGACACTTCAGTAGGGCAACGCTTCCATTCATGTTTCGAAGTACACTAAATCTTGGCTGAAAGCAAATCAGGTAAAGTGTCTTCAACTGCCAAATCCCAGCCACGATCTGAATGTAATAGAAAATCTTTGGAGAATTTTGCCCCGAAATGTTTACAAAAATGGACGACAATTGAATTCAAAGTTAGATTTGATGAATGTTATTTAAAACTTTCTCGGACAATTTTAATTTTGATGTAGGGGGAACTGGGGCACATTGGTACAGTTTTTTTTTTCTAAGAATATTTTGGTGTCTAGAAAGCAGAAATTTGAAGTTAGTTTTCCATGTGGTGTCAGCAAGATTTCTCAAAAACAACTCAATAGAAAAAGTGAGCATGAGTTACAAAAATACATTCTTATGGATTTAAAACAATACATGATATTGCAATGTAAAAATAATTTAACTTATAACATTATGATACAAAGTGATTATTTTAGGGAAAAAAATCTATTGAAAATGTATACACTGAAAAATCCAGCTCTATAGTAATCGCAAGTTTTTCCATAATTAATCCTTTTAGTTTCATTCACGGCCATTGGATTCAAATAACGGCCTTACAGCTGTATCCCACGGATCTCATTCGCAGAACTTTCCCCTCTACACAGTTACAGTCAGCAAAAATTGCGTGATATTGATGAAGAGGACATTTCTATTCACTATTCTTGCTGACCGACGTTTTCCAGCAAAGCACGGAAAGTATAATCCATTCATTTAAGAACTGATCAACAGACCAATAGAAGCGGAGGGAGAAATTAAATAATCCGACAAGAAATTTAAAAATTCTATTTACCGAACACGCGGAAGATGAACGATCATGTTTCGTAAAATGTTTGCGTCATTATCATTCCTCGTATGATATAGATATTAATGAAAAAAAATCTGGAAAATTGAAAAAAAAAACCTCTCATTGCAGCAGTTTGTTTTCATTATAAACTAAGATTATTACAATGTCAAAATTACAAAATAAAACTAGTTTTTTTTTTCTCATGTCATAGTGTTTTTTACTTTCTTCTATCTTCAATAGAAGGAAGTATTGCAATCGAAATTTTTTCTACTTCCGGTTTTCGACGGATTTACACGTTTTAGGGGTTAGAGATTCCAAAAAACATGTTTTTACAAAATGTCTGTCTGTCCGTGTGTCTGTGTGTCTGTGTGTATGTCGCCATTCTACTATCAAAAAAGGTATGAAATTATGCATAGAACTGAATCAAATTTTTTGTGAATGTTTTTGGCTGTGGCAAGCAGGTTCTCCTTTAGTTTTGAAACATTCTTCCGGAACGGGGGTTCTGCAATCGCGATGTTTGTGCCATTTTCAATATTGTACCGGCCAAAAGTATATGAAGTTATGCATCGAATTGAACCAAATTTTTTGTGTAAGTGTATGGCTGTGGCTAGTTGGTCCTCCCTGAATTTGAAAAGAATCTGCCGGAAGGGGACACTGCAATCCCAATTTTTGTGCCATTTTCAATATTGTACCGCCGAAAAGTATATGAAGTTATGCATCGAATTGAACCAATTTTTTTTATATGTGTATGGCTCTGGCTAGTTGGTCCTCCCTGAATTTAAAAAAACCCGCGGGAAGGGGGCACTGCAATAGCGAATTTTATGCCATTTTCAATATTGCACCACCTAAAAGTGCATGAAGTTAGTCCTAGAACTGAACTAAAATTTTTGTGTATAATTATTTTTTGGAAGGAAAAATAGGTCCTCCCTGAATTAAAAAAAGAAAAAAAAATCTGCCTATAATTCTATTGGTCATCGGCTCGTGCAGAGACGGGAATTCGTTTTTACTCCGATTAATTGACTGAAGCAGAAATTTAAAATGAAAACCAAAGTTAGTAAGGTATTGAATTAAAATTATTAAAGCATTAAAATGAGTAACTGTTTTTTTTTTTTAAATATTAAAATCTAAGTATGAGATAGAAAAAAAATTTGGGATTGGCACATCCAACTAGTTTGGTGCAGGTTTCGAAATAAAATAGATTGACTGTGATTTTTTTTATTCGATAAGGGGAATTTCCACATCCCCCTAAGTATTTAAATAATCTACTTTCTAATAACTTTGTCTTATATAATATTAATGGATTTTTCAATCCTTTGGTTATATCTTAATTCTAAATGCGTACAGATATAATATTAGTATATGAAAAACAATATTAATTTATTTAAAATTAAATTTTATCGATGTCTTCTTAATAATTAAACCATAAAAAAGAATTTTCTTTGTTGCATACAAATTACAATAAAAAACGTATAGGGGTGGGATCAGAAAAAAAGTTCAGAAACTCTCTGAATTTATTAAATATTTGCTCATTAAATTAATCACAATTATATCTTTTTCTTGTTTAAATCTCTCATTTTATAATTTATTTAAACGAAAATACTTCAAAGAAATTCGAAACACAATTGGGACTTTTGTCTAAGTAAATTGCAATTATAAATAACATACATTTCAAATTTGGAGTTTCTGAATTAAATTAACCAATCCTTTAGATAAATGATTAATTGAAAAAAATATTCATTTTATCAAAATTTTAATCTTAATATCTTAATACGCTACTAAAATTTTCATGAAAGGTATTGATTCAACCTTCATCAGTACTCATGGGAAAAGCGCTCACTTGTTAAAGGTTTTAATTACTTAGTGTTTGCATTACTACAATATTTTTCATTTTTGTTAATTAAAAACTATGTCAATAGAAGAAGAATCAATGTAAATGCTTAAGAATTTTATAAAGTATTTTGTTTCTATTAATAGAAACGTTTGATTAAGAAATTAAAAATTTATTAAAGAAAAATCTGCATCTAATCATACGATGACTTAATTTTAGTTTTTCAAAAAGAGAATAAATGTATTTGGGTTTAAATAATCACTGAGCTTCAAAGAAAATAAGAAATACTTAAAAAAAGCCTTTAAATAACTAAGAAATGTACAAAATCCCAAGCATATAAATGTCACTTTTTCTAATATATATGTACCATATGAACTATTTATATTGTGAACATCACTTTTTCTAAAATAATACTGCGTAAAAAAAATATGTGAAGATACTAAATTTTTTCTAAGAAACTGCACTGAAAAACATGAAGTACTGAAAAATGAGTAAATCGATGTACTTATATTGAACTGAGTATGTTTGGATAAAAAATGAAATACATAATTTTCTCTAATTTGAAACGTTATATGTTATCAAATCCAAACAAACGATAAATGTTTATCCTGTATTGCTTTATTTTATTCATGATGATTAGTACTGTAAAAAGTCTGCACTATATTTTAATATTATTAAAAGTTGCTTGCAAATAATACTCTTATCAAAAAATATTCGATTTGGATACTTTGCTAATAATTTTGCTATTTTTCATAGTAAAAAATCGATTAAACGTTTATTGTTAATAATTTTGAGCAAACATTAAATGTCAGAATATTTTATATTTAATTTGTAAGTTCAAATAGCAATTCATAGCATTTTATATTTGAACACAAGTATACTATCAAAAATAAGCACATGTGTTTCTCAGTTTTGAATATATTTGATCAGAGCTATTTTGAGTATGTGAAATACTTACAATTGAGTACATTTTAACTCAATTTTGAGAACCCATTTTTTTCAGTGTGGGATTACTAGAACTTCTTACGCAACGACGACAACAAAAATTCATACAAAAGATACATATTTGCACTGAAAAAAATCTGAATGATTAACAAGAATAGTTTAGGATAATGAAATTTATGGAACATTTTATGTAACTGAAATCCGCAATGTGGATACAATTTCAGTAAAAATTCTGTTGTTTTAGCAAATTCTTTTAGAAAGCTACATATGCTACTTGTATCTGTAGCTTTCAATCTATCAATATCTACATATTTTTCTGTGCAGTGTAAGGTTAAAATTTTAGAATGCATACAAATGTCTGCAAATTTACATCTGTAGAATCACTGATTTGTTTTACTGTGCAATATGTATTGTACAGCAATGGATTAAGCATCACTGATTAGGATTTTCTGCCCTCATATGACACCGATCCTCCTACAGTATCACTGATTCTGACAACGATGAGTGTTTTATTGTTGAATGGGATATTCTAATCACATCTAACATCGTATTCTGAAATTTTGTTTTTACTGTCAAATTCAGTACCGGCATACGTATGATTTCTGATGTGGTTATCCGTTTTTCAAAGAATTTGTAAAACATACAAAGTTGAATAGGGTATATATCAAATGTTTTTGAACCGGCAATTGATATGATATACACATATTTAGATTAAAAAATTCCCCATTTCAATATGAATTAATGAAAAATGAATCAGAAATATAAAAACGAAGATGACACTGCGAAAGACTTTAACGGTTCTATTTATATTATAATCAAGGCTTTCTTGTCTGAACCATCTCTCTTAAGCATTCAATACCTTAGTGAAAAAAAGTTAGTTTCTTTATAAATAAATTTTATAATTGTAGTAGAAAAAAAAAGTAAATTACTTGACGTCTGGTAATAAAAAAAAATCTCAAATTCGTATGTTTAATTGTTCTAGAATTTGATGAAAAAAATTCTTATCTAATTTCAATCAAATAAACTGCATTTGTTCTTTACATAAATATCACATATTTTAAGCATTATTTAAAAATAAGGTTTACCGATCACTCAAATATATGGTTTTGTTAAATAAGTACGTAATAAATTCAGCATTTTAATTAAAGAACTTATCATTTTACGATTATTTAAGGAAAATACATTGACACAATGTTCTTTATTATTCATGATAAATGCGCTGAAATTTTGTCGAGTTTAATTAACAACTGTTTAAATATTTAACCGGCTTCATTCAATGACGTTTCTCTTCAGTTACTTAAAGCGAATAACGAACAAATTGATTGTTTAAAACTTTTCGTTATTTTTTTCGCGTTTGCAAAAATTATAATTTTTTATCAAAAAATCATGAAAACAAAAAGAATAATACCTAATTAAAAGATAATTTTGAAATATATAAATATGTACATGAAAGTTTAAACTCTAGAACTAAATTCCCTTTTATTTACATAATGTAAATTTACTTGAAAAGCACAAATAAATGCACTAAAATTATAGTCAGGTGCATAATATAAGTATATTTAAAATACATTAAAATAATAAAAAAAATATTTTCATCGTCTACACGGCAATCATCATTATACATTTTAATTTTGTTCATATTTTTGTGCTAATTCTTGTACTGTCTCGAAGAAATTGTTTCTATTCAAAGTTTGTATTTGACATAACATACCAGATAAAGGTACTGAAATTTCAAACAAAATTTACTATGCTCTCATTTATTATACAGCAATTCTGCTCATACTCCATGGAAGTCGTATATTTGTTCATCGATAAGAACTATATCTCTATTGCCAATTTTTTCAATCCATTTTCTTACAATGGCTTCCTGGTAAATATTTGTACGAAATATAATTTCGAATTATTAAAATCTACTTTTAATGTTTGAGTTTGAGTTAATCCTAATGTTGCAGTATGGGGTTCATTTAATATGAGATCTGCTTAATGTTCTTTAAATTTATCAAGAAATTTTCTTACAGTTATACTTACATAAAAAATACTATCTTTTTGGAAAGTTATTATGTATATCCCGAATTTATTGATTGCATCTACCGGATCGATTTTAGTATTTTACAGATCTTTTAGTTTTGGTGGAGAATCTGCGGTTAATTTTACATCAAATTTAATAAGGGTATGCTTCAAATTTTTTAAAAAAAATGCTTGGAATGTAAATAACTTGAATGCAGATATTAAATATATATATATATTTTTTTATCAGGAACTGTTTTGGAAATGATTTTAGTTTAATTACTTTTTGTGTGAATTTTAATAATATCTGTAAACTCTAGATTTTTTAAATGAAAACACAAGAACAAAAACAAAGTAAAAATAAAAATAAATTATAAAAAAATCGTAAAAAAGCAACGGATCACTGAGAGAAAAACTGTGATACTAAATTTTGCCTACTAAATTTTGTGACGACCTCCTACTAATTTTTTTCATATACAAACGATCGGCATAATAACATCAATCGAAAGATAAAACATCTATGAATCGAATAGTAATAACGTTTACAAATTAGAGATGTTTCGATTGAGATATCGTCCGCATATAGACAACGTATGAAAATGTAAACATTGACATCGTATTTGTATTTTTATAAGCTTTTATTTAGACAGCAAACGAAAAATGTTTGATTCAGTAAATATTAAATTATATTTTTTAATCACTGGAAATACATTGCAATGCGTGTATTTCAAAATTAATTTTTTCCCATAAGATTAGCATTATACTATACTAATTTCATTTTAGTGATATTCCATGGGTTACTATAGATTATTAATTTAAAAGCCTATTTATAGAGCTAATCTATTAATCTTTATACGAAAGATATAAATTCTTCTAAATAAAAAATAAATGGATCTAATTAAAAGTATTCTTAAATAAACCTTTTGTTACTTAAATTCATAATAAAGTTAATTATATTTTTTCCTGTGTTTATTTAATCTTTTTAATATTTCTTTTTTAATTGATACATTATATATAGTATTAATGTATAATTTATTCCGTTTTAAAAATTCTATTTATTCAAAAATCATTTTTATATTAATATATAGTATAATATTAGTAGTAAATTAGATGCAAATTTACATCTAATTTTACAGCAATTTTTACGGCAAAGCTGCTGGCAACATTGTTGTCAGCAGTTTTTGCCGTAAATTTAACGGATTTTAGTGCTGGGCCACGCAAAGTATTGGATACATGACGCCTAAGAAAGGTAATTTCTGCGAATGTGATTTCAAGAGTTTTAAGAATGTTTTAGTTTAAAATGAATTTTAGCCGAAAACTGGCGTGTAATAAAGATGTTAGTAAACTACAGGGCTGAACAAAAGTTTTTACATATGTTTCTATCTCTTAGTATATAAGTTGTTGAAAGAGAAATTACAACATTTTCTTGTTAAACTAAAATTCCCAATTATATAGTATATATAACGACAGACATGTCAAATACATGGCTGTTCAAAAGTATTGGAATATATATTTGTCTGTATACACTATACAGTAACACGTTTTTTCCTAAATAACGAAGTTTAGTTAAAGATTTCTTGAAATGTTGGAAAGTGTTTTATAATTTATGCTTAACACATGACTTTTCTTACTTGTTTAACTTTATTTTTATGTCACATATTTTATTTAAAACTAGATTAGCTTTTAAATCACGCGTAATTATTTTTTATTGTATACTGTGTTAAAATTAAATTAAACAGTCCTAAATTGAATAAAGTTTTCAAAATTATGTACTTTATGGTGGATTTCAATAGAAATGTATTTTTTTTAATCTGTAAGAATATTTTTAAAATATTTCTGAAAAATGCATCAGTATGTAGAGAAACTACTTAAATTGCTCCAGAAATTAATTAGTTCGTTGAAAATTTTACAGACTTTTGTAAAGTATAATATAATATCACTGACACTAATAAAAGCATTGAATAAAGAAAAAACAAATATGTAAATGGTGCATTTTTAAGCTAAAAGTAAGATTTTTAAAGTTGCGTATTGTGAACCGATAAGTATAATCCAATTAAAATGAATATATTTTTTAAATACAAAAACAAAATTGCAATGAGAATTTGTAACAGCGATTTAAAAAAATAAGATTAGATGTAGGTTAAATATTATTATTTTTTTATTTTATCGTTAAGCAAATATTCGGTTTCAACATTTATATGACCCCTTTAAAAAATTATCACCCCTGTTGATCAGTCGGTGAAGTATGACAAAAATATTTCTTTTTTTTTTTTTTTTTTAAATCTTTAAGAAGGTTTTCGAAAGTATATAAAAAAAAATCTTCACTGATATACACGATTCCTAAAGATATTTCATAATGAATTTCCGATATTTAAGTATTTTAAAATAAGAATTGTTTGTGCTATTTACAGTTTTCAATAACGTTTCAGAATTTCTGTATATTAATATGTTTACTCAAGTTTGTTTCAACACGAAATTATGTTTTCTGAGATGGCTATACTTCTTAAAGAAACAACTTATGTTCAGCACATATTTTGAACAGACAAACATGCGAATATAACTGTGTAAAATATAGTACAAAGATTATATGGAGCAATATAAAACACGGAATTCTAATTAAAAATATCTTCAACATTAAGAGGTTAATTGATAACGTTACTGGATATTAAAAGGTGCATTGATATAACATTGAAATAAACAATTCATAAAAAAATCATTGTACCTTACGATTTTACTTCACAAAATAAATCATAAATTTACATTATTATTTCACTAAATGTAGATTGTACAGTTTGAAAATTATACATTTCTATTTATCTTTACTTAAATTTCGTGGGACTAAGTCTTATGGATATATTTTTTAAAATTATTTTATTTTTATTTTTTTTATTTCAGAACTTTTCAGTGTCTTAATTAGGTATAAATACTTTTAAGGAGTGTTGATCTTAAAAACAATATTTTATTTAATAAAAATAGGAAATAATAAATCTAAACAAAAAAAATAAATAATTGAACACTGTAAAACTTATTTTCAAATTAATGTAATATTTATTTCAAGTTTGCAATGTAATGTCTAGAGCTAAACCATTATTGAATACAGTCACATTTTTATCCAAAGTAAATTTTAAAGTTTTAACTCTTGAAACTTCAAATGATAAAAAGAAATATTTGGTGGATTGTGAAATTGGATTTTAGAAAGTATCTCTTTTGAAATACCAAAAGGCTTAAATCTAATGAATTGAGAAAAATAAATATATCTATCTTCTACTGATGATACAAAAAAGAAAAGAAAAACACTTGGGCATCTGTAAAAAATCTCTTTGCATTCATCTCATTTTACTGGCAATTGGTTAGAACATGATCCTCATTTTCTTCCCTAATAGAGAGGGAAAAAAGGTATATATTATGTAGTATTTTTTAGAAGGAAATAATATACATCTCATTTTGAATTAAATCTTAAATTTTGTTAACAGCTAAAACTTTGTTTGGAACATAGTTAAACATTTGAATATAACAGAAAAATTTGTTAATGTTAATATATATATACACGTATTTTAAATGACTTTTTGTTTATATGAACTCAGATTTAATTCTAATTGCTGGAAATTAAATTTTTTTTTATTTTTTTAAGAGAGAAAATAAAGTTAAATGTGTTGTTAAATAATTTTATTTATTGCTTTTGCTACCTGTTTATTTAAATGTATAAATTAAAACTTTTGTAAATTTAAATACATTAAAACCTAGAATACTTTTACAGTTACTGTTATCGCTATTAAAAAGGATAAACAATCACTTTTCATCATTTTCCTATAGACATCAGTATATTAAAGCATATTTCAATAACGGCGCTTGACTTTTATTTCTGTATTCATTCAAATAAAATTCTTAAAATCTATAATTCTAATGATTTTTTTAATAATGTTATCATGCTTCATTCCAAAACAAGAAATATATACATGGGTGATTCTCAAAATAGGGGACGATTTCAAAAATGAAATCTTAAAAAAATTACTGTTAGCAAAATTTCTGAAAAAAATAAGTGTTGTTAATATAGTATTAGGTATACTTTCCATGTAGTCAGCAGAGCTAAATATTTAAAAATTAACTTAAAAAAATAATTATTATTTTTTGAGCCATGCTAATGACAAAACAAATTGCATGGAATAAATATATTATGAAATTTTTATTTTCTTCCTGTTTAAATATTTTTTTTCTATATTTATTAGCCTTCCTTTTCAGCAAATGGTTTCCATTTTACATATAAGGAGAATAAAAACATTACTAAAGAACAAACTTTGTTACATCGAGCAACATTCTGACACTAACAATGTAAAAAGCTGTCTTAGTGATTTTCCTGCAGATTTAATGCATATTTTAGGGATAATAAATGTAATACCTAAATTTATACGTAAAATTAAACTTTAAAAAGGATACAATATAAGCACTGGTTATATTTATGTACATAGGAGTCTTTAGCATGGACAGAAAAACCATGCTAATGACACTGATATATGTACATGCTAATGACAAATTTTAATTTAAATAAGATTATGAGCCATAATATAATCACAATGCATTAGTCCTTTCTGGGGCTTTTTAAAACACAAAAGTTCTATGCAAATAAATAAAATAAAAATTTTAACTATAAAATAAACATGATAATTATTATCCATTCTAATGACATACAATTGATGTACGCCCCTAATATTCAACTTTTATTCTTAAAATACAATACAGGCTTCTATTTTCTGGATGGGATAAAATGGCTACTTGTTGCCATGGAGAAACTTTATATTTTCAAACTATTGTCATATGTGAAAATGAAATTTGATTAATAACCAGCTGTTTTAGTATGACCTTGTTTTGAAAATCGAATATGGAGGACAAACTTTAATTCTTTTTTTATGTACTATAATTTTATTTTTAAAAATAAATTTATTGGATAAATCCTCTCCTTGATTAATATAAAGAAAGAATAACATTTGTTTATTTTATAAACATGATATTAACTCTTGAAAAATGCTAGTATACACAAGGCACAGCTGCTGTGGACATCCATGCTAATGACATTTTGAATCTTTATTCTGTTATTTTAAGGTGTTTTTAACTAAAAAGTGAGTAATTCTTGAGTGCAAATAATGAATAATATTAAGACAAACATATCTAAATATAAAAATATGACAGAAAACCTCTCAATTTTTTTTGTATGCCGAAAGACATAAATTGTCCCCTATTTTGAGAATCACCCATATATAGTTTAGAATACGAAATTAATACAAAAATCAATATGGGAAAAAATTTATTAATTTTTTTTCCATCCATACAATATGCATACATAATTTTTTTTATTAAAATATAGTTATAGAGTAGAAGTAATTATTAAGAGTAAATTTTGTACTAAATTTTGGATTATACTTATATTAATAATCCAAAATAAGTTTTAATTTTAAAGCATTTGGAGTATTAAATTGGATTTCAGAAAGCATACCCTTTGAAATATCCAAAGCTTAAACCCAATGGACTGAGAAAAAGAAATATATATATCTTTTAATGATGATCCAAAAAAAGAAAAAGTACACATGCATTTGTAAAAAAATCTCTTTGCATTCATCTCATTTCGCTGGTAATTGGTTAGAACAGGATCCTCATTTTCTTAGTTAAAAAGTGGATAAAAAAGTGTAGACTATGTAACATTTTTTTGAAGGATATAAAAAACTTCTTATTTTGAATGAAAGATTAAATTTTGTTAACAGTTAAAACTTTGTTTAGAACACAGTTATTGTATTTGAATGTAAGACTTTTTTTTTGAACGAGTTAATATGCAAATTTATTCCTAATTTCTGGTAATATTTTTAAAACAAGGAAAAAAATAAAGTTACATGCATTGTTAAACTCTTTTATTTATTGATTTTGCTACCCGTTTATTTAAATAAGTGCATAAAAAACTTTGTAACGTTAAACACTTTTAAAATCTGAAAAGTTTTCGGCGTTATCTCTAATGTTATTATCAAAAAAAGCAAATTGATTTTATCATGTTCGTGTAATCATCACTGTTGTGTTTGGTTGGAACGTTTTAAGCCGTTCCAAAAAAAAATAATAATTTCCAAAGTAACATTGCGTCTTGTGGCCGCGAAAGACCCATAGGAAGAAACAAGAGTTTTTTTTTTCAATACATGCAATCAATCAGAATTTTAAAGAAAAATAAAATAATAAAAGTTTACCTACAGGGACTTGAGAGGTATAATAAAAACACACATAGAAAAATGCAAAGATAACTTCTTGAAAAAGTTTTTTTTTTGGGGGGGGGGTGAAAATAAATTAATTTTCATTCACAAGAATAAAAGCACTGCACTTACCAAAGCTCTCATTTTTTTAGAGCCCGGCCATAATAGCTTTACTTGAAATATATAATTTTGAGGAAAGAAGACATATTTTGAAGAAACGCTATTTTTTTCCATTGTGGAATCAGGGATAAGATATTTAGAACAAAGACTTGTTCTTTCACTATAATGTAACAACACATCGCAAAAACGGAAAAGAAATTTGTCGAGCTAGCAATGAAAACATCATTATTTCAAAAACAAAATTCTCTCGGCTCGAATATTTTACTTTCGTAAGGACTTCATTTGTGTCACAAATAGATTCCATCGTGGTCGACTAAATCCTTAATCTCTTTCACGAAAAAAAAAAATACTTTCTTGACTATATATATTTTTTTATGTAACGAATTCACCATTAAATTCCGTCGTCAAAAAAGAACAAAACTTCGCTGACACCGCACACACACATTCTCCCGCAGGATTCTGTTCTGTTCTGCGCCAAAGAAACGAACGCAGCAGCAAAGGGTAGGGGGGATTGCCATAATCTCATAATACGCCATTTGGCAGGGCTAGAGAAGTGGCGATGAAACAGATAGTCCAAACGATTAAACACTGATAGGGAAATTGAATTTTCAAGATTAAACTTTTGTAGCACCAGAAAGATGCGAAGCCAATAAAGTATAAAAGGATTCACCTATTTTAAATTACGCATCAGTAGAATTGAGTCCGATTGGACGGGAGGAGGGGCCGTAAAACGGAAGTACATCCCCTTGGAAAATTTGAGAAAGCTCTAGAACAAACCACAACCGGAAGTAACAAATTAGAAATCATTTTATCATTTTGAAATAAACGAAAAGTTACGTAAGAAAAGAAACTTTACAGGGAAGTTTAAAAAGGCGAGAATTAAAATAAATTTATAGAATGCAATTTTTTTATAATAAATGAATAAAATACATGATAAATTAAATTGAATAAAAATATGGCAGTGGCTAAGAGTAATTACAACAATCACTATATTAAAGGATAAACAAATATTTTCCTTAAAAAATAAAAAAAGTATTCTATTTTAGTGTGTCTAAATTTAGACAATATCCAATATATATATATGAACTCAACAAGAGTATAAAGAATGACAGGAGTAAAACAAAACATGAAATTGTATTTAAAATTTCTGCAATCCTGTTGGGTCGATTAAGAAACGTAATTGGGAATGAAAAGTTACATTTATTCGATATTGAATTAAGAATTCTATTAAAAATTCGTATGTATTATAATTTTTGACAGTATAAAATATGTCAAAATATTACATATTTCATTATTTTACAAATTGTGCTTTATACAGTTTTGAAAACTGTATATTTCTATTATTTTTAATTTAACTGTTGTGGACCTAAACCATATCGATAATATACCGCAATTTCCGGCGTATAATCTGCGGATCAAACAATTATTTTTGATCTCAGAAATCTTATTTAGTGATTGGAAATAAATATTTACGACGATCGTAAAAGTTGTATTTCTTTTGCAAAATTTTCTGAGTCGAAAAACAATTGCTTCATCCGTGGATTATATGCCGGAAATTGCGGTATATATATATAACGCATACATATAATTAAAAAATATTAAATATTAAATTTGAAGTTGAAGTTTTAAATATTACATTTGCAGTTTGTATATTACAAGTCCTTTTTTAGACATTTTTTTTTTTTGGGGGGGGGGGGGGTATTATTTATCTTAAAAACAAATTGACTGAAAATAGAAATTTTATTGAATAAAAAGGGAAAGTAATAAATATAAATATAAATATAAATAAATAATTTACCTCTGCAAATGTCATTTTCAAATGATTGTAATATTTATTTAAAATTTACCATGTAATATCTAGAGTTAAAACGAATTTAATCAGGTCGCTTTTTAACAGCCGACATAAATTACAGTTTTTACTCTTGAAACTGCAAACGTTAAAAAGATAAATTTTTTGGTGTATTAAATTGGATTTCAGAAAGTATCTCTTTTGTAATATTAAAAGGCTTAAACCCAATGGACTGAGAAAAAGAAATATATCTATCTTTTGCAGATGATCCAAAAGAGAAAAAAAAAACCCTTGCATTTAAAAAAAATCTCTTTGCATTCATCTGATTTCACTGTCAATTGGTTGGAACATGATCCTCATTTTCTTCGCTAAAAGACGATAAAAAGTATAGATTATGTAACATTTTCTGGAGGAAATAAAATACGTCTTATTACGAATTAAAGCTTAAATTTTTTTAGCAGTTAAAATTTATTTTAGAATAGGGTCAAACATTTGAATATAAAAGGAAAAATTTATTAACAGTAAAAGAAAAAAAAACATAGGCGTTATTTAAACGAATTTATATGAATGCAGATTTATCTCTAATGCCTGGTAATGTTTTAATAAAAGAAATCTTTTAAAGAGTTAAAACTTTGTTCAAAAAAGAGCTAAATATTTGAATGTATGAAAAAAAAGCATGGACGTATTTTAAATGTAGAAGTATTTTAAAAGTATCATAGACGTATTTTAAACGAATTTATGTGAAGGGATATTTATAACTAATGTCTGATAATGTTTTAAAAGAAGAAAAAATAAAGTTTACATGCATCGTTAAACGCATTTATTTGTGGATTTTGCTACCCGTTTATTTAAAGAAGTAAATAAAAACCTTTGTAACATTAAAACATTTAAAATTTGAATTACTTTTGGAGGTATCATTATTGGGATTATAAAGGAAAAGAAACCTCATTTTATCATTTTCCTATAATCGTCACTACATTTTAGGATATGCGGAGTCTTCCCTTAAAAATACAGGGAAAAATATTTGGGTTATTATATCTACGTTTGTCTAAATTTTAACAATATCCCCTAAAAATATAAATAGTACAATAGTATAAAGAATGCCTGAAGTATAATAAAAACAAAATTGCATTTAATGTTTCTGAAACCCTGTTAGGTCAATTGGTAATGTAATTGAAAATGAAAAGTTGTATTGCTACGACATTTAATTAAAAATTTCATTAAACCTTCGTTAACATTATACTTTTTGATAGCATAAAACGTATCAAAACTTTACACATATCATTATTTTACTAATTGTGGCTTGTGCAATTTTGAAAATTGTATATTTCTATCACTTTGTTGATGAGGGCCTAAAGCATATCGATATATATATGTATTGTATATATATTATTTTCGAGGGCCCTAATAAGGTAAAAAATACCTTTGGGGGGTCATGGTCTAAAAAACAAAGTTTTATTGAAAAAAAATTAATTATTAAAAAAAAATAAAAATAGATAATTCGACATTAAAAAAATTATTTTCAAATTAATGTAATATTTATTATTAATTTACCAGGTAATGTCAACAGATAACCCGTAATTGAATCCAGTCATTTTTTTAATAGAAAGCAAAAATTATAGTTTTTACTCTTCAAACTTCAAACATTAATAAGAAACATTTGGTGGTGTATTAAATTAGATTTCAGAAAATATCCCTCTTGAAATATCAAAAGGCTTAAACTCAATGAAATGAGAAAAAAAATCAATTTATATTTTATTGATGATCCGAAAAAAGACAAAAAATACACTTTCATTTAAAGAAAAAAATTATCTTTGCATTCATCTCATTTCACTGGCAATTGGTAAGAACATGACTCTCATTTTCTTCGTTAAAAAGTGGCTAAATATGTAAGATTATGTATCTTTTTAACAGCTAAAATTTTGTTTAGAATAGACTTAAATATTTGAATATAAGACTTTTTATTTAAATAATAGTAATAATAATAAAATCTGTGTTTTAAACGAATTTATATTAATGCAGAACTATCTCTAATTGCTGATAATGCTTATTTTTATTTATTTTTTTAGTATTTTTCAGGGCCTTAATTTAGCATCATTACTTAAACATAATTATACTTTTAATTGGTGTTAGTCTTAAAATTAAATTTTTTTTTGAATAAAAATAAAAATATATAAACATAAAGAAAAATAAATAATTTAACATTGTAAAAGTTATTTTTTAAATTAATATATATATATATATATATATATATATATATATATATATATATATATATATATTGAAATTTACAATATAATGGCTAGAGGTAAACCATAATTGAATCCAGTCTTTTTTTTAATAGCGAGCAGATATTACAATTTTATATCTTCAAACTTCAAACGTTAAAAAGAGATATTTTGTGGATTGTAAAATTCGATTTCAGAAAAGTATATCTTTAGAAATATCAAAAGATTAAACCCAATGGACTGAGAAAAAGAAAAATATCTATCTTTTACTGGTGACCCCCCCCCCCCCCAAAAAAAATGCATTTGCATTTGAAAAAAATTCTCTTTGCATCCATCTCATTTCACTGTCAATTATTTAAGACATGATTCTCATTTTCTTTGGTAAAAGAAAATAAAAAGGTATAGATTATGTAATATTTTTTAGAAAGAAATAAAATGCATCTCATTTTGAACTAAAGCTTTAATCTTGTTAACAGCTAAAATTTTGTTTAGAACACAGATAAAAATTTGAATAAAAGATTAAATAATAATAATAATAATAATAATAATAATAATAATAATAATAATAATAATAATAATAATAATAATAATAATAATAATAATAATAATAATATGTATTTTAAACGAATTTATATCAATGCAGAATCATCTCTGAATGCTGGTGATGCTTATTTTTATTTATTTTTTCAGTATTTTCCAGGGCCTTAATTTAAGTTAATGCCGAATCATCTCTGACTGCTGATAATGTTTATTTTTATTTATTTTTTAGTATTTTGCCAGGGCCTTAATTTAGCGTCATTACTTAAACATAAATATCTTTTTGCGGGTGTTCGTCTTAAAAATATAATTGTATTGAATAAAAATAAAAATATATAAACATAAAGAAAAATAAATAATTTAACATCGTAAAAGTTTTTTTTAAGTTTAATATAATATTTATTTAAAATTTACGATATAATGTCTAGAGTTAAACCATATCCAGTCATCCAGTCACTTATTAATAGGGGACAGAAATTACAATTTTATCTCGTCAAACTTCAAACGTTAAAAAGATACATTTGGTGATATATTAAATTGGATTTCAGAAAGTATTTCTTTTGAAATATCAAAAGCTTAAATCAAATGGACTGAGAAAAAGAAATATATCAATCTTTTACTGAAGATTAAAAAAAAAAGCACTTGCGTATATAAAAAATTCATCTTTTTGCATTCATCCCATTTCACTGGCATTTGGTTAAAACATGATCCTCATTTTCTTCGGTAAAAGTGGATAAAAAATCTGGTTTACGTAACATTTTTAGGAGGAAATAAAATGCATCTCATTTCGAATTAAAGCTTCAACAGCTAAAACTGTGTGTGGAACAGATTTAAACATTTGAATGTAAGAGAAAGTATTTTATTAATAACAAAATAAAAATATATATATAGACGTATTTTAAACGAATTAAGTGAATTCAAATTTATCTCTAATTGCTAGTAAATTTTCAAAAGAAGAGATTACAAAAATTAAATGTATTGTTTAACGCTGTTATTAAAATAAATAATTTAATATTGTAAAACTTATTTTGAAATGAATGTAATATTCATTTGAAATTTACCATATAATTTTTAGATTTAAACCATAATTCAATCCAGTCATATTTAATAGTGAGCAAAAAATACATTATTTATTGTTCAATCATTGAAATATTAAAAAGATACATTTATGGTATATAAAACTGGATTTCAGAATGTATCTTTTTTGGAATATTAAATGTTTAAAACCAATAGACCCAGAAAAAGAAATGTTTATAAATATTTTTTTTTTAAAAAGCTTGCATTTGTAAAAGATTCTCTTTCCAATTAGCTCATTTTATTGACAATTGTTAGAACATGATCCTCATTTCCTTTGCTAAAAAGCGGATAAAAATGTATATGTTATGTAATTCTTTTTTTGAAAAAATAAATAAAATACACATAATTTTCAATTACAGTTTAAGTCTTGTTTTTCAGTTAAAACTTTGATTAGAGCAGAGTTAAACATTTCAATATAAGAGAAATTATTTATTAATATAAAAACATAGGCACATTTTAAATGAATTTATATTAAAACAGAATTTTCTATGATTGACGGTAATGTCTTTTTAATTTTTATTATTTTAATTTGGTTTTTTACAGCACCCTAACCAGCGCGTCCGATGACGTACAAAAAAAAAAAAAAAAAAAAAAAAAAAAAAAACATGATTTATTTTGGGTTAAGGAATAACACTTAAATACTTTAACACATAGGCAGTGCGTTAATTAAAAACTAAGTAATTGGTTGACATTGGTTTTTGAAAAGTCTGGACTTTATAAAATGCAGATTACAAATCTAACATATGTAAAATTTAAATATCGTTAATTTAAAATTTAATATTAAAATACGATATGTTAAGAAATGGAGAACTCCAGAAGTGTTAATACATTTCTTTAGAATAACACTTGAAAGATCAATTTTATACTTTTTCTTTTTTAAATTATTACATGTATTTTAAATATATATTGTATTTCTGAGTTAAACCCAGAAAAATCTAAAACGCCTCCTTTTTAACACTAGTGTCGAGATGATTTCGAGAAAGAGGCCCATCTGTAATTGATTTACTAATGATCTAGAAAAATACCATTGCATTAAAAAAAGTTACGTTTTTTTCTCCATTAATTCAGAGCAATATACTAGCATCGATTCAAATTCAATTGAAATTATTTGCTTACTTTATATTTATAACGAAAAGAGAGTCATATAATGATATTTCTGAGATTTTTTTTTCAAAAAGATTTTTTTAAAGTTAAAAAACGCTCTTTTATACTTCATTTCGTTTAAAGAAGAATAGTGGATAATTCACATATGTCAGTGACTTATAACTCCACAGTAATACATGTTTACTGGTTGTAAAAGTATTTTTTATAGATAAAGCATATAGATTTCAAGTTTAAGTAAATTTTAATTCAGTTTCAAAATACCCCACATGTGACCGACAGTTTCTTACCTTTTAACTAATAGACGGGAAGTACTGGGTTCGAACCAATCGTAACCGTTTTCGTGATTTTCTTCAACCTTGCGTAAATACAGATTAGGTTCCCTTAGAAAGACTCCCACGAAGGGCACTCCCCCAAGGGCCTATATACTTAGAGTAGATAATCGGCAGACACAAAATAAATAAATCACTTTCAAAACAAATGAAAGTTTAGAAATAACCCTTTTAAAAACAGACTACGTTTGCCACAATTTTTCGCACTATTTGATAATTTTTTTCAATATTTTTCAATTTTACAGTTAAACAGACTCTGTGAACTAAAATAAAACATGCTACATCTCATAGAAAAAATACTTAAGATTTTGGTTATGAAAACGTTATTAACACAAGTACGAACAGAAAAATATTTCTAAAATGTCAAGTGTTGTTTTGCTCAATTCAAGATATTTTAGAGATAATAATTTCGGTTTTTGAAATTTTTATTATTTTAAACTATGCCAATATGTCTTTCTCGTTCTAATCTCAGATTTCTAGAAGTTTATACAAAACTTTTTCGAAAATGTTTTTTATAGCAAAATGTGTCATTATGACTAATAAATTATTGCGGAGTTTTCTAACAGTTTGTTCTTTTTCATACTCTCAAGTTCTAGATAAAATAAGGTAACAATATATATTGTAAGAGTAAAAGATATTTTTTGAATTTTAAGTAAAAAAATAGTCGTTTAATGCTCAGTAAAGTTTCACACACCGCGTGAAGTTGATTATAGCAGGAATCCATCATTAACACTTCTGACTACAGTGATTTAAAGGCAGCATCTCCGAAACGATGCGATTTTGTATAACTTTAATTAATTTTTAGAGCGAAACAACGCTTGAAGCTGTTTAATATTTAATAAATGAATAACTACATTGGTAGCTCTGTGTAGAGCCAACGGAGTCTAAAATGTCCAATGTGGGGATTGAAGCTGGATTCCTCGGAATACCGCTCGAAGTGTCCCACCATTTAATCTAATAGGACATTACCCATAGCTTGGATGCTTTTACACATATCTTGGGTAACGATGCAAGTACAACACAAGACGGAAGCGTCTACATGAACACATAAACTTAAACTGGCGCAACTTGAGATACAAATGAACTCAGCCTCTGTGAACATATATAATCTTATTTTTTTTTAAATTAAAATTCAGCAGTGAAATTACGCTTGAAAATATTGAATATTTCCTAAGTGAAAATTGTCATATTGCTATCTAAGCGTAGAAACAACAGAGCGAAAAACATCCAAGCGAGGGATCGAGCCCGGAACTCTTAGAATTCCAAACACAAAGTTATTGATAGATATGCAGCAGTGTATGGTGTAATTTTAAGTAGTAAAATACTTTAGTTTTAAATAAAATCGAATTAACTTTCTTTCTCATACATTTTTTTCTTTTTAATTTTGATTATGAATAATTTTATTTATATTTATTTTATTCGTCAACCGTTCTTATTTGTACAATATTTCTAAATAAAGAAAATAAATTTACAAAATTGCATCAAAATAAATAGTTATAACAGCCCTACAAAGTATCAATTATATGGCGAATCATTATAAATGAAAAAAAAAATAAAGAAAAACTTAAACAGCCATAAAAATCTTAAAGGAAGCATACTAAAACAATAAACAAATAGACCAATCTTCTAAAACATCGAAAATACAAGGTTCATCTCCAATTATTTGAGTTGTAAAATATCATTTGTTTAATATTACTGAAAGCAAAGTTTAAATAAAGAATCTCATTCATCACTTATGCGTTGTTAATCTTTTGTAAATGGAGCGAACTGAATAATGCCTTATTATGTAGGTTGAATGCTTCGTTTCCCTATCATTTAAGATGCACAATGTCTTCTGTAATCTAATTTCAAAACTGAATAGTTCATAGTTCAGTGCTTTGTGGTACATAAGAATGGAATTGAAACGACATAATGTAATCTTAAATTATAAGTTATCTTTCTAAATTTTCAAACAATCATATATCTATATTATGCTCGAAATGAAAGTAAAATGTCTAAAAATATTTTAATATTGAGGTTTTAAATGTTTTTGTATGGATAATATCAAGACTTGTGTTATGAGCGAAATTTTATATGCAATTGGCATAACTTAATTTTCCACTGATGAAAGGGAAACAATGTTTTTGAAAAGCATGAATATTTTCACATTGAAATTAAAAATATATTTTAATATTGATGTAAATTATAACATATTTTAGTTCTATATAATATTCTGAAGTTTGCTGAGAGTGAATCTGTAATTTCAATTTAAAGTACATTTTCAGCAAAGTTTTAATGTGACTCCAACATTTCGCAAAAACACACTGAATTAAAGAAGCTGTTGCTTCCATTAGGCAATTTTTTTAATCTCGAATGCTGCTTTGTGTTTTTACTCAATTCTAGTGCTATATACGGACAATGGCGACTCCAGAGTCTAAAGCGTTTTTGGTTCTGCAGTTTGCTGTGAGTGAATCCGTAATTTCAATTCAAAGCACGTTTTGTTTAAAGTTTAATTGCGATTCCAACATTTGGAAAAAGTACACTTAATTGAAGAGGCTATTGCTTCCATTAGGCTATTTCTTCTATTTAGAATATTGCTTTGTTTGCTACTCCATTCTATGTCCATATGCGAAAAATGGCGACCCCAGAGTATAAAGCGCTTTCTGTTTTTCAGTTTGCTGAGAGCGAATCTGTAATTTCAATTTACAGCACGTTTTGTTTAAAGTTTAACTGTGATCCCAACATTTATCAAAAACACACTAAATTGAAGAATCCATTGTTTCCATAGGCTTTTTCTTCCATTTTGAATGTTGCTTTCTTTTTTACTCTATTCTAGTGCTATATACAAAAAATGGCGACCCCAGAGTGTAGAACGTTTTCTGTTGTGTAGTTTGCTGAGGGTGAATCTGTAATTTCATTTCAAAGCACGTTTGGTTTAAAGATTAATTCTGATCCCAACATTTGGCAAAAACACACTGAATTGAAAAAGCTATTACTTCCATTAGGCTGTTTAATTCATTTCGAATACTACTTTGTTTTTCACTCTATGATTGAGCCATATACGCAAATTTGCCACTGCAGAGCGTAAAGCATTTCGTATTCAGTAGTTTACTGAAAGTGAATCTGTAATTTCAAACAACGCATGTTTTGTTTAAAGTGTAATTGTGATCCCCATGTAAAAAAATCACACCGAATTGAACGGGCTACTGCTTCCATTATTCCAGACTTGTGTACTAAAGTTGTGAAAAGAATTGGAGTTAAGGATGGATGTGTGCCTGATAATTAAGGTTCATCATATTGAGAATTTGTCAGAAATACTAGGTTAGTTTTCATTCAATCTGATGCATAATCTGTTGTAAATATTTTAATTTACGTTGTTCTACTGTAATATTGAAACGAGAAATTCTTTTACCTACACGTGGATTAAAAATTGTAATTTTATGTTTGGCAGTTCAAGTACACAGAATTAATTTCAGTAAAAAAAAAAAAAAAAAAAAAAATATTTCGAAAAAAATTTCTTAACTATGCTTTTCTGATTTTTAATTCCAGTCTCAATAAAGTATTTTTATGGCGTTATACAAGAATAAGTGTGGGATTAAGCCGATTTCAAGGCGTTCAGTGGTTTTATTTCATACAGATAAGCAAATGGTCTCTCTAAAAATAATAACATTATTGGGCAATATTATTTAAGGCATTTAATTATGATATAATGTAACAATATCATATTTTCGATATTATTTATTGACATGAGAAAACTACATGCTATGAAATATACCGCTTTTAGTAAAACAAAAATAATGATAATCCTAAAATTTTCATTGGCTAATAATACTTCTATATTTTAATATTACGTTTTTTCTAAGAATGTAAAATGTACATGCATTTTCATCTCACAATTTTCCTAATACAATAGGATATAGGAAAATCAGGAAAATAGTATTTTATATTTTATACATAACATATTTTACGCTAAATTATAAATTATTTTATAAAAAGTATACTTTTTTATATCTGTACATAATCTTAACTCATATTATTAGTTTAAAACCAATCTTGTGCGTATAACCGTAATAGAATTTACGAAATATAAGATATTTCCTTTCAGAAGATTACAGAATTAAGAGACAACGGTCTATCCAAAATAAAAGAATTACTTTCACCAACATGTACTGACTAAAAACTGTAAAAAGAATGATTGGAATAGATATTTCTAACAGGAAGTAATAATGAGTTGTAGGTATCGCTTCATCAGATAAAGCTACTAGTGATTATCGTCAAATCGCCAATTTGCTTTAGTGAACTAACTTCGTTAACTTAATGACTCCTTTTTATACAAGTATAAATCTACTTTAATGACTTCTACATTAAAATGTATTTTATACTAAAATAGTATTATTTTTGGATGTTCCTAAACTAGTGAAGAAACATGCTTTCGATTTTGATAATATGCGGTTACTTTTATGACATCGTTCTCCTACAAAATACATAAGGTATATTACAAAAATATAGCAAGATAATTTAAGTAGAATTGAAATGTTTGTGCATAACATTTACAACAACTAGGATATTTTAGATATGTATATGGATTTTTTTTTCTTTTTTGGTTACTAGGTTATTTGCTACAACAATGACTATTTGTCCGTGATCTTCGCCTGACGACAATTTCACCTGACTAGACAACTCGAGAAAAATACGTGATAGAGATTTGGATCGCTTTGCATCCATGGCAAAGTTTACATGCATGAGATGACATTAGCATTAATAACGATCTTTTATATTTCTTCGTATAAGTTTCAGATGATTGTATTAGAATACATATGTTGACCAATGTGGAAAGGTGTGCAGTGTAAATTTTCCGCCTTACGAAAGAAAATTCCAAACATTTCACATCGAAAAATATCTCGAAGATAACTATAGCACAAAAAACTCTGGGGAATTATTTTTATTCTAGAACAAAAAAACCCGTCACTTTTTAAATGATAAAAACCGAAACCTTCCATGAATTTGAAAAAATCTGAGATCTGAGATACGTTTATTTTTCAACTGCTCTGATATCATAGAGTGCTGACTTTTATTTAATGTGAATAGTGATAAAAGCATATTCTTCACAATAAAATCATTTCATGCTCACAGAGTTGTTATAAAGCTAACAAAAATTAGTCTTGTTGTGTTATACAAATTTTATACAAATAGTTTGAGTTAATAAAAGATTTGAAATATACTTGATGTTAATTATGCTTTCGTATCACTAGTACCAGTGATTGTTTAACTGACTTACTACTTCATTTTCTTGCTCAACATGATGCCCAGATGTAAGAGCTTACACAAGTCACTGAAAAAGGTTCGGATGATAATGAAAAAATCTAAGGTGGCATTATTTCCAAATATCTCTCTCAAATTTTAATATTTTTAAATTTTATTTCTTTTACATACGATAGCTGAGGACGATTTACATCTGGGCTAGTTTTTACTTTTTCGATTTTTGTTATATTTTGTTTATATTAGGATAGTTTCCTTTTCAGAACCAGTTCCGAAAATTAAAGTAATTATAAAAAAATCTTAAACCAAAATCGAAAAAGAAAAATCTACTCCAGTTGTACATCGTTCTGCGCTATGCTATGCAAAAAAGTTCAGTAAAAATGTTAAAATTTGAGCAATATATTTGAAAATAACGCCCCCATAGACTTCACATTATCATCCGGGTCTTTTTGAGTAACTATTTTCTGCTCATAAATTTGAATAAACTGTCTCTTTGTTCGGTCTATTCTACAATTTTTTAATTTCAAGCTCATTATTGAGCATAATTAATTGTTTTTCAAAATCAGTTATGATCTCTGTTTCTTAATTAAACAATTTAAAGACATTAGTTTTGATACACATAAATGACGAAGAAAATACTGACTTGCACTATATATGTATTTTATACTTGCGCGTTAATATAGTTTTTTTGTTCTTAAGACTTCATTATAAACTGTTTATAATTGACAAAACAAAGGATGATGTGAAATACAAAATTTACCTAATACGAAATACAAAATGTTAATAGACCTCATTTAAATTTCAAATACTTGATATTTGAGACGGTATTGAAAGTAAAATATTATTTTTAAGGTCCAGAAATATACAGTAAAAGTAGGTTTATTGTGGTTTGTAGTACTTTGTTTTGTTGGGACTTAATAAAAAAATAGTGGAATAGAAGTAATTTCATTTTTTTATGATGAGGTGAGTTGTTCGTAAATTATCGAAAATACATTGCGTGAAAAATTGTTCATATTGAAAAGATATTAATAAATATACAAAAATTACTACAAAAATTACTACAAAAATTAATTTTTTATAAAAAGTTTTATTCCTTTAAACATCAAAATATTCGTTTTCTTAAAATATATGTTGTAAATTTATTTACGTACAGAGAGCCATTTAAGATAATGACCTTAACATATTTTGCTAGGAAATGATGTCTTTAATCTTAAATAAAACTTGGCGATTTTCTTATGATATGAAAGTATAATGTTTCTTAATATTTCTGATATCATAAATCTTTGTTTGATAATATGCTGTTATGAAGCAATTTTTTATCGAAAGAAATTTATTACGGCAATGATGTTTGAAATTTAAGCTGTGAGTTTCGCTAGAAGTTGTAGATTTTCTAATGATGAATTGTTCAAAAAAGTTTGATGAGCTAAAATATAAATTATATCTGTGTTAAATCTGTATATTTGGATGAAATTTTTTCATGAATGGTACGTATTTCCTCGATAAGATTTATTTACGGTAATGAATAAAGTAAGTAAAGGTTTTTCAGCGAAATAGTGCTAATCAACGAAATTAATGGCAGCGTATTGCATTTGCTAAAAATTTCAAATATATAAAATAGATAAAAAAAAATTTTCAACACATGAAACAATTTGGATAAATGTAAATTCGAATAGTGTATTTAAGGGTGGTCTGAAATCTAAATCAGCTACTTTATTCGGTTCTGATTTAATAAAAAATTAATGGTATACAAAAAAAACCCATCAACGTTTTAATGATTAATTGAGTTTTTATTTCATGTTCCTACCTTATCTAAAATACATTGTGCGAAAATATGTCCATATTGAAAAGATATTAATGAATATAAGAAAATGTGCTACTAAAAGTAAATTTTTTATAAAAAGGTTTATTCCTTTAGACGTCAAAATATGTGTTTTCATAAAATATATGTAGTAAATTTATTACGTAAAAAGAACCATTTAAGATAATATCCTTACTCTCATAGCATGCATGGTCACAGTGACATCACTATGAGTCACTGGTCAAATCACATCTGTGGCCAAAATGCCACCACTCAGTAAAGTCACAGTGTGATTGAGATGTGACTTTCTTAAAAAACTTTAGAAAATTACAAATATTCTTATTTACTTTAAAAAAAAAGTTTCTGGCAATTTAAATATCGTCGCTTTTGTCACAGTTTCGTCACAATGTTAATGTCAAAGTAGTCACAAATGACACAGATTTAACAAATTTGTGACACCGTGACGTCACAAACGAATTCTAATGCGGAAATAACGACTTCACATTTTAGTCACTGTGACTTCACTTCAACAATCGATGGTCACAAAGTGACAATGTGACTTCATTACGACGTCGCAGTACTAGATATGATATGAAAGTGTGAATGATGATATGATTGGATGTGATTGTGATATGAAAGTAGAATGTTTCTTAATTTTCCTGATATCATAAATCTTTGTTTGGTAATGTGCTGTTATGAAACATTTTTTTTTTATCGAAATAAATTCATTATGGTAATGTTGTTTGAAATTTAAGCTTTGAGTTTCACAAGAAGCTGTAGATTTTAAAATGATGGATTGCTGAAAAAAGTTGGATGAGCTAAAAAGTAAATTATAACTGTGTTAAATCTGTATTTTTGGAAGATAATTTTTAACGAACTTCTTTGCACGTATTTCCTCGATAAGATTTATGACGTCACCATGATAAGTGACGTCACCATGCCTTACGGGTAACATCTTTTACTAGGAAACGATGCCTTTAATCTTACATGAAAAGTGGCGATTTTCTAAAAACGTGATGTGAAAGTAGAATGTTTGTTAATATTTCTGATATCATAAATCTTTGTTTGGTAACATGCTGTTATAAAGCAATTTTTTATCGAAAGAAATTTATTACGGCAATGCTGTTTAAAATTAAACTTTGAGTTTCACCGGAAGCTGTAGATTTTATAATGATTATTGTTAAAAAAAGTTTGATGAGCTAAAAAATACATCATATCTGTGTTAAATCTGTATTTCTGGAAGAATTTTTTTAATGAACGCAGGTATTTCCTCAATAAGATTTATTTAAGGTAATAAATAAAGTAAGTAAAGATATTTCAGTGAAATAGTGCTAATGAACTATACCAATGTTAGCGTATTGCAAAAGGCAAAAGATTGTAAAAAATAGAATAAAATAAATTCCAACGTATGAAACAATTTTAATAAATGTAAATTCAAATAATGTATTTAAGGGATCGTCTCAAACCTAAAGGAGCTAATTTCTTCGGTTCTGATTTTATATAAAAAAAATGGAATACCAAAAAAAAAAAAATCTTTTTTTAATGATTACGTGAGTTTTTTATGTTCATGTCTCTAAATTATCGAATACATATTGTGTGAAAATATGTTCATATTAAAAAAATACTAACGGATATAAGAAAATTTACTACGAAAATTAATTTTTATATAAAGTTTTATTCCTTTACACATTAAAATACGCGTATTTATTAAAATATATTTAGTAAATTTATTTATGTATCGAGAGGAGCCGTTTAAGATAATGACCTTAACATATTTTACCAGGAAACGATGCCGTTAATCTTACATAAAATGTGGCGATTTTCTTAAAACGTGATATGAAAGTAGAATGTTTCTTAATTTTCCTGATATCATAAGTCTTTGTTTGGTAATGTGCTGTTATGAAACATTTTTTTTATCCGAAGAAATTCATTATGGTAATTTTGTTTGAAATTTAAGCTTTGAGTTTCACAAGAAGCTGTAGATTTTAAAATGATGGATTGCTGAAAAAAGTTGGATGAGCTAAAAAGTAAATTATAACTGTGTTAAATCTGTATTTTTGGAAGAAAATGTTTAACGAACTTCTTTGCACGTATTTCCTCGATAAGATTTATTTAAGGTAATAAATAAAGTAAGTAAAGGCATTTCAGTGAAATGGTGCTAATCAGCTAAATTACTATTAGCGTACTTCAGGTGACAAAAGATCAAATCATGAAAAAATATAAAAATAAATTGCAGAATATCATATAATTTGGATGAATGTGAATTCGAACAGTGCATTCGTGGTTGGATGAAATGAAATCCGAAGGATCTGCTTTGTGGCATATTTTGGAATCATTTTTGTTTCGAAAAGCGTGAAATTAACAAGAGTTCTTCTTTAGAAATTTTGTAACCAAATGCCGTCTTTCATTTAAGGGAACAGTGGATCTTTAATTGAGCAAAATCATCGCAAAAATGTATGTTTTTGTAGTATAATAATACCAAAAAATTTTTTTCTCTTTAAAAAATCATTTATGAATGTTTTAAAAAGTAAATAACAAAGGTAGGTGCATTTATAACAACTTTAAATCTGTTTTTCTCAAAACAAATTTTTCAGCGTTTTTAGATATTTGAAATGCTTTTGTCGTCGTAATTTTTATCAATATTTATGTAATTGATATGGAAGTATCCTTATATTAGTTAGCAAAAAATTGTGTAAGCTTTTTAGAATACGCCTACATAAAGAAATTCAAATTTGATTTTTTTCTTATTAATAGGCAAAATTTTGATGAAAACCGATATGGAATTTAGAAGAAAAAACTGTAAAATATTAACTATTCAAGAGATTAAAAAAATCTTACACAAATTTGTTTATAATAGAGTTTTAAGTGATAAAAATGCAAAAGCAAGAAAATATCTCAAAAATTAAGACACGAGCAGCATTTTAAAAACTTAAAACGTTTTTAAAAAATTAAAAATTTTAATAAGATTGGAACTTTTCTTGAAGGTGTTGTATATGCTTTTGGTGAAAGGTATTTATGCTTAAAATTTCATATTGCTTTGATGGAAATTAAAGAAAAAAATTAACTTCCACCGTCCCCTTAATGGTAAAAGTAGAATATATTTCCGAAATTACAGTTAATGTGGCAATTTTTAATTGAATTTTTGAGGTGACAGCGCAAAAAAAAGTAAACTTGTTGGCACGTGACAAGAATCGCTTATAACTTTATAAATATATGTATATCTTATATATAAAAAATGATACACACTCTTCAATTACAAATTCCGTCGAGCCTTGTTTGGCTATTTTATAATCTTATCCGTAAAATAAATCAGAAAATAAATCTGAAAGTTGCATTCAACACGATATATTGGAACAATCTTAACTTTTTGCATGGATTTCACGTGGCCAAGAGAGTATAAGCGTTTATCTGTTACGGTTGAGGAGTATGCTTATTTTTTGTCGTCCGATTATTTACACTAGGGATATAGGACCAGGGGGAGTGCCCTTCGTGGGGGGTCTTTCTAAGGGAACCTAACCCGTATTTACCCAAGGTTCGAAGAAAACCACGAAAACTCCGAACGGTTAGGCCGACAGCCGCGATTTGGTTCGAACCCAGCACCTGCCGTCTACCAGTTGAGAGGTCCGTACCTCTCGGCCACTGGTGGGGCTACGGTTGAGGAACAGGGTTCATTTTCCGGCGACTCCGGCGAAATCGCATAGGCAGAGATAGTGAGGAGTTCCCGGCTCTGTGCACGTGTCATCTTTTGGATACAGTATTATCTTAACAATCTTAACTCTTTGCATGGATTTCACGTGGTCAAGAGAGTATAAGCGTTTATCTGTTACGGTTGAGGAACCGGATTCATTTTCCAGCGACTCCGGCGAAATCGCATAGGCAGAGATAGTGAGGAGTTCCCGGCTCTGTGCACGTGTCATCTTTTGGATACAGTATTATCTTAACAATCTTAACTCTTTGCATGGATTTCACGTGGTCAAGAGAGTATAAGCGTTTATCTGTTACGGTTGAGGAACCGGATTCATTTTCCAGCGACTCCGGCGAAATCGCATAGGCAGAGATAGTGAGGAGTTCCCGGCTCTGTGCACGTGTCATCTTTTGGATACAGTATTATATTTTACATGGCAGACACCTTACTTTTTTATAAACGAATAAATAAGATGATACATGACGGGCTTACAAGCATGTAGTAGATCATTAAAAATATCACTTTGTCCATTGTGAAAGTCATGAAAAGTGTTTTATCCACTCATTAATGAGCCAAATTGGTATTCAAATACTTTCTCATGTATGTCATATGTCTACAGGCTTGGTTCGCTGTGGAGTGAGTCAATAAAGATTTTATCAGGTTAACGAAGTAGGTGGGGAAAATGGCCGTTTCTTACTCTGATTCTGACTCCAGAAATTTCGATGACCTAAATTCCTACTCAAATTCCTGGCTAGCTCAAATACCACTGTTGCTTTTGGTTAAAAGTATGAAGGAACGCCAAAAAATAAGGTGAAAATTTCTCTGTATAGAGATTAAGTCAATTCTCACTCCTTTTTATATAAAGCTTTATTCCATGAAATGTCAAAGCATGCATTTTCTTAAAATATATGTAGTAAATTTATTTACGTTAAAGAGCCGGATAAGATGCCGGATTAAGATAATGTCCTTAACATATTTTACTAGGAAACGATGCCGTTTATCTTACATAAAACGTGGCGATTTTCTTAAAACGTGAAATGAAAGTAGAATGTTTTTTAATATATCTGATATCATAAATGTTTGCTTGATAATATGCTTTTATGAAGCAATTTTTTATCGAAAAAAATTCATTACGGTAATGCTGTTTGAAATTTAAACTTTGAATTTCACGAGGAGCTACTAATTTCATAATGATGGAATTGCTGAAGAAAAAGTTTTATGAGCTAAAAAATAAATTATAACTGTTTTAAATATGTATTTCTGGAAGAAAAATTTTAATGAACGGCACGTATTTCCTCAATAAGATTAATTTAAGGTAATAAATAAAGTAAATAAAGATATTTCAGTTAAATAGTGCTAATAAACTATACTAATGTTAGCGTATTGCAAAAAACAAACGATTGAAATATAAAAAATAGACTAAAATAAATTCCAGCATATGAAACAATTTGGATAAATGTAAATTCAACTAATGTATTTAAGGGATCGTCTCAGATATAAAGGAGCTACTTTCTTCGGTTCTAATTAAAAAAAAAAAAAATAGTAAAATACAAAAAAAAAAAAATCATTTGTTTTTTAATGATTAGGTGAGTTTTTTATGTTCACGTCCCTAAATTATCGAATGCATATTGTGTGAAAAAATGTTCATACTGAAAAATTATTAATGGATATATGAAAATTTACTACGAAAATTAATTTTTTATATAAATGTTTATTCCTTTACACATTACAATACGTGTATTTATTAAAATATATATAGTAAATTTATTTACGTATAGATAGCCGTTTAAGATAATGTCTTTAACACATTTTACTAGGAAAGGGTGCCGTTAATCTTACATACAACGTGGCGATTTTCTTAAAACGTGATATGAAAGTATAATGTTTCTTAATATTTATAATATCATAAATCTTCATTTGGTAATATGCTGTTATGAAGCAATTTTTTATCGAAAGAAATTTATTACGGTAATGATGTTTGAAATTTAAGCTTTGAGTTTCACCAAAAGCTGTAGATTTTATAATGATGGATTGTTGAAAAAAGTTTGATGAGCTAAAAAATGTATTTCTGGAAAAATCTTTTTAATGAACAGCACGTATTTCCTCAATAAGATTCATTTAAGGTAATAAATGAAGTAAGTAAAAATATTTCAATGAAATAGCGGTAATAAACTTCATTAATGTTAGCGTACAGCGAAGGGCAAAAGATCTAAATATAAAAAATAGATTAAAATAAATTCCAACATGTGAAACAATTTGGATAAATGTAAATTCGAATAATGTATTTACGTGATCGTCTCAAATCTAAAAGAGCTACTTTCTTCCGTTCTGATTTAATAATAATAATAATAATAATAATAATAATAATAATAATAATAATAATAATAATAATAATAATAATAACAATAATAATAAAACATTTGTGTTTTAATGATTAGGTGGGGTTTTTATGTGTACGTCCCTAAATTATTGAATGCATATTGTGTGAAAATATGTTTATACTGAAAAAATATTAATGAATATAAGAAAATTTGCTACTAAAAATATTTTTTTTATAAAAAGTTTTACTCTTTTAGATGTCAAAATATGCGTTTTCTTAAAATATATGTAGTAAATTTATTTACGTATAGAGAGCCGTTTAAAATAATGCCCTTAACATATTTTACTTGGAAACGATGCTGTTAATCCTACATAAAACGTGGCGATTTACTTAAAACGTGATATGAAAGTAGCATGTTTCTTAATATTTCCGATATCATAAACCTTTGTTTGGTAATATGCTGTTATGAAGCATTTTTTTTATCGAAAGTAATTTATTATGGTAATGCTGATTGAAATTTAAGATTTGAGTTTCGCTAGAAGTTGTAGATTTTATAATGATGGATTGCTGGAAAAAGTTTGATGATCTAAAAAATAAATTATAACTGTATTAAATATGTATTTTTTAAAATATTTTTTATTTAAATCAACGGCACGTATTTGATCGATAAAATTCATTTAAGGTAATAAAGGAAGTATTTAAAAATATTTCAGTGAAATAGTGCTAGTAAACTATACAAATGTTAGCGTATTGCAAAGAGCAAAAGATTGAAATATCAAAAATATCATAAAATAAATTCCAACATATGAAACAATTTAGATAAATCTAAATTCGAATAATGTATTTAAGGGATCGTCTCAAATCTAAAGGAGCTACTTTCTTCGGTTCTGATTTAACAAAAAAATTAGTTTGGTACAAAAAAAAAAAAAAAAAAAAAAAAAATTGCTTGTTTTTTAATGATTAGTTGAATTTTTTCTGTTCACGTCCCTAAATTATTAAATACATATTGTGTGAAAATATATTCATACTGAAAAATTGTTAATGGATATATGAAAATTTACTACAAAAATTAAATTTTATATATAAAGTTTTATTCCATTACACATTAAAATATGCGTATTTATTAATATATATGTAGTAAATTTATTTACATATAGAGAGTCGTTTAAGGTAAAGTCTTTATCATCTTTTACTAGTAAACGATGCCTTTAATCTTACATAAAACATGGCGATTTTCTTAAAACGTGATTTGAAATTAGAATGCTTCTTAATATTTCTTATATCATAAATATTTTTTTGGTAATATGCTGTTATGAAGCAATGTTTTATCGAAAGAAATTTATTTTGGTAATGCTGTTTGAAATTCAAGCTTTGAGTTTCACGAGAAGCTGTAGATTTTATCCTGATTGATTGCTGAAAAAAGTTTGATGAGCTAAAAAAATAAATTATAACAGCGATAAATCTGTATTTTGGAAAGAGTCTTTTAAATGAACGGCACCTATTTCCTTGATAAGATTTATTTAACTTAATAAACAAAGTAACTAAAAGTGTTTCAGTGAAATAGTGCTAATCAGCGAAATTACTGTTAGTGTATTGCAAATGGCAAAAGATCAAAACAAAAAAAAAAATAATATTAAAAAATTTATTTTAATATTTAAAAAAAATATTACAATAAATTGCAGAATATCATATAATTTGGATGAATGTAAATTCGAACAGTGTATTTGTGGTTGGGGGCAATCCAATATGAAAAAGCTGCTTTGTGACATAATTTGGAATTACTTTTCATTCGAAAATCGTTAAAGTAACACTAGTTCTTCTTCATAGATTTTGTAACAAAGTATAGTTTTTCATTTAATGGTAAAAGTAGATCATATTTCAGAAATTACTGTCAATGTGGGAATTTCGAATCGAATTTTTGAGGCAACAGCGTAAAAAAGCTGTAAAAGTATTGGCACGTGACAAGAATCGCTTATAACTTGATAATTATTTTTTATAAGAAATGAAACACGCTAACACGCTATTCAATTACAAATTGCCTCGTTTGGCTATTTTATAATGTTATGTTTGAAATAAATCAGAAAATAAGTTTGAAAGTTTCATTGAACAGAAAATTTTGGAACAATTTTAACTTTTTTGCATGGATTTCGAATGGTGAATAGAGTATAAACGTTCATCTGTTACGGTTGAGAAACCAGGTTCATTTTCCTGCGACTCCGGCAAAATCGTATATGCAGAGATAGTGAGGAATGCCCGGTTCTGTACATGTGTTGTCTTTTGGATACTGTATCTTATACTATAATGTTAGCAAAGATTGTGTGTGTCTGTGTGTGTAAATTTTATCTAAAAAACGGCCCTAACGATTTTCGCAAAAATTTGAATTTTACCATTTTCGGGCATGAGAAGACCATTGGGCTAGGTGACATGTTCGTGAAAATTCGATTATTGGGTTTTTTTGGGTTATTTTGGGTCATAATGGGTCAGGATTAAGCTATTTATATTTAGAGAATGGCTGGATCGATTTTAAGGAAATTTTGTATCCAATCGTTTTTGGCAGGAGAAAACTATTGGGGTGGGTCACATGTTCGAAAAATTTCGATTAGTGGGTCATTTTTGGGTCATTATGGGTCAAGCCATTTTTATCTAAAAAACCGCTCTAACGATTTTGACCAAATTTTATATTTTATCGTTTTGGATTACAAGAAGACCATTGGGTTAGGCAACATGTTCGAGAAAATTCGGTTAGTGGGTCATTTTTGGGGTCATTGTGGGTCATGCTATTTTTATCTAGAGATTTTCTCACGCAATTTTGACTAAAAATTGCATTCTATGGTTTTCGGGTTCGAGAAAAACATTGGACTAGGTTTCATGTTCGAGGAAAAAATTTAATGGGTCATATTGGGTCATTAAGTGTCAAGCTATTTATATTTAAAGAACGGCAGAATCAATTTCATCGAAATTTTGCCTGTAACAGTTTTTTGACACGAGAAAGCTAAAGGGCTAAGTCACACGATCGAGAGATTTCGATTATAAGAGTCATTTGTGGGTCATGATGGGTCATAATGATTCATGGTTAAGCTATATCTAAAGTACAGGTGGATTGATTTTAACGAAATTTTGTATACAACATTTTTTTGGCACAAGAAAACTATTGGGCTAGGTCTCATGTTCGAGAAATTTCGATTTCTGCGTCATTTTGAGTCATAAAATGTCTGGATCAAGCTATTTATATTTAAAAAACGGTAGGATCGATTTTAACGAAATTTTGTATACAGCAATTTTTTTGGCACGATAAAACTATTGGGCTGGGTCACATGTTTGAAAAATTCAGATAAGTGTTTCTTTATTGGGTCATTATGGCTCAAACCAATTCCCATATAGCACACATCCCAGGAACCTCATCCCCCAGGCATTCCTGAGGATGCAGAGAATTGTCACCAGGAGGTCCTCAGGAACCAAAAATGTCCGCTTTACAGCTTCCTGGCCCGCTCCCCAAGACCTCCTTCAGGGTACTCCCCGGGAGGTTCTGGGGGAGATTTGAGGAAGTGATATAGGAGGACTTTGGGCAACTTCAAGGTCACTAATATCTTAAAAAAAATTAAAGCTATGATTTAATTTAAAATTTTTTAAGGAGAAAACGCGAATGTTTTATTTTTTCTATTATTCAGACGGATTTATATATACAGAGATTATTTAGGAAAAAATTTCTTACCTTTCTTTTTCGGGCTGGATTTGAACCCGAGTACCTTGGTATTCCGGAAGCGCGCTCTGACCGTTATGCTGTCGGGTCAGTAAGGAATAAAGGTTTCTAAGGTATAGATGCATTTTTACTCCGCTTTTGAAACTTAAAACTAGGAAATGTCCTCATATTTTGTGCCTTTTGCATACATTCAAAATAAATTTAAGTTAATAACTAAATAAATTGTCAATAATTATTTGTTATAACATAAATGTCTTCAAATTTAAAATTTTAAATGAAATTGTATTTTTAAATGATAAAAATGCCCTTATAGCTTTTAATACTTAAAATCCATTAAAATCGTTCAGTAGTTATAAAATTGATTATGAACTATATATTTTGACACACAATAAATGATGCAAAACGTTTATGATGATATCCCCTATAAAATTTAATTTTAGTTAATAAAAATATTATTTCCAGAAATTAAAATAGCAGGAGATTAAAACACATAGTTTATTTAAAATTGTGAATTTTACAGAAATTTTCATCGATTTTTTTTCCTTTTTCTCTTGGTGGTAGATGGTAGATGGGAGGTGCTGAGATCCAATCACAATCGCTGGGACCCAGTCGCACCCGTCGGCCTAATCGTTCGGAGTTTTCCATGGTTTTCTTCGAATCTTGCGTAAATACGGGTAGGTTCCTTTAGAAAGACCCTAACGGAGGGAAACCCTCATCCCTTGATATGTACCTTGATTTTTTTTTATGATTGACAAATAAAATCTAAGTAAATCCTTTCAAAAATGTAACTTTTTTGCTCTCTCTCGATCTTACTTTTTTTTTACAGAAATTTTTATCGATATTTTTTCTTTTTACGCTTGGTTAAAGGTACTCTTGTTATACGAATTTATAAAAAAATGAAAAAAATATATAAATTTGCTTAGTCTTTCTTAAGCGTTTTCTTTCCTACTTTTTGCTTTTTGAAATATTTCATTGTTGCAGTTTCATTCTGGGCCCCACACATGGTCAAGAGATCCTGCTCTCGAAGCTGATAGATGGGATGCGCAGAGTTTGTAACCAATCGCGCCTGTCGATCTAATTGTTCGCAGTTTCCCGGGGTTTTCTTCGAATCTTGTATTTCCTTGTGTAAATACGGGTTAGGTTTCTTTAGAAAGACCTTCACTGAGGGCAACCTCCCCCTTCCCTTGATATGTCCCTCATGTTGATAATTGGCCGTCATAAATGCAATCAATTAACAAACTCGTTTTAAAGTGATTAGGTATATTTTGGCGAATATTTATTAACAAATAATTAAATCCCTTGCTTATGAAATTCTTATATACGACGGTACGAGTTACAGATGTTTGGAGATTTACCACTTGTTGCGGGATTAAAAAATACTGTAAAACCACTGTATTATTTTATAGCATAGTAAAATATTAAAATTCTGTATTTTCATCAATAACACACCATTGTACAAATTTGTATAATGTTATTATACCAGAATTGGGTGTGAAAATCATTTGTAAAATTCTATCATTACACTGAAACACTGCTTGAGTTACATAAAATAGAAACTATTAATAAAATTATTATTTGTTAAAAAATCATTTTATTTTCTTATTGTTATAAATAAAATTACTTTTCATTTAAATCTCCATTTAATTGTCTTTGAAAATTGTCTAAAATTTTTATATGCATAAAAAATACAATATGCACCATTTTTCATTTAAATAAGACGGGAAATATTTTTGTTTATTTCTTTACATGTAATTTTAGAAACTAAGATTTTAGGCAATTTAAAAAGCCTAAAAGAACTGATATTTTTATTTAAAATATAAGATGTTTTCATCAGCGAATTATTTTTTAAAAATCCCAAATTAATATATGTATATATTTCTTTTACATTTACTAACAAAATTGTTTGTAAAACGCTTTTTCTTATAAATTCAGAAATAGTCTAAATTCTTGGAATATCGCACTTTTTTTTCTCTCTCTCTCTCATTGAGTTAACCGCAAAACGCATTCTCAGCTGACAACTGACTGGGGGGGGGGGCGAGATATTCTTGTTGAAAATTCAATTGTTGGTAGGTTGGAAAGGTGACTGAAGGTTGGAATGGTCACTTGGGGTATTGCAGCAGGACTAGCCCTGGTATTGCAGAGTTGCTTGCATAGAATATTCTCATTGTCACCGAACTTGGTCAAACAGGTATGAAGAAATTCCATTCAATTCAGTTGAAAACTGTGATAAAAATATTTGTTACTTAGAAAATACAGATAAATATTTATCTGTAATTTCAGAACCAAAAAATTATTTATATATCTGAAGTTTTCAAAATAAAGACTTCATTTTACCTTTCAGAATTTAAATAATAATAATAATATGTTTGATAATCTATAAAAGATATTAGAAAAATAATTTGTTATTAAGTACAACTTACATTTAAAAAAATATTAATGACAAACAAAACAAAATAGATTAAACTTTCAAAAATGACATTTAAATTGATGTTTCTATTTAGAAAACAATTTCTTATCTTCAATACATATATAAATTACACTGGATAAATAATTGATAATAACCTAAATTAAACTTTAAATTAGCCTGAATTTATATTTTTTTAACTGATTTTATAAGAATGTATATTTCTGAACAGAAAATCTTTTCAAATAAATCATTTATTGGTATATGTTTGGGGAGGGGGGGGGAGCGGCTCAATATTTATGCATTTTAAAATTAAATATACCATTTTAAATAAATTATCTTTGATTTTGTGTTGTGTGCTGTGATAAATATGTCTAATTTCGTCGGGACGTTTTTGCTTATTATATATATATATATATACAAAATATTATATATATTATGATATCAATATATCATATATCATTGAATATGACGATGTTAGGTAACAAATTGATAAACTTATCTTTTCCTCTATTAAAAAAAAAAAAAAAAAAAAAAAAAAAAAAAAATCCTTTCTTTTAAAGTAACTAAAAAAAATCATGATCACAACAGGATCTACATTACAGTTGAAGTTATAAATATATCGCCCCTTTTCTCATTTTAGTAATACTTAAACCAATCCCTTAATGTAACGGTCACCGAAATCCCAGCACATGTATTTCACTTTGTCCATACCTTATATGGTCATAGAAAACCGAATGTGGTTTTCTTATACCAGCTGCTCTACAATAAAAATGCTGCATAAGATGTTTTGCGCGTCGTACATATATTTCCTTCTCATGCTACCGTTCCTTATTTGGTATACATTCGCAAATGTTAGACCGCTTCATGAGCCCCAAAGCCTATCCCACAAAATTCCTTTGCTTTTTCAAATTCCAATATCAAGGTTTAAACTCTTTTTTCGCCAATTAGCGATTATCTTGTTAATATGCTAAGTACAAAAATCTCTCTCTCAGAAGAAAAATATTGCACGTATATTTTGGCCAAATATCATATACATGCCAAACATTGTAACCTTTGGCGATATCTGACAACTGATGTTATCTTGGTTCTGACTAAAAGAACGGCCACTTTCACTTTTTCTCTTGCCCCGGCTCTGCTGTAACCACCAGTAATTTACGCTGAGCGTCCTACTTTCTCGAAAGGGTGAAAATAAAACTTTACTTTAAAGAACCTGGCTGCATACTTCTCTTTTTATCGATCTACTTTTCACGGCATTGATGATAACTTGTAATAGTCAAATATTAAATCTGCAAGATACCGTAATTACCCAAGATTTCCATTACAAACTTTGGTGCTATAAGACCGTACTTAGCCCGACTAGAGGAGTATGGACGCTCATAGAATCCGGAGAAATCGCTGCTGTCTATAGCGGTTTCGCATCTTCTCTGCATGGCATGCGGTGTTTTCGAACAACTCAAGATTTATTGCTCCGTCGGTGCATCACAGGATTCGAGACTTATTCCTTCTTCTGTGGGTCGCAGGGTGTTGGATGCGGCAAAAGAGGCTCGTCCCTCCCAGTATGACAGTTACTCAAGCCTTAGCCAGCTGGAAAAGTGATGTCAAAATCAAAAGTTTTTTTTTCTTCGACCCTGATTGATCGACCTGCGTGGCTCCGTCCGTTGTCAACATTCATCATCGCGTTCGTATCTCGACGTGCTGCGGTCAACTCAGTGTCTTCGGCAGTTTTTTTTTCTTTTCAATTTCGGCTGCAGTGCTCGTCATAATTGTTTGTGAATTCATCATGTGTGATATGTGCTCCGGTCATCTCCGTGCTTTCAGTGGCGTCTATCAGCTGCAATGCGTGTCATAAGTGTGTGTGAAGAAAGATACCCAAAAAAAATGTGATATCAACGAAAGTTTTGTTTTCTTTTCTCATCAGAATTTTCAACATACACAAAAAAAAAAATAATAAATCCAAAAAAATTAGTAGCGATTAATGTGGCAATTAGTCGAGCACAAAAAAAGAATTAGTGAAATATATGCAATGAGGTGTTTGTGATAAATAAGTCATCAATCTCACATACAGAATTTTTCATTGAGAAATACGCAAAATATTAAAAAAAAGTGTGTGCCAATTATCTTTATTCCTTGAGTGCTTTCCGAAATGATTATCAATGGTACACACATAAGTTTTGAACGTGAAAGATGCTTGTGATCCCTGTTGACAGGGATGCTAAAACAATATACACACAAAAAAAATTTTTTTTGAATTTGTGCTCAAGCGAAATTTTATTACATCAATAATGCCACAACACTTAGATTTATGTTTTGCTATTATTATTGTTATTGTTTTATTTGGATACATGATTATTTAAATAACATTTTTTTGTTCAGAGCATTTCAAAAAAAAAATAGTAATAATGCTTTTTAATACTTATTTGATTAAACTTTATCTTACGGTATTAAAACATCTCAATTATAATCCTGTATCCAAGCATTAATAAGATACCCTTTATATTTTTATTATGCATACATACATTTTCTTACTCTTTAATCTAAAAAAAAAGGTGATTTTTTTCATAAAATTTTTTTTGATACAAAGTAAGTAATTTTCAATGTGATATTTTGTTCAGAGTCATGAGAGAACAAATAGATGTTTTCAGTAATAGATAAAAAAAATATAAGAGTAAGACATTTCTAATACTATCTCATTTACGAGCTAGATATTTTTAACTAAGTGCTTTAACAATTTTTATTATGGTATCTATTTTTATTATTTAAGTGATATTTCGTGTTTTTATTATTATTTTATTTGACTTTAAATGATTGTGAGTACCTTTGAAATCTTTAGAATTTAGTCAAAGGAATACGTGTGCAATTAAATAGTAGCCCTACACCTACCAATTAACATTTACAAATAGTTTTAAACCTTTTTTTTAGTATTTGTTGCATTAGATCAGCTACATATTTAACTGATATGGCTAATTCTAAGATTACTTTCAAAACCATCACTTTTGATGGCGATGCTAATTTGGTTGACTTTTTCTTCAACCAAATCAAAACATTAGCCAAAGCACACGGATGGAAGGATCAGGACACCATCCAGTTTCTAGGTAGTAAGTTATCCGGACCTGCGCTTACTTTCTTTACTCAGAACCCATCTATTTATAAAGCTGACAAATTAAAATTTGTAGAAAAAGAATTCAAAAAATTCTTTGCCCCCCCTAGTAAAACAACAGCGCTCGTGGAATTTAACAATTTAATAATGCTGCCTCAAGAAACGATTAGAAACCTTGCACACAGAATAAATATTCTAACTACTCGAGTACATGATAACATAAAAGATAAAGAAGCCTTAGACAATATTAAATACACAAAACTAATCTCGTGCATTCCACCCCCACTGAGAATTAAATTGCAAGAGGAAAACATTCTCGATTATGACACTGCTGTTGACAGGGCACAAATGTTGCAGGATATAATGCAAAATGAGAATGTGCTACAAACATGTAACACAACAAATCCTGTAGCAGACTCTATTGCTAATCAGTTAAAAATTTTAACTGAAAGAGTCAATGCATTAACATTAACAAGCATTCCAAATGAACAAAACATAGACGCAATTCACAGTATAACCCCACAAAATTCAAAACAGCGTGAACAGTATGCGAACAAGGACTTTAAAAGGAAGCATACGGTTTCACCTAAACATAACACACGTAAAAATAAATCTACATCACCACCCGCTTGCCAGCTATGTGCGAAGCGTGGCCACACAGCAAAACATTGTTTTAAATGGCGTAGAGCAAATTCAAATAGAAATAAACATAGTTATAAATACGACAATAACTATAGAAGAAATGATAACAGAAATGGTAATTTAAACTACTAATGAGATGTACTTCAGCTGATGGCTTTACATCTCAAAAGAAGTCTAACACATCAGCAACTTCAGACGAATTTCCATGGACTCATGACCCAACACTGCCTACACTCTGTCCAGACAGAAGGGTTAAATCCGTTGCTTCGCAAACAAAATGTGAAGTTAAATTGTCCAAAAATTCTGCATCACAAACAGTCGAAAACAATAATGAAGTAGCTTCACAAACTGTTAACATATGTGATGACAAAGTTGCAGTTATTTGCAATGTAAATAATTCATCCCCAACACTCCCCCTCATAAAGGCCTCCATTGCAAGACATAAAACTAACTTTTTGCTCGATACTGGTTCATCCATTTCAATTATATCACAAGATTTGTTTGAAAAAATTAAAGACAAACTAAAATATAAAAGACTAGGAACAGGCGTCACTATTAAAACAGTTAATTCAGATGTTCAGTTCACTGCATGCATTAAAACTTCTATTCGCATACACCAAAAGTCATTCTCGCATAATTTCTACATTGTTGACATATCGAATTCCGCTAACTTCCAGGGAATTTTAGGCTTTGATTTTATTCACAAAAATAGAATTGTGATAGATATTCATAAGAATAAAATGTCAACAAATGAATTTAGCATACCACTACTTGATTCTGCCTTATGTGAGAATGAAACACATCATCTTGAAACACATGAAATACATCAATCGGAAAAATTCCCAAAAGAAATTCGATTGGAGAATAAACTTAAACTAGAACCACAGGAAAAGAGGTGGATCTCCATAAAAACTGATTCAATTGACCCAAGAAAACATTACTATTTTCAATGTGAAACAAAAAAGAATATAATTTCTTACGATAGTATTGTAGGTGGTCAAAGTTATGAATCAGACATGGAAGGAACTCAAAACACAACTAGATCCCCACAAAAATTCCAGTTTTATGTTTTTATACAAAATTCATCTACTAAACCTGTACACATAAACAAAAATGCACGAATAGGAACTTTATTTGAAACAATGGACATTATGGACCCGTCACAAAACACAAATTTTCATCAAATTATGAATTCATGTGAAAATGTTTCGAATTTTAATCTTAAATCTCAGGATAACTTAAAGGATTACATTTGTAATTATATTCAGGCATCAAATGAAACATTAAATCAACGTAAAGAAGAACTAAAAATTAGTGACTTTAATTTAAATCATTTACAGGAAGAGAATGCAAAAAAGTTAGGAAAATTATTGCTTGATAATTATGCATCATTTTCCAAATCCATAAAAACACTAGGCCACACAGACAAGGTAGTCCCAAATTTAAAGTTTATAAATGACTATCCCATTAAAACATTACCGTTTCCCCTCCCACAATCATTACATAACGAAATGAAAGAGCAAATTCATCAACTTCTTGAAGCAGATATTATAGAACGAAATTGTTCTGAGTGGGCATGTCCCATTTTGCTTGTAAAAAAAGAAGACTGATCAGTCTGGAAAACAGAAATACAGACTCGCTCTAGACTTACGTATGTTAAATTCCGTGTTACAAGGCTCATCATACCCCCTACCAAAAATACAAACCATAATTTCAAATTTATCCGCATACAAATTTTTCACTTCACTAGACTTCAAAATGGCGTATCATCAAATAGACCTTCCGGAACAATTTCAAGACCCACTAACCTTTACATGTATCTATGGGACTTTTAAATATAAACGTCTAGTATTTGGTCTAAAGTCATCAAGTGGATTCTTCCAACATTTAATGGATTCTTTAATTGATGAATTGCAAATTGATGGAGTATATTCATATCAAGATGATCTAATATTTGGGTCAAACTCATTTGAGGAAACTTGTTCAAAGTTAGATAAAATACTTAAAATCTTAACTAAGTATAATTTAACATTGACTCCAAACAAATGTACATTTCATACATCAGCAGTTGACTACTTAGGGTTCCATATTGAAAACCACTCTATTGCACCGATTCAGGCAAACATTGTTAAAATTAACTCGTTTCCCACACCAAAAACTAAGAGACAATTAAAAAAATTTATTGGTTTAGTAACATTTTATAAATCATTGGTGCCATCATTTTCGGAAATTATTCAACCTCTCATTGATTTGACTACTCCTAAAGCTACATTTAAATGGACACAAAAACACCAAGAATTATTCAAAAAAATGCAACAAGTGTTCTTTAGTTCACCTATGGTTCGCTTACCAGATTGGTCAAAAACCTTTTACGTTAACACCGACGCATCTAAGGTAGCGATAGCTGGTGCATTATTACAGGAACATGAAGGACAATTACTTCCTATTGCATATTTTTCTAAATCTCTTAAACATGCAGAAAAACGTTACCCAGCTTTAAAACTTGAATTAATGGCCATTTATAAATCAGTAATCGCATTTAAGTACTATTTATACAACAGGAAATTTGTAATTTTGTCAGATAGTGCTCCCTTAAAAAAATACAAGAATACATGTAACCCTGCGGATTTAACTACACGTTGGCTAACTGAACTTTCTGAATACACCTTTTCCTTCGAACATGTACCGGGATCATCCAATGTACTTGCTGATTATCTATCAAGGTGTACATTTGAAAACAATACCCAAGATCTTAAATCAAATCCTGAACTCCTTAATGACCCTCATGCTTTACCAATTGTAGATAATGATATTTCGGACAATATCGAAGAATCCAATAAAAATAAACCCAACTCAGTAAATTATTTAATTTCAGGCAGAGATGCAAACAAGGATCCATTACTTGAAATATCAAACGACACATTTGTCAGTGAGCAAAGAAAGGACCCAAATTTGGCCGAAGTTTACAATGAGATTTTAAGAAATGGATCATCAAAAAAATTTCCGATGTACTTCATACATCCTGACAGTAAGGTTCTCATGACAAAAAAAGAAAACGTATATAATAACACATTTTCGTACCATATTATTGTACCAGACTCACTTAAGGCTAAAGTTTTAACAATTTGTCATCTGTCACACTTTGGGTTAACTAAAACATATGCATTTGTAATAGCTAGATATTTTTGGAAAGGAATGTATACCGACACGTTAAATTTTGTAGCATCTTGTACTAAGTGTATTCAAACAAAACATCACATAACACCACCTGCTCCACTTCAGCCCACTTACACACCAACCCACCCAGGACATACCATTGGGATTGACTTACTAGGACCATTTAAAAACGGACAATCAGTTTTAACGGTAACAGATCATTTTTCACGGCACCTCGAACTATTTGCTTTGCATACAACAACAACTGACTAAATTGCTAAATGTTTATTTGATTACATAACTACCTTTGGCAGACCTGCCACTATTCTCAGCGATTTAGGTAAGCAACTGACTTCTGACATGTACAACAGATTCAACGATACATTGGGCATAAAAATACTCCATTCCTCAGTAGGTCACCCCCAAAGTAATGCAATTTCAGAGAGAGTAAATAAATCAATAAAATATTCAATTACCACTTTACTTGAAGAAGGCCATTCTTTTGAAAATGCACTACGTATACATAAATCACTATACAATGGTTCCACACATTCTTCCACTAAATATTCCCCCAACTTATTACACTTTGGAAGAGAACTATCTTTATTATTTGATACTTTTGATCAAACTATTAATCAGCCAATCCTTGATAAGGGGATAGAAACTTACCAGTTGCTAAATGATTTGAATTCAATTTACAAAAAAGCATACACTATCATCAAAAATTCACAAGAAAAGAGAAATCAACACTTCCAGAAACGAGCGAAACTAAGAGTAATCTTAGAAAAGGATATAGTGTACCTCAAATCCGTTGATAAGTTTAAACCAAAATACACCGGACCTTTTATTGTGGTACATAAATATTCGCCAGTTTCTGTTTCCATTAAGCGTTTACACTCACCCGATGAATCGGCATTCAGAGTACACATTGACAGGCTAATTATAGCCCCCCCTAGAAATGATCATTTATGTGTGCGTCATGAGGAAAATATAAGTCACCCAGGAAACAGCTCCATAAAATACAACCTAAGATCTCGTTTTTAACACAGCCCATCACAATATTAGGTTAACATAGATTTACAGTAAATGCAGTACATCACACTGATACACATGTTGTGTTGGAGTTTCCTTTGAGGGAGTTCATGGCTGGTCCACGTTCTCCATCACAGGGGGCTTCCACATAACAGTTGTCTCTTATTTGCTGGGTTGTCGCCAAGATTTTTACTTTTCCCTTTCAGTAGTTTTATTGTTCATACATAATAATAATAATAATAGTAATAATAAAAATAACATATCACATTGCACATACATTAAATTTTAGTCATATCAAACATAATCATGATGCACAATAAATCTCTAACCGATTATGACAAAGCTGTTTCTCACTACTCTAGGATTGACATTCCCTTTCAGATATATATATATACCATATGTATCAGAGTTTTATTTTTTTATTTTTAATTATGCCCCTTCGAAGTGAAGGCCCGTTCAAAAGTCGCCCAAAGGACCTGTAACTTCATTGTGGTGAGAAACGAAATTTCGGATTGGTGCAGTTCACACCAATTTTACCTAAACTCCCTGTTTTTCTATGTAATGCGACGTGCGCTCCTCTGAGAAAGCAAAAGATTTCGGGAGGAGCAGAGGGTCCATGTAATGTGGGCTCTCGCCAATATTCCCACTTCCCATAGGGCTAGGCCATAAGCCGATGCCATCACCTTGTCATTTGACAAGATTTAGGGCAGCACCTTTTTTATGGATCGCGTGTCGCTTTCCTTTTTTTTGCTTGTCCTGTGTGGATACACGAATTTTTGTTTTTTTTTCTTATTTTTTTTAAACATACTCATTTGTCACAAAATACACTTCATCCATAACATTTCATTATTTTTCATATTATTATGATACACTTACATGGTTGCAACCTCCATTTCATATTTTTAACCTCCATTTCATATTTTAACCTCCATTTCATATTTTAACCTCCATTTCATATTTTTAACCTCCATTTCATATTTTAACCTCCATTTCATATTTTTAACCTCCATTTCATATTTTTAACCTCCATTTCATATTTTAACCTCCATTTCGTATTTTAACCTCCATTTCATATTTTTAACCTCCATTTCATATTTTTAACCTACATTTCATATTTTTACTATCTATTTCGTATTCTTTTAGTATAGATTTTCATATTTGTACCACATAATTCATACTTTTATTATATACTTCATATTCTTCATATTTTATTCAAGATTTCATTTTATCCATAACCTATGTTTTTATATTATTCGTGACCTATAGCTAACATTCTTCATAAACATATATATTATAAACAATTGATGGTACGAACTTCATGACTATTTTACATATTAAACATCTTCCTTGCATTTGGCGCCTTATCTTTGATTAAAAAAAAAAAGATAACCTGTATAAAGGAACAATATATGGTATACCTAGAAAAAAAAAAAAAAACAGGAAGAATGTCTTGTTGTGTGCAAAGTGCTAGAAATAAGCACAAATAGGCCTGAACTCTAAGCAATAAAAGGCCAATGTGTTCCGGAACAACAACAACAACATCAAAATAAATGAACATTTAAAAAAAAAAAAGAAAGAGAGACTCTGAAGATATATAAGCATATGTCGACATAATGTATAACTGCATAAATTCAAATATATGTAATCAATTCATTATATTTAACCAGCATAATTCTACACTTTTGTATGTAATTCTGAGAGAGACATTTTCGTACCGGGTCCAAAAAATTTTTTCAAACCCAAACCATTGGGGGAGATATATGATATCAATATATCATATATCATTGAATATGACGATGTTAGGTAACAAATTGATAAACTTATCTTTTCCTCTATTAAAAAAAAAAAAAAAAAAAAAAAAAAAAAAAGAAAAAAAAATCCTTTCTTTTAAAGTAACTAAAAAAAATCATGATCACAACAGGATCTACATTACAGTTGAAGTTATAAATATATCGCCCCTTTTCTCATTTTAGTAATACTTAAACCAATCCCTTAATGTAACGGTCACCGAAATCCCAGCACATGTATTTCACTTTGTCCATACCTTATATGGTCATAGAAAACCGAATGTGGTTTTCTTATACCAGCTGCTCTACAATAAAAATGCTGCATAAGATGTTTTGCGCGTCGTACATATATTTCCTTCTCATGCTACCGTTCCTTATTTGGTATACATTCGCAAATGTTAGACCGCTTCATGAGCCCCAAAGCCTATCCCACAAAATTCCTTTGCTTTTTCAAATTCCAATATCAAGGTTTAAACTCTTTTTTCGCCAATTAGCGATTATCTTGTTAATATGCTAAGTACAAAAATCTCTCTCTCAGAAGAAAAATATTGCACGTATATTTTGGCCAAATATCATATACATGCCAAACATTGTAACCTTTGGCGATATCTGACAACTGATGTTATCTTGGTTCTGACTAAAAGAACGGCCACTTTCACTTTTTCTCTTGCCCCGGCTCTGCTGTAACCACCAGTAATTTACGCTGAGCGTCCTACTTTCTCGAAAGGGTGAAAATAAAACTTTACTTTAAAGAACCTGGCTGCATACTTCTCTTTTTATCGATCTACTTTTCACGGCATTGATGATAACTTGTAATAGTCAAATATTAAATCTGCAAGATACCGTAATTACCCAAGATTTCCATTACATATATATATACAAAAACATTTAGCGTTTGACATTAAGATGCATCAGGACTCAATTTAGATAATTTTCATTACAAGTTTTTACAGAATACTCTTAAAAAAACTTACATTAAAAATATTTTTTTTTCTTTTTTTTGCACAAATATCTTTACTCTAAATATCAGAAAAAATATATGATATAGAAATGTCTTCTATTTAGAGATTTTAGTGTATTAATTTAGAAACTTCAAGTCAAATTAATTTCTTAATTAATAAAACAAATAATGATAAAGCAAAACGCAATAGGTTATTTATTAATAATTAATAATATATTGAAAAATGAACAAAATTTGATTTAAAAGATATATAATAGTAATTAGTATATAAAAATAGTAAGTAACTGAAATAATAAATAAAAATTTTTAATTTAACTAAAAAGTTTTAAAGTTTCAGCAATAATTAAAAATAACAGCAATTTAATAACAATTATCTAATTTGCTAATAAATAAGGAATCGAATAATTAATAAAATAAAATTAAGTCATTAAAATCAATACTTATTAAATTGCATTTGATATTTTATTAAAAAATAATTGAGTATTGTATTCCAAAATCATTCATAAGATGGCGCCAGCACTGTGATTTCCTGGGCACATCCCCAGGAATGATTAACCGGGTACATCACCAGGAGTGAATTCCCAGGTACTTCCCCAGGAGTAGCGTCCCTGGGAAGTTGTTCCGTGGGACGTTACTAGGAGCTCATTCCTGAGGATATCGTAAAAGATTCTTCCCCAGGGCGTCCTGATCTTGTCATTTTAGTTTTAGGAGGAATATGGGATGGCTTGGAGCTCCTGGGGAGGTATTGAGGAGCTTTTGTGCTATATGGGATTTTGTCTAAAAAAAGCTCTAACGATTACCACAAACTAAAATTTCCAAATTTTGTCGACCAAATATTGCATTCCACAGTTTTCGATTACAAGAACACAATTCGATTAAGTCACGTGTTATAGAAAATTCGTTAAGTGGATCATTTTTGGGTCATTGTGGGTCACGCTAATTCTATCTAGAAAATTACTTGCTCGATTTCGACTAAATTTTGTATTCTATAGTTTTCGGACATGAGAAAATCATTGGGCTAGGTCACATGTGTGAGAAATTTCGATTAATGGGTCTTAAAGGGCCTGGGTCAAGCTATATTAAAAGAATGGCAGGATCTATTTTAACGAAATGTTGTACGTAACAATTTTTAGACACGAGAAAACTAATGGGCTAATTCACATGTTTGAGAGATTTCAATTATAAGTGTAATTTGTGGGTCTTGATGGGTCATGCTAATTTTAGGTAGAAAATGGTTCTCAGCATTTTGATTATACTTTGTATTATATCGTTTACGAGCAAGAGAAAACAATTGAGCTAGGATGGGTTAGGATCATTCTAAAAATATATAACAACGACTTAATCAATTTTACCTAAATTTTGTAACAAAACGTTTTTTGTCACGAGAAGACTATTGGACTGATAAGGAAGGTCTCCATACTAGGCATACTCAGATTTTTTTGAAAAAAAAAATACTAATTAAGCTACTCATACATTTAATAAAGGATCAGTGAAAATTAGCGGTGGAACTGCAGAAGGTAACATGTAAAAAAATAAAATACTTTTGAATTTTTGGCGTGAAAAGACAAAAGTGTCAAAAGATTTGGCGAGAAGCTCTTTTTCCCGCCAAAAGCAAACGATTTTAATGCAACTGAAAACTTCTGGATTTTTAGAATCCGCGTAAATGGTGTTTGATGAATTTAAACATAAACAATGAGATAATTTAATATATTTATACTTATATATATATTAAATTGCATTATATTATTTGTTGCTGTAGTTATTTAATTTACCTCTGGAACAAATATTTTCATATGTAAAAAATTCTTATTCAGTAAAGTATTCTCATACATTTAAGCGTATTAAAAAATAAAAGCTACATGTTTCCATAGCAACAACATCGAATTGACAATGCTGTACTAGACTTTGAACTTGAAACAATTTTAATTAATTTAAATGTGAATTTCGTTTCAAATCTCAAATTTTGATGGTTAAATTTGAATTAAATACATATAAATATCAATATAACGAAATTATACTTAAAACAAACTAAACATGACAAAAACAAAGATATTTAATTTATCAAAATACGTTGAACATGAAACTTTTTCCCTTTAACATGCATTTGACATAAAAAAGAAGCATTTTTTGAAATTGTTTTTTATCGTCAACCGATGATAAATTGCCAAATAACGAAATTTTCAAAATTTTTTTACGGACAGGGAACGGAGGTGCCGCCGAAATTTTTTTATAAACGTATATATCCTCATGAGAAGAACATCCTGTATTTTTTCAGATTTTTCGGAGTATGCAGTATGGAGACCTTCCTTGTGAGTCGCATGTTAAACAATATTATATTAGTGGGTCATTTAACTTCATTGCTGAATGCTGTCAAGCTAATTTTACCTAACAAATGGCTTAAACAATTTTCATTCAGTTTTCATTCTATTGTTTTTGATTTTCAGAAAACCATTGAGCTAAGTAACATGTTTGATCAAATTTAATTAGTGGGTCATTTTATGTAATTCCGCTCAATGGTTACAAGAATATGGCATCAGCCAATAAAGTACTGGCAACATTAGGCCGAAAAATCGACTTTTATGATTACGAAAGCCAAAACAAGTATTTGGCATCAAATGAAAAAATGTCTCCAAATTTGGCTATATCTGGCAAAAAATATTGTCTTTCAGAATGTGAAGAAATTTTTTATACATTCTTAATAGAATTCGAGATGCATGGTTAAACCAATCAGAGTCGAGCTAAAAAAGTGATTTGAATCAACATCATTTCGTTGTAAATTTTAAAATAAAGTAAAATTTATGGACATGTGCATATAAACATACTTTTCCTATTGATTATTATTGATTCTTGAAAATAATACTATTATAAATAACATGTTTTACAGTAATAATACTGCTGGAAGCATAAGCATCCAGCAATCTTCCGTGATTTATAGATATATATATATAAATGGTATATTATACATATTGTATCCTTTGATATCTTTGTATAGTGGTTGTAAATACTAGTGTATGTTTAACGCTATTCATGTCAGGAGCAAGGCAGACCCCAATCTCAGCCGGCATCTAGTAGGCACCAGTTGGGCTCTAGCATAACAATCGCTTGACATTTACGTCAAGAATGGTTTATTGGTAGATTTACAAGCCAATTAAGCGAGACCCCACACGTTTCTCTAGTTTGAGGCTACCGTTCATTTTTCCGGCTGGGAGTGCGTTGCAGACAAGAGGGGCCAACCCCCCCACGCTCGAAGAGGAAGCTAACGAATCGTTTATCAGGAATAGGACGGGCGAGAAACTGAATGGTCATTTTTTCGGGCAGATGGATTAGCCACGCCCGCCATAAAAAAAAAGAAAAAAAGAACATAGACTGTTTTCTTGAGGAGTTTAGATGAAAAAGTTCTCTCCGGGAGGCGAAGATGTGTTTAAAAAAAAATCGTTATTAATTCCAAGGAGGACCTACCTACATCGCCACTGATCTGAAAATGACGTCCGCCACCGATGTGCGACCACCTAGCCTATGATCCGGAAATGATGTCCGCCACTGGTGCTGTGTGATAGCCGAGGATCTGAATGTGATGTTCGCCAGTATTGATGTGCGACCACCTAGCCTATGATCCGGAAATGATGTCCGCCACTGGTGCTGTGTGATAGCCGAGGATCTGAATGTGATGTTCGCCAGTATTGATGTGCGACCACCTAGCCTATGATCCGGAAATGATGTCCGCCACTGGTGCTGTGTGATAGCCGAGGATCTGAATGTGATGTTCGCCAGTATTGATGTGCGACCACCTGGCCTATGATCCGGAAATGATGTCCGCCACTGGTGCTGTGTGATAGCCGAGGATCTGAATGTGATGTTCGCCAGTATTGATGTGCGACCACCTGTGATGTTTTCGAATGAGAGCCTTAACTGAGTGCTGGGCACAAAATAATATGAAGGTACGGTTTTTCTTATAATTTATATTGTTTCCCAAAATGTTTAAGGTAAAATGCCTAGTAGGGGTTTCTGCACGCTCCAATTGGTATTCAATCTTAGTATTAAAACAATAATTAGACAAATAGAATTAATAGTGTTTTATTTTGTTTTTTTATGCTATCTATATTGAGAATATTGTGTCTTATGACGCCCAACAATTTGTAAAATAATTGTAAATAAATATATATGTTAGTTGTTAAAAAATTGTTGGTATCTTTTCGACCATGAGTCTTATTTTATTTAATTCTATTATGATCTAATTTAGAGTTATGTTTTATTTACGATCCATAAGTTAATTCCATCTACAAAAATATTCACAACGCAATTTGGTAATGAAGGCAGTTGCCTCACTTATATCGAAGGGATTAACCAGGATTGAAACGAACGATCACTGTTATTTTTTGTATTAGATATAAAAAATTGCATGAGTTTGCACTATGAATACTTTGAATTAAAATGATTAGGAGTGATTAACTTAGTTCATTCTGGGATTGGGCTATGCTGACATGCCGAAATAAAGATTTCCGTTACAGGAACCCAGTTCTGTCCAGCATAGGCCCTTGAACCCTATCTGGTACCGTGACCTTTTCGGATCAGTTCCGGAGGTTAATAATATTGTTTTTGTTATAAAAAGTTAATAGTAATTCATAGTGTTAGTTTTACTCAAAATTCTACGCGCTATTCATGGTTTTAATGTTAAATTAAATTTTAAAAGTAAAACTTGGTGCCAATGGAGTGTGCTACAACGTTTCTGACTCATTCGTCCAAAATGGCTATTTTTTGATGTGTTATACTAAAAATAAATATATGTTTAAGTATGATTATACTGATGATATTGTGATTTAAATTGAAAACAAACAATCTTTTAATTGTGTGTGGAAAGGTTTTAAGAGTAATATTATGAAATAAGGTTTCAAATTATATGATATATTTGAAAAATTTGAAAGAATTTTAAAATAGATTTTGCATCACATTGAATTTATTTATGGTATTTTATTGTAATGATTATATTTTGGGGGTACATGGCATTTTCTATGTTATTGAACAAAAAAAGAAGTGTTTTATGTGAATGTATAAGACCAATTTTATGCCGCAAAGGAAAAAAGCGGGAGTAGTATTACAAATGAAATAAAATAATAATAATAAGAAGAAGGGGCAGTTTAGAAAATTAAAAGTCCTTCCGGCAATGCCGGGAGGAAGAGGTAGCTTTCATATACTAATATATTTATTTATTTATTTTAAGGTAAGTTACATTGTTCAAAAATACTAAGCTCAAATTAGTGGAAATAATCTTTAAAAATTAGTGATTTTATAAGATTGAATACTAGTTTTTGTCAAGACTGAATATTAATAGGAATTTTTAGAAATTAGTCATCTTTTATTCAACCTGGTTTTATTTTAAGCGATTTAGAGAGTCACCAAAGTCCACGATATCATAAAATGTATGCCATTTTAAAGCAACATGATGGATCGTTCAGATCAGACCGTTTCAAAATGTCAGCCATAAGCAAAATTCAAAGTGCTATAACTCAGTCATTTTTTAAGATATAGACAAAATAAAAAGTGTTCTGGAATCATTGTTTTAAGTTCTAACACGTAAAATAAAAATATTTTTCAATTTTTTATTTTTTCAAATTTAATTTTAAATTTTAAATTTTTTAAAAAATTTAAAATGGCCACCATTTTGAAACAAAATGGTGGATGATGCTGGCCAACGAACTAGGTCGAGACATTTGTATGTACTATGTACATCCCAAGTTTCATTGAAATCGGTTCATAAATACGCGTGTTATCACGTGACAAAAATCAGATAGTTTCAAAATGTCAGACATAAGAAACATTCAAAGTGCTATAACTCAATCATTTTTTAAGATATAGACAAAATAAAAAGTGTTCTGGAATCTTTGTTTTAAGTTCTAACATGTAAAAGGAAAATATTTTTCAACTTTTAACTTTTTCGCATTTAATTTTAAATTTTAAATTTTTTAAAAATTTTAAAATGGCCGCCATTTTGAAACAAAATGGCGGATGATGCTGGCCAACGAACTCGGTCGAGACATATGTATGTACTATGTACATACCAAGTTTCATTGAAATCGGTTTATAAATACGCGTATTATCACGTGACAAAAATGAGATCGTTTCAAAATGTCAGCCATAAGAAAAATTCAAAGTGCTATAGCTCAATCATTTTGTAAGATATAGACAAAATAAAAAGTGTTCTAGAATCTTTGTTTTAAGTTCTAACACGTAAAAGGAAAATATTTTTCAACTTTTAATTTTTTCGCATTTAATTTTAAATTTTAAATTTTTTAAAAAATTTAAAATGGCCGCAATTTTGAAACAAAATGGCGGATGATGCTGACCAACGAACTCGGTCGAGACATTTGTATGTACTATGTACATACCAAGTTTCATTCAAATCGGTTCATAAATACGTTAGTTATCGCATGACAAAAATCAGATATATATATATATATATATATATATGGTTATATATATATATATATATATATATATGTCAACATTTGAACGGAGGATGGTTTTGAGGTCTGGGGGTCATGATCGGTGAAAATATACCAAAATTTTCCGGAAGTGCTTTCCTCCGGACGGCTGCAATAGGTAGCTTTTTACTTTTTGTAATGAAAGCTACCTAATAATTTGGTACTGATTTTCTATGTGTACTTTATACATTTATTTTGAATTTGATTGTATTTGGATTTTGAGGGACAGTGTATATATATATTTATATATTTTATTGTGTGTTATAGTAAATTTTATTCAGGAGTTAAGTTGTATTGCAAAGTTATTTGTGTAAAAATATATAATATAAGGGTAATGGATGTCAATTAGGACAATATATGCCGAGGAGAAGAGGAAGGAAAAGTTTACAAAATCAATCTAACCCAGGGGTAGTAACAAGAAATAAATCAAAATTGAAATCTAAAACGTTAGAGATTAAAATGGACGACTCGTTAAAACCGAATTTGTCGCAAATGTTATCATTGATTGTTCCCTTTGACGTAAAAAAGATTAGCAATGTGTTATTTTATTTGAAAGAATTCGATGAATTATTGGATCGGGTCAATGTAGAAGAGGATTTTAAATTACAGATATTAAAAGCTAAATTTGTGGGTACGGCCCGTGAGAAATTAGTATCTGACCAGACGCTAAATGAGGAAAAGAATTATACAGAGTTTAAAAGAAAAATCGTGGAATTGTTTCAGAAAAAAGATTCTTTTATCGAAGCACAGATAAATTTTAACTCAATTAAGCAACTCCCAAATCAAAACATGAAAGATTTTATAGAAGTTTTTAACAAGGCCGCATCAATGTATTTAGGTGCTTCTGGCCAGGCAACGGAGGTGGGAGCTAATAAACTATTCGATTTAATAAAAGCCAATAAATTTTTGGAGGCAATATCGCCAAATATTGCGTTGGAATTGCGAAAATTAGACATTAAAGATTTTGGGAAATTGTGCGAAAAAGCTCAGACGATCGAATCCGCGTATAAATCGACAGTTTTAGATCAGATTAATGCGGTAACAGCCAATACAAGCAAAGAAAATGAGGATTTTTGTACGAATTTATTACAATTAAATAAACAGCAGGCTACGGCCATAGCAGAATTAACCGCTCAGGTCAACGAGTTGAAATTACAAACGAAAACACAAGTTAGGGAAGATAATTTGAAAGAAAAACGGTGTGAAATCTGTAATACGAATCGGCATGACATTTCCGAATGTTGGTACAATTTGAAAAATTCAAATACTAAATTTCGGAACCAGGGACAGAGAAATTTTGCAAATAAGAGTTTTGGTGCGAATAATTACAGGGCGATGGAAGGCTATGGATTCGCAGCGCCAGTATCACAAAATTGTTTTCCCAGTGCACAAATGTATAGTGATTTTAATTATGACAGATTTCACAGGGATAGAAATTATCAGGATTGTAATAGATTTGAAAATTTTTATGAAAATTTCAATCATAGTTCTCCATGGAATAGGGATTCCTCGGATAGAAGTTATAATAACAGAGGTGACAGATCAGGGGTTGCACGCTACGATGCATATTATGGAAATCGTAAACAATCGGATGAACATAGGAGAGGGCGAAATGACTATTCCAGGGATGAACCGCAGCATGAAAGAAATAGAAATTCAATTCAGGAAAAAGAAAATAAGAGAGATTTTTCGGACAGACACAAAGGGAAAAGAAAGTCGAACTCGGGAAACTTTTAAGGGAATCTGCAGTTGTAAATAATAGTCATAAGAAAGACCCCGGTAGATTCCCGATAAGGGGGAATAAGTTCGTGATTGCTAGTGTGAATTCAGCGGAAAAGGATAAACTTCCCATCATTACATTACAGATTTTTGGGTTAAAAATTGACACGTTGCTGGATAGTGGGGCCGCAGTTTCGCTTTTATCACCGGAGGTTTTAGAGGCGCTAAAACAAACGGAGGCAAAAATTAAATACTTAGCGAATAGGGTAACAATCCACACATTCGATAACTCAGTCATACCTTTTCGGCAATGTATAAAAATTACATTTAAAATTAACAACGAGTTTGTGACAGGAACATTTTATGTTACATCTCATAATTTTCAAGGGGACTATAAAATGTTGCTAGGTTTTGATTTCTTGAAAAAAAATAGAATGATTTTAAATTTTGATAAGAAAACACTAAAATTAAAAAATACGGAAATTGCCCTGGAACCGCAGGTTATGAATAAGGAAATAGTTAGTGTAAATAGTGTAAATAAAAGAGGGTCGGAAATGAAAAATATCACCAAGGCAGTGCGCACAAATAAAATTAAATGTCGTTTTAAAGGAAATGAAATATTTGCGTGTATAGAGAAAGAAACGCATTTACACCCAGGACAAACGAAAATAATATCGTTGAGATGTCCTGAGGCAGTACAGCCTAATCAGCTGATTTTAATTGAACCAACAGAGGAATTTAAAAATTTAATTACGGAATGTTCAATTCATGAGGTACCAGTCACTAATAAAATTAATTTGATTGTAACAAACAATACAGAAGATAAGATTATAATTAGAACGGATACTAGGATCGCACTTATCAGTTCGGATTTTGTTAGCAAGAATAATTTAAAGACTAATGAGATTGAAAATGGAGAAATCTATCAAATTAATAACCTGGATTTGCAAGAAGTTAGGGCTTTGAGAGAAGCGGAGCTTGATAGATCGGATTTTAATTTAGATCATTTAACGGGGGATTTTAAGCAAAAGATAGAAGACTTATTGATGAGTCATGCACATGCTTTTTCGAAGTCTTACAAATCTTTGGGACAATCTTCATTGGTAGTGCCCAAAATACAATTAAACCACAATTTTCCCATTCAGCATAAACCATATAAGACGCCCCAGGCAGTTAAGCAGTATGCGCAGGAGGAACTACGAAAACTGTTAGAAGCGAAAATAATCGAAAAATCAGATTCAGATTATGCATTTCCGGTATTATTTGTAAAAAAAAAAAGGTACGGAAAAAAACTTGGTTCGCTATAGAATGGCGGTGGATTACAGGACGTTGAACGAGATTTTAGAGGGGTTTCCATATCCGGTACCGGACGTAAAAGATGTTTTACAGGCAATTAGTGGAAAAAAATTTTATACAACATTAGATTTGCATTCGGCTTTTTTCCAAATTATGTTACGCCCGGAGGATCGTCACAAATTAGCATTTGTGACGGAGTGTGGGAAGTACGCCCCGTGCCGCCTAAATTTTGGGCTTAAATTAAGTAGTACAAAATTCGCTGAACTTATGGATAGGGTCCTGGGACACTTTCCTAAGGACAAAGTAGGATATTTTATAGATGATGTGGTTTTGGCCGAAGACACCCCGGAGGGAATGGCACAGTTGTTAAAGGAAGTTTTGGAAACTCTAATTGATCACAATTTAACAGTTGAACCCTCTAAGGTGCAAATATGTAAACCGGAAATTGAATTTTTGGGATTCAAAGTTAATAAAAATGGATATGCCCCATCAGAAAAAAACGTGGGGAAGGTACAACGATTAACTAGGCCTAAAAATAAAAAAGGGGTAAAGTCACTTTTAGGTTTGGCAAATTATTTCAGAACTCTTATTCAAAATTATGCCGATATTGTCAATCCTCTAGTCGAATTGACTAAACAAAATGTAAAATTTAAATGGACTGAGGAGACGGAACAAGCATTTTTAAATATACAAGAGGCAATCGTGAGCAACCCTACTCTTAAACCGCCAAAATTTGATAGGGAGTTCTTTTTAATAACTGATGGTTCAAAGAAAGCAATATCAGGTGTCCTTGCGCAGGAGGATAATGGATACTTAGTCCCTATTGAATTTTACGGTAGAAAACTTAAGCAGTCAGAAACGGCTTACCCAAGCATGAAGTTCGAATTATTGGCTATTCATGACGCAGTTATGCATTTTAAACACATGCTGTTAGGGCGGAAATTTACTATTTTAACGGATAACAAAGATCTCACATATCCGCTGAAAATTGAAATGCAGTCGGATATAGTGGCTAGATGGATTTTAAATCTCAGCGACTATGATTACAATATCGAATACATCGAAGGGAAAATTAATCCTTCGGATTTTTTGTCTAGAAACTTGGTAAATAATATCACTAGTAGCAACGGGTTACAGAATAACTTATTCAAAGTAAATCTTAACTTGAGTGAAGAGAACATTAGAGCCAAGCAATATGAGGATGAAAAATTAATCACAATTATAAAAAAGGTTGAGTCAAAGAAAAACAACAGAATAACAAAAAAGTATAATTTAAACGAGAATAAAACGCTGGTATTAAAACAAAACGGGAAATATCCAGAATTAATAATCGTACCGGACGAGCTGAAGTTCACGGTTATGGCGGAGGCACATGGACCCCATTTTGGTTTTAAAAAAACATACGAAACTGTCAAAACTCGTTTATTCTGGTACGGAATGTACCAAGATATAAAAAATTATTGCACGAATTGCGTAAGATGTAATTGCAGTAAGCAGCATCAGACGATAAAAGTACCACTTGAAAAAATGGAAAGAAATTTACAAATCGGAGCAAGTCTACAAATGGATATAGTAGGAAAATTACCCATGACCCTTAGGAAAAATTGCTTCATTCTTACTATCATAGACGCAGGCTCTAGATTTTTAGAAGCAGTCCCTTTACGAAATGTGGAGTCCCAAACTATCTTGAACGTTCTAAATAGGTACTTCGGAGCCTACGGCTTGTGTTCCGAAATAGTTACAGACAACGCACAATATTTTCGCAGTGCGCTTTTTAAAGAATATTTGAAGACACTAAATATAGATCTACACCCAACAAGCGTCTACAAACCTTGTGGGAATGGTCTGGCTGAAATTATTAATAAATCGATTAAGGCATCCTTGGTGGCAATGTCCAATTCCACTCTTGAGTGGGACACCAGACTCGAATATTTTAAACTTAATTATAATACCACGATCCATCGAGCACTAGGTTATTCTCCTTCAAAATTATTCTTTGGTAGAGAAATTAAAAATCAATTTACGGTATTAAGTGCTCCGGATTTAACGTGCACTCAAGCGTTCGTTAAAAATAGGATAGAACATATGAGGGCAGTTCACCGGCAAGCCATAGCTAACCAACAAAAAATTATGGCGGAATATATCAAAGAAAATGATCTTCAAGAAGTTAAAAAGTTAGACGTGGGTCAAGAAGTGTACGCAAAAGTAATTGGCAAGCCTAGGGCTTTACACCCTCGTTTTGAAGGGCCTTTTGTGGTAGTAAAAGTTGTTCGACACAATAATTATGTGCTCCGTCTGAAAGACAAAATAAATGAGCCAACAATACGTCGACACATACAATTTCTTTTTGCACCCAAGGCTACGACGAGGAACACCAGAAAAACTAAGGGCGAGAGAAATGAATCAGACTCGGAACAGAATATTGAGGATTAGGTAAGGGCACGCTTACTTAGATATATAGGTGACGGAGGATTAGCTTGTACAAGACTGTCACAAAGACTTAATAAAAAAAAAAAAAAAAAAAAAAAAAAAAGGCTCCTTTCAGAGCCATACATAAAAATAAAAAAAATAAAATAAAATAAAATAAATAAGTATTACGGATGATAGGCAAATTTATATAAGATAAGGTGGATGAACGCATTTCCTCTTAAGATTAATTATTGAGTGAATGTAAAGATAGCTTAGATAGTCAGATTCATAGAACATTTTGAAATAAAATTATAACAATAATATTAATAATTACTTCTTTCAAATGGGTTTTGTTTGAGCGACACAGGGAGATAATACCTCTTTATATTTAAAGACGAAAAGGGGAACTTAGTTTTAAAAAAAAAAAAAAAAAAGGCCCTTTTCGGGGCCATACAAAAAAAAAAAAAAAAAAAAAAAAACTTTTGCAATAACTTTATCTTTCGCGGGGCAACCAACATTGGGGGGTTTTGGGACTTCGCATGTAACAAAATTCTTTTGCGGGCAGAAGATTTTGATTTACTTGGCCAAGGCATGCAGGGTCGTGAACTATCATTGTTTTTATTTGCTCCGAGAAGGATAGATTTTGAAATTGGGTAAAAGGGTTTGGAAGTAAATACATTAATAATAGCGATAAAAAAAAAATAAAAATAAAAATAAAACGGATATATAATAAAAGGGGTATAATAATAAGGATTATATAAGTAATAAGGAGACATAAGGTAGCATTGGTAGGATAAATAAATAAATAAATCAATAAATGTGGTAGCTTTTTGTTTTTCCCCTCCCTGTTTCAGTTTCAAATTAGTTAAAAAAATAAAAAAATAAAATAAAAAATAAAATAATAAAAAATAAAATAAAATAAAATAAATAAATAAATAAAAAACTTTCTTTATATCAGCACATAACAAAATGCTTAGAAGGCTTACACAATGGATTACTTATAGAGTTTGACTACTAACAAAATTTTATCGAAGTATATGGTTTCCGCGGTTATCAGAATGACATAAAATTTTAGAAATTGGGATTTTTTTTTCAGTGGACAGGTTATATTATATGTATAAATGTTATATAAAGAAAAAGGGTAAAACTGGTCTTGTAAGGTTAATTTTTCAATATGTATAAGGAATGAAACAGAAACAACAGCACTTACTATAAGTTTTGGAATAGTGCTAAGGGTGAAAATCAGCCTGCACAACAAAATTGCAAATATAAATAATTGTGTGTATTGATTTTATATTGAGATAATGTGAATGGTATAAAATGTGTATCATATATAAAAAAAGATTATAGTGTAGCATATAAATATGGTGATGCATTGGTTTGTACGTTATGATAACAGCCATACTTGTAAATGGAAAAATGAGACAGAAATGTGTTCTTAAACTATTTCAGTAACTAGTTTTGGACATATCAACAGCTTTAAAATAAATAAATAAATAAAATACATATATATATATGTATATACATTATCTTTGCTTTATTATTTCGGAAACTCGCGATTTTAGGCAAAATTATGGGAACAATATAAGTATTGATGCATAACGCAGAAGAAGAATCCTCACACATCAACAACCTCCCAGCAGGGGAGAGAAGCCAGGAGCAATACAATCAGAGACTGCGAATCATTGTGTTACGTAACCTGAACTTTCTTTACCGACATGGACAAAAAAAACAAAACAAATCTAGGCATTCTACGATGTTCATTTTCGATAGTGATGTACAGAAGTAGACAACTGATGGCGTTGCAAGTGTTCAATCACAAACAGACTTTGAAACAGTGATTGATCTTTCAGGATCGCCGAACACTTATAAAACAAAAAAAAAAAAAAAAGAAAAGAAAAAGTACTCTTTTGTCTGTTTATCTCTTTTTTTTTTCATTTAGTTAGGGGGGGAGATGCTGGAAGCATAAGCATCCAGCAATCTTCCGTGATTTATAGATATATATATATAAATGGTATATTATACATATTGTATCCTTTGATATCTTTGTATAGTGGTTGTAAATACTAGTGTATGTTTAACGCTATTCATGTCAGGAGCAAGGCAGACCCCAATCTCAGCCGGCATCTAGTAGGCACCAGTTGGGCTCTAGCATAACAATCGCTTGACATTTACGTCAAGAATGGTTTATTGGTAGATTTACAAGCCAATTAAGCGAGACCCCACACGTTTCTCTAGTTTGAGGCTACCGTTCATTTTTCCGGCTGGGAGTGCGTTGCAGAGAAGAGGGGCCAACCCCCCCACGCTCGAAGAGGAAGCTAACGAATCGTTTATCAGGAATAGGACGGGCGAGAAACTGAATGGTCATTTTTTCGGGCAGATGGATTAGCCACGCCCGCCATAAAAAAAAAGAAAAAAAGAACATAGACTGTTTTCTTGAGGAGTTTAGATGAAAAAGTTCTCTCCGGGAGGCGAAGATGTGTTTAAAAAAAATCGTTATTAATTCCAAGGAGGACCTACCTACATCGCCACTGATCTGAAAATGACGTCCGCCACCGATGTGCGACCACCTAGCCTATGATCCGGAAATGATGTCCGCCACTGGTGCTGTGTGATAGCCGAGGATCTGAATGTGATGTTCGCCAGTATTGATGTGCGACCACCTAGCCTATGATCCGGAAATGATGTCCGCCACTGGTGCTGTGTGATAGCCGAGGATCTGAATGTGATGTTCGCCAGTATTGATGTGCGACCACCTAGCCTATGATCCGGAAATGATGTCCGCCACTGGTGCTGTGTGATAGCCGAGGATCTGAATGTGATGTTCGCCAGTATTGATGTGCGACCACCTGGCCTATGATCCGGAAATGATGTCCGCCACTGGTGCTGTGTGATAGCCGAGGATCTGAATGTGATGTTCGCCAGTATTGATGTGCGACCACCTGTGATGTTTTCGAATGAGAGCCTTAACTGAGTGCTGGGCACAAAATAATATGAAGGTACGGTTTTTCTTATAATTTATATTGTTTCCCAAAATGTTTAAGGTAAAATGCCTAGTAGGGGTTTCTGCACGCTCCAATTGGTATTCAATCTTAGTATTAAAACAATAATTAGACAAATAGAATTAATAGTGTTTTATTTTGTTTTTTTATGCTATCTATATTGAGAATATTGTGTCATATGACGCCCAACAATTTGTAAAATAATTGTAAATAAATATATATGTTAGTTGTTAAAAAATTGTTGGTATCTTTTCGACCATGAGTCTTATTTTATTTAATTCTATTATGATCTAATTTAGAGTTATGTTTTATTTACGATCCATAAGTTAATTCCATCTACAAAAACATTCACAACGCAATTTGGTAATGAAGGCAGTTGCCTCACTTATATCGAAGGGATTAACCAGGATTGAAACGAACGATCACTGTTATTTTTTGTATTAGATATAAAAAATTGCATGAGTTTGCACTATGAATACTTTGAATTAAAATGATTAGGAGTGATTAACTTAGTTCATTCTGGGATTGGGCTATGCTGACATGCCGAAATAAAGATTTCCGTTACAGGAACCCAGTTCTGTCCAGCAAATACAGAGTGAATGATACAGTAAAAATACTATATCCAGTTGAACACAAAGTTAATTTTAACCGAGCTTAGCTCGGTCACTCCTGCTGTTTATGGATATCTGTTACATCAGTTATCATCATCAGTTACAGATCACAGTTATCTGTTACATGCCAGAGATCTTTTTTTGTACAAAAAATAAATAAGACGATACATGAGGGGCTTACAAGCTTACAGTAGATCCTTTAAAAAAAACCCAGTTATTTTATTGAGAAAGTCATAAAAAGTGTTTTATTCACTCATTATTGGACCAGTTTTGCATTCAAATACTTTCTCATGTATCTAATCTGTCTAAATGTTTGGTTCGCTTTGGGGGTAAGATAATACACATTTTATCAGGGCTGTGAAGTCAATGGGGGAAAATGGCCGAATCCGACTTTTAATGACCTAGACTCCGAATTCGATTCCTAGCTGGCTAAAATATTAGTGTTGCTGTTGGTTAAAATTATGAAGGAACGCCAGAAAAAAAGTGAAAATTTAGCTGTATGGATACTAAGTCAGTTCTCACAGCTTCCAAAGAAAAAAAAACAATATTTTCCCTTTTACTAATTTTTCAATTTCACATACCAAAAACCAGAAGAATCCAACAATCAAAATGTAACGGAGAAAAAAAAATGTATTTCTTATCTATAATTTTGAAAAATGGAAATCGTTATTATTTTGATTTAATTCGTGTCCTCCAGAGCAGATAAATTTCGATGGAGAGGGAAATAAATGAAGATGAAAATCGGGATCTACTAGAGTTTTTAATTAAAAACAGTTTTCATCAACAATGTACTTCAGTTAGTAAGGTGGTCTGGGGTAATAACGCCAGGCGGGGTAATAACGCCAAGTGCTAATATTTTGCATAATTATCAAATAATCTGGTAAATGACACCCATGTACTCTGCGCAGAAGGGTTTTGAGTCATATAAATCGAAAAAAATAGCTTCAAGTTAATTTGTTTCATTTTTAGGTCTTATTGTTTTTACAAGCAACTAAAATTAACGCTTGATCTAAAATTTGAGAGATACGTTTTGTGATGTGAAGACTACTTTTTTTATCCGGAAATACTTTGATAATTACATAAATTTGTAGTACATTTCATGGACTTTCAAAATGCTGTTGAAGATTTTGGATACCTTCTCGAGATAATTTGTAATTTAAAATGTACAGGGCAATAACTATAACGGGGTTATAACGCCAATCCTTGGCATTAATACCCCGGTTGATTCCCTACAGTGGCCGAGCTACATTCTAAATACTGATTCAAATAAATACAGTTAAAACTGTGCATTGTTTCTAATAATTCTTTTTAAGCGGTCTTTTTTAAGCAAAAAGAAGCTCACGGTCTGATATTCTTTTGCCTCATCCTCCCCCCCCCAACCACACCTTTATTTTTCTTATACTTTCACAAAAAATTGAACATTTTCAATAGCTTAGAATGCAATTTGTCAATTTCTAAGTTGTAGAGTTTATATTTTTAGATTTGGGCAATCTACATGCAATTATTCCATCTTATTTCATAGTTTTGTTTGCATGGCGTTATTACCCATATAGGTGGGTAATAACGCCAAATAGCATTGGTCAAGAAATCACGCCATTACATTTTATGAATACATATCTGTTAAATTATTTTTTTTTTATATAGATAGTCAATGAGTCGCTGTATCAAATCATATATTTGTTTGAAAAATACAAACTAAAACTGAGCCGTGAAAATTGGTAGAACCTTAACGTGGCGTTATTACCCCAGGGTACCTTATATGAGAATCTTTAACTTCGGCAATCTTATTTAATAAAAATAAATATTAATTTCTTTTATGGATTTAAAATTACATACAATTGGTTTAATTTCATTTTAAACTATCTAATAAAAAGTTGGAGTCGGATTGTTTCTGAGAGACTCCGACTTCACAAGCCTGGATTTTATGAACCCTTCAAATATAACAATACATTTTCTTTTGAAATGGAATTGTCTGCTATAGTTGTGAAGCTTAACTCAGTGACGTTAAACGGGGTTTGATTGTGTCAATACTTGTATGTGACATAAGATTATGAAATAAATATAAATTCAAACAACTGTCTCAAACTTTCTTATTAATAGGAATTTTTATTAAAAATTTAAATCTTATTAAATAATTATAAAATGTAATATAAAAGAGTTTAACGACGGACGTTCTTTTTAAATAATTCATTGCCATTAAATGTTACTGCTTTATTTTATTTAAGAATGCACATTTATAGCCATTCTTTATAAACTTTGGTCATTATAAGTCCCTATGCTCCTCATAAATAGTCCTTTAATGCTCCTGTAGATCACGTAGAGCTTACTATCATCAATAAAATTCATTAATAATTTTGCTTAGAATATTTTGTTTGCCTTTAAAAGTAAAGAACTATGTCAATTAAAATTAATATGTAAAATGTTTAAAAAGTGTACTAATACGAAAATGATTAAAAAATGCCGCATATACTTATAACACTTTATTAAATACATATTTTAAATTAAAATTAGCTAGATAAGCCAATCCTAAGTCATTCTTCTATCTTATACGTATATTTTTATTTTTCAAAAATTAGTTACACTTATTTATATTTTAATATTATTAATTCAATACGTTATCAAATTTGATTTTCATCTAGAATTTCTTCTTCAGTCAATTAATCGGAGTAAAATGATTTAATTTGGATCATGATATTTATAAAAATCAATAATTTTTCCTTATTCTGTTATCATCACAGCCGGCTGTGATCGACCTGGTAAGCCGGCTGTTTGCACAGCCGGCTTACCAGGACGCGGATTTTTGTCTCTGCACGAGTCGATGGATAATAGTATGATAAAAAAAACAAGAAAATTATACAATATGCGCTATCAAAATGCTCTTTTCGTACGCAATATTTCCAAAATCAAAGATGATCTGCTGGCGAAGCCAAAGAGGTACACGAAAAAAAATAATTGACTTCTATTTATATTTTTCTATAATTTTCGATGGTACAATAATGAAAATAGTACTGAAATCGCTTATACAGCGCTCCTTCCTAATAGATTTTTTTTTCAAATTCAGAAAGGATCTGCTTCTTATATTCAAAAGTATTCATACACAAGAAATTTAGTTCAGTTCCATGCATAATTTCATACAGTTTTTATTGATAAAGTAAAAAAAAAAATGACACAGACACGCAATTAAAGTGACCCGTTCTGCGGATTTTTATTTTTATTTATTTATTTGTTTATTTTTCAAATTCTTAGACGGCGTACTTACTATAGTTAAATTCTCTTACAAAAATTTTGGTTCATTTCTATGCATTACTTCAGATATTTTTCGGTTGTACAATATTGAAAGTAGCACAGCAATCGCTATTAAAGCGCCCTCTTCCGACGATTTTTTTTTAATTTAGGGAAAACCTTCTAGCCACAGCCAAACGCTTGCACAAAAAAAAAATTAGTTTAATTCTATTCATAACTTCATTCATTTTTCAATAGTACAATATTAACAAGTTGGAAATTTCATGTCAAGCTTAGAAAATGAGGTGAATTCGTAATAGAACGAAGTTATTTAATATCAAGATCTTGGTGTTACACTATACAGTCGGATGCTGAACAGCATCTGAAATATTTTGTGTGAATACAAGAAGTAAAAAAAAAGTATATTCATTTCATAAAATGTGAAGCAGTATTGTTTAATTTAAATGCTTTACAAAGAATGTTTTCCCCTATACCATTATGTAATAAAATACTTTTGTGTGGCCCTGTAACTAAATAGCAAATAATCATTGTACTACAGATTATGCAAAATGTATATTGTAGCACATACTTCACGTCAATTTTATTATGTTTGAAAGAGTGTAATATCTAATAATAACACATTGCTCAGTGGTGCACAAAACCGGAATTTTAATATACATTAGTACATATTAAAATAAAATAAAATTTTCAACGCTTCGCGCCGTCTTCTGCGGGCGTCTTCAGGAAAATATGAAATGGAAGGACTACGTTTGCATCTTGTTCGAGAGATATTACTACTAAATTAAAAATTAAATGAATTAAAATTTTAAAATGTTGCCAATTACACGTGAGTAAAAATTAAAATATTGCAAGGAAATAAAAATTTTAAGGTTTTATGATGTTATGCCATATTTTTGGTATATTGTATTCTAAATTATCATTACATGGTTTATTTTCACGTGCTATGATTTCGATGGATTCTATTATTTTACGTTGAACTGGGTTATTGCATGGAACTATGATTTTGGCTTCCTCAAAATTAATATGGCAACCCTTGTTCGCCAAATAGAAGCGAGCAAGGGCAGTATTCTGTTTATATTGTTCTATATCTCTACGATGTTCTTTAATTCTAGTTAAAAGTTTCCGCGTTGTCATGCCGGTGTAGACTTTTTTAAGATTATTAGATAAAGTGATGGGGATATTAGTTAAAGTTTATGGTGCAACTGTCCTATATATATTTATATTTATGAGTGTAATATCATTCAAATGCATTTTAACAATATTTTCCCATTTACCATAATTTAACAGAATACTTTTGATTGTCCATCTTATTAAACTATGCAACAGATTTTTATAATTTTAAAATGATTCGACAAAATAATGCAAGAGTCATATATTTAAAATTTAAAGGATTCAGTTGGATAGTTTTGCTCTGTTATATGCGGACAGACAAACAGATAGACGAACGGGCGGAATGAACGACGACTATAGCGGTTATATATTTACATAATTACGAACGCACCTAAAAAAATTACTTCAAATTCGCAAAGAGTATCATAATAGAAAGGTTTTAATATAATACAACTTCAATATTTTCCTATGTGATATTCATCGCTAATCCCATGTTTGTTGTGTAAGTCACATATCTGATAACTGATTTGTCAGTTGAAAACCGCTATTTTTGAAAAGTTTGGATGACCATATTCAATCAATGAAAATATCTCTCATATAAAAAGCCAAATTTTCAGTTCAAAAATACTACAAGCAGAAAATCGTGGCATTTGACTGTTGATACATTCTGACAGTCGATACATTTAAAATTAGAAATATATCGTCGTGAGTCTCTATTAAATAAAATACAGTGTAACACTTAGGGCCCCAAACAGGTTTTTCGCTCCAAAAACTCTCATTGAAAATGACGTTCCAACCGGTAATGTAGTCTGTGTGTTTCCGAAGCTAGAGAGCAGAAACAGAGATTTGGAGGCAAAATGGAAAAATGACAATATTTTTTCAAGGGGAAGGGGGAGAGTAAACGAAAAAAAACATAATTTCAAATTGCTATAAAGAAACAGTAATAACTATTAGTATTATTTCAATAGTTGCTGCAGGCTTTTTTAATTACTCAGTTTTATTGCAGATTTGTTAAAATTTGTTTTATTAATCAATATTAATTGAATTATTGATGGTATATTAGTCACAAAGCCTGATTTACCCAAAAGTATTGTAAATACTACATAGTATACTTATTAGAAGATAAACTAGCCAAAATTTGCTCATTTTAACGCTCCCATATTGTCATTTATTTTTATCAGTTTTTCCAACTTTATGTGAAAAACACAATTTATATTCACCATCAAATGTCGGGCATCTGGACCTAGTATTTAAATATTTATGAAGTCACATAACAAAGAAAGCAGTCAAAATATAAACTTTAGATACTTTACATCGCGTTTCTTTATACTTACGTATATATTTAATTAAATCTTTGAAAGCTAAAGCTGTAGAAACGACCGTTGAAAGAAATTAATTTGAGCGGATAAATTGCAATTTTAGCATGAGGATTGGAATGATTATGTAAAATAATTAGCATAAAATTATCCGCATTACCTTCAGATACTCATATTATGAAAATATATAATTAATTCTAAAACGCAGACATCCGAAAAGATCATATTAATCTAGATAATAATTGTATTAATAACTTATGAAGAGGTTTTTTTATTCATAAAAATTTTACCTGTAATGATAGATGAATATTTCATAATAAATCTTTTGAAAAGTGAATATTCATTAACTATAAACTTATTGTAAAACGCCTTTAATCTTTAAAATACTGCTTAACTAATTATTACCGAAAATTCAATTTAGTCACGTCAAATGAGATTTTTTTTTTTTGATTTTGTTAATAGAATGCTGCCATTTGAATTTATATAGTAATCACATCTGACAAAAAATAATAATCGGATACCTTTAAAATATATCGCATGTTAAATCCATTTATGAAAAATATGAAATATTTTAAGGCTAATGGATTGAAAAATCCCCATCTTTAACTAATGATCGAAAAATTCCCTTTTATTTGAAATGAATTAAATGGAAAAGACTATGAACTCTAATCTCCAGTTTTACCAGTAACTGGTCTGAAAAAATTTTTTAAATCTGCTCAAAAAGCAAAATGGAACAAATATAAAAGAACATGCAGCATTTTCTTTTCAAAAAATCTTGATAAAATAGGTTTCTAATCCAATTTGTAACATTTCTCATTCTGTTAAATATCACGAATTGAAAGTCTTTGATCATTTTTATTTCTAGTTCATCGCTTTATTAAGATGAAAAGAGCGGAACTCTTCACAAGCGTTTACATATATGATTCAAGATATTAAAACTGTTTGACAATCACCGTCAATTTTGTTATTACAATACTTTTCCTTTGTCTGTTTTAGAGGATCTGTGTTGATTGAGAAAATAAAGTATTTTCGTTAAAAGTGTTTTTTATTAATCAAAAGGACCAAAGGGTTATCAGTGTGAAATATAAATGCAGTAAGTCTTCATTACTTTCATTAATAACTATATAAATGATAATGATATATATATATTCAAAAACGAAAAGGTAAGAACTTCTAAATAATTATTTTGTTTAAAAGATATTACTTTATTAATATAAAAATATTGAATATACAGTAAAATCTCCCAATAATGAAAAGCTATGGGACCGAAACTTTTGACCTTTAAATAGAGGTGTCCCTTATTCGGAGTGTCCTTTATTTGGATGTTTCACTGTATTAATAATTGACAAGTTTTAACTGATTTTATTGAGTCATCTTCAGAATGCAAATAGAAAAATTGAATAGAAACTTTTTTTCTATTTACATTATTCTGAAGCTGACTCAATGAAAATGAGTTGAAACATGTCAATTTTTAGTATATTTTATTTTTTTAATTTATAAAGTAACATCTTATAATAAAAAAAATATTTATAACATAGGCCCTTACCTTTTCGTTTTAGAATATATATTATTATTATTACGAAAAGGGTTATGTCTACCACATTTTTTGCGTTACGATTTCAGGATTAGTTTCATATCGCAAACAGTCAGTATTAAATAATTTTACCAGAAAATTTCTAAAACAACTTTCTTATTACAAAATTTACACCCTTGTCGTAAAAATGTACCTGTATCAGCTATGCGTGTTTATCGGTATCTGGATTAAATAAGGCAAAAAAAAAAAAAATTACTGGTGAGAATAATCAAAAATTTTGAGTTTTTTACGATTCATATATAATATTTGCTCGTGACCAAGAGATTAATGTAATTCACTAACCAATCAAAAAATCAAACAAATTTTAAAATGTGGAAAACTATAAAAATTTAGCCGATGTGCTGTGTTAACTTAAATATTTTGACCCAGGTAAAAAATCAGTAAAAAAAAAAGCTTTAAAAAAACCTTCTGGAAAGTTCAAGGTATTTCGTACAAAAAACCTGAAAGCTATCTTAAGGTAAAAAACCTGTATTTCCCCTCCGCTTTTTTTGTCCGAAATACCTTAAGTTTCATTGAAGGTAATAAAACTTGCGTAATCCCTTGACACTTAGTCCGAAATACCTGGAGTTACCCTTTAGCTAAAAAAAACCCGGTTACCCGCACTAGGGGACAGCCTGGGAGGTGTCTCCTTCGGGAGGGGGGAAGGAGATGCATAACATGTATAAGGAGTCACAGGCTTTTCCAAAAATATGTCACATGGGGGGACCACAAAATTTAGAAATGTGACCCCTTGGGGGTATGGGGGACAAAGTTAGAAAAGAGAAACTGTAGATGCATAACAAGATTAGGTAGTTACATGCCTTTCAAATGGTATTTCACAAAACTGATGCCAGAAAAAGAGCCCTGCTTTGGATCCCTCGAAAAATTATGCCCTTGAAATGTGCAGCTTCTTTCCCCATTTCTTTGAAATTTTTAGATATTATAAATATTTATCAGAACACCATAAAAAGGGATCTAAAATGATAAAAATGCTACAATTTAAAAAGCATATTAAAAGCAGAAAAAATAATGAAATTCTTCGATCGTCCACAGGAAAAATCTGCGAAATTCATCCGTCGACCCTATGAGAAAAATTCGAAAATATTGCAAATCGATTACAGCTGCAATTTTTTTTTAACATGTAAAAATAAAATGTTTGAAAACTCATATATCAGTAATATGAAGAAAAAAATGATACAATAATTCACTCTTAAAAAAAAATTCCCAACATTTCCTTATCGTAAAAATTTTCCTGTATCAGCTATACGTGTTTATCGTTATCTGGATTAAATAAGGCAAAAAAAATTACTGGTGAGGATAATAAAAAAAATCTCAGAACTTTACGATTCATATACAGTCGGCTCTCGGTAATTCGAACTCTTCGGGACCACAATAAATGTTCGAATTATCCGAAGTTCAAATTATGGAAAATTTGAAATGAAAACTTGCTTGATATGGTGGTATTATAAATGAATTAATGTTATAGTGTTTTTTTTAATTTAATTTGTCTGTTATCATTAGAATATGACTTATTATTAAGTTAGAATGTATAAATACATAAGCTAATTAAAAAAATAGAAACATGCTCAATGGAAGAAAGTTTAAAGCGTCATTGATGGACAGACGGGACAATAAAAAAGTGAATGTCAAATGTATTGGATTATATGTATACTTGTTCGGAACAATTTTCATAAAAATAAAAAAAAAAGTTATTCAAATGATCTGAAATCCGTGAGAAAAAAATGGAAAATCGGAATTCTAGTTAGTTCGAATTAAACGAAGTCAATAGAAAATGAGTTCGAATTAATAAAAAATTTTAATGCTATTCTACCATTGAAAATTTCGCGACTTCATGTTTAGTTCGAATTAAGTGAAAATTTGAATTATCTGATTTCGAATTAACGAGAGTCAACTGTATATTGGTTGCTCGTCCCCAAGAAATGTGTGTAATTGACAAACATTCAAAAATTCAAAAAAATTTTAAAATGTAGATAATTGCACAAATTTATCCGATGTTTTGTGTTAACTTAAATATTTTGTCCCAGGTAAAAAAGTCAGCAAAAAAGCTTTAAAAAAAACCTTCAGGGAAGCTCAAGGTATTTCGGACAAAAAAAACCTGAAAGCTATTTTAAGGTAAAAAACCTGTATATCCCCTCCACTTTTTTTCTGTCCGAAATACCTTAAGCTTTCCTGAAGGTAATAAAACCTGCGTAATACCTTGACACTTTGTCCGAAATACCTGAAGTTACCCTTTAGCTATAAACACCCTCGGTTACCCCCACTAGGGGACACCCTGGGAGGTGTCACCTAGGGGGGAAATGGGGGTAGGGGGAAAGCAGATGCATAACATGTATAAGGAGTCACAGGTTTTTCCAACAATATGTCACTTGGGAGAGGGAGAGGGCAACAAAATTTAGAAATGTGTCCCCTTGTGGGGGAACGGGGTACAAAGTGAGAAAAGAGAAATTGTAGATGCATAACAAGATTAAGTGGTTACATGCCTTTCAAAGGGTATGTCACAAAAGGGAAGTCAGCAAATGAGCCCTGCTTTGGATCCCTCGAAAAATTATGCCCTTTGAAATGTGCAATTTCTTTCCCCCTTTCTTTGAAATTTTTAGATATTATAAATATTTATTAGATCATCATAAAAAAGGATCTAAAATGATAAAAACGATACAATTTTAAAAGTATATGAAAAGCAGAAAAAATAATGAAATTCTTCGATCGTCCACAGGAAAAATCTGCGAAATTCATCCGTCGACCCTATGAAAAAAATCCGAAGAATTTTGTATGTCGATTATAGCTGCAAATTCTTTTAACATGTAGGAATAAAATGTTTCATAACTCATAAATCAGTAATGTGAAAAAAAAAGATACACTAATTCACTCTTTAAAAAAAATCACAATATTTCCCAGTCGATTATTTGAAAAAAAGAGAGTTTTTTTTATTCCGTTGCTTTAAAATAATGAGAAATTTATTAATCTGTTGCAGTAAAAGAAACTCACCAGTGAATTGCGAGAAAAAAAGCTTGAGATTTTTTAGTCGGTGGCACGAGAAAAAAAATGCAAAATTTGTAAGCCGATTTTTGATGAAAAATCTTTAAATGAGTCACACTGAATATTACATATGAATAATAATTAATGTAAATAAAAAAGATTGCATGATAATATTAAATAGGGAAAAGTCACAAAATTCCATCTGCAACAGGAAATCATTTCAAAATTTTACTGATAAAAAAAGTGTAAACAAACCAATTCAAATTTTTTTTTTTCTGAACAAGGTTTTAAATAGCCCTTTTTTAAAAAGTTGTGCCCCCCCCCCCCCTTTTTTTTTTTTTTTTTTTTTTTTTTTTTTTTTTTTTCTAGAATCAACATAATTTTAGTATTGATTTGAGATAAAGATATCGAAGTGAGGAAGGGGGTTAAAAAAGGGAGCAGTTGTATCTTGTTAAATAATTTATACACACATATATATATATATATATATATTATGTTCCTTTTTTTCAATAAATTTTGCAATATTTTCTGCGACTGATTGATTTTTTTGGAGAGCTTCCCAATTCAGTGATGAATTCAGCGATTTTTTTTGCCTGTGATCAGATAAAGCATTTTGCTTTTTACTTACCCATCATACGTATTGTAGGGTAAGTCTTGCAATCGGTTTGAAAATCGAAAATTTTTTTTGACGGATTTACACGCTTTAGATAGTGGGGATTCCGAAAAACATATTTTTAGAAAAAAAAATTTGCCGTCCGTCTGTCTGTCTCTCTGTCTGTAAACGCTCTATCTCCCGAACAAATTGAGATAGAGACTTGAAATTTTGTATGTAGTTAGTATGTAAGAATGGGACGAACCCTATTTAATATCAGCAGCCTCGATTATCTGGAACTATTTTTTTCGGACTCTCGAGAATTCGTTCTGATGAAAGGTATATAAAAATTTTCGAATTTTTTTGTTCTAAGGAATGGACGTAAAAGAAAATAAAATAACACACATTTTGCATATAGAACAAAGTCGATCGGATTATTAGTTGCCGAGATATTTGTAATCTTGTTTTCCACATTCTTCGATTTTTCATGATCCTGAATTTCATTCAAATTTCAATTCAGAAGTATATTTTAATTGGAAATGAGACGCTTAATCCGACGCAGTTAATTGTTAGTTAATAGAATTATTCTTTTTGGAGTTGTAAGGATGTTTCTTTTACGCAGTTCGGTACTACTTGAGTAGTTTGGCGTTTTATATAATTTGCTGAAATTGGTACATCAGCAGTTCTTTAATATAGCATTACTATGTACACTGGTGTCCAAAATTTAAGCATAATTGGTAATTAAGTAATTATTTTTAAGTAATGAAAGAAATATGAATCGGAATGTGCTGAAACTCCAGGTGTGTAAACAAAATAGTACGCGTCACATATTTTCGCGAAGAGTTGTCCCCGAAATCGAACAGGGGACCGTCAACAAATTGAAAAAGAACGAAGATCTTTTGGATAACCCTGTCAAAACTAATGTAGCAAAAGCGTTCAAACTGCACATTATGATTAATTGGCTTATTATAATGTACTGTGTTAATTTTTACAAGGATAGCATGTATACTCGTAGAGAAATTAAGGTTTTTATAAAAACAGTCCTAAATTTTTCCAAGTTTTTTGCTTATAATTTGCAGAGTTCTTATTATACAATAATGTTCTTTTCTGAAAATATGACAAACATCATTGTACACAGTACCCTGTCATCAGAATTTAAAAATAATAAAAATTGTATGAAAAATGAGTATGTTTAGTAAATAATTTTTCATTGCGCATGCGTCAACGATATCAAAATGTCATTTGCATATTGTGTTAGCTAAATGTATAGAGCAACTTCTGTAAAAGTTTCAAAAACATAGCTTGAAAATTCTGAAAATGGGAGCCTATAGAATCAACTCAAAATCCGTTATTCTTAAAGGAAGCAAAAAAATCAGGGGTTTTACCTAAATATAGTTGAACGTGCAATATTGTGTAGGCACTAAACAATGGAATATGGATACAGCCCCTCATCTTTTTGCTTCATTTAGGGAATAAAGGATTTTGATCTCATTCTATCAACGATAATTTTCAGAATTTTTAAGCTATGTTTTTGAGACTTTCAAAAAAGTTGCTCTACACATTTAACTAACATAATATGCAAATGAAATTTTAATAGCGTTCACGCATGCGCAGTAAAAAATTATTTAGTAAACCTGCTCATTTGTCATACAATTTTTATTTTTTTTTAATTCTGATGACAGGGTATTGTGTACAATGATGTTTGTCATTTTTTCAAAAAAGAACACTATTTTATATTAAGAACTCTGCAAATTATAAGCAAAAAACTTAGGACTGTTTTTATAAAAACCTTAATTTCTCTAAGAGTATACATGCTATCCTTGTAAAAATTAACACAGTACATTACAATAAGCCAATTAATCATAATGTGCAGTTTGAACGCTTTTGCTACATTAGTTTTGACAGGGTTATCCAAAAGATCTTCGTTCTTTTTCAATTTGTTGACGGTCCCCTGTTCGATTTCGGGGAAAACTCTTCGCGAAAATATGTGACGCGCACTATTTTGTTTACACACCTGGAGTTTCAGCACATCCCGATTCATATTTCTTTCATTACTTAAAAATAATTACTTAATTACCAATTATGCTTAAATTTTGGACACCAGTGTATATTAACAATATTTAAATTTTGTTTATGAATTGCAATGCATTGTATAAATAGTTTCACATGTTTTATTTTCATATGCCTATCCATGATGGGTAAGTATTACGGTGGCCACCAACGACTAGTTTTTCGAAATGTTAATTTTGTCATTAGGCTGCCGAAAAGCTTTGCGAATGTTATAAAAAAAATCAAGAAATTAACCAAACAGTTGGCTATGATGAAAAAACAATTATTCAGTCCGTCAAATAATAATAATAATAATAATAAAAAAAAAAAAAAAAAAAAAAAAAAAACTAGTTTTGCCAGTAAGTTGTGCGGGAAAATAGGAAAATTCACCAACTGTTTACTGGATAAAATTAAATTTTTTCACCATCTGGGGGGGAGGGGGTGAAATCTGCACCTTCCCTGTTCTCATATACAATTAGTTATTGACCGTAATAGCCTAATGTAAAAAAAAGCCCTTTAAAAATAAAAGATTTTTAATAATAATTAAAATACTAGCAAAATATATGTGAACACACCCATAAGATTAACATTAGCTTGAGTGTTTAAAATCTAAAATAATCATGCTAAAAAATTGAATCGCTACTATTAAAAATTGGGTTACTGTTTACTTTTCGATTTTTATTACAGATTATATATGTATAAAGCTACTTTTACTTTTACATACCTCAAAAGAATGCTCCCATAGGTTTAACATTAGCTTGCGAGATTCTTTATGTATCATAAATTTAAATATATGCATTTTTGTATGATAAAAAAACATATTATTCAGTCCGTCAAAATAATGCCCGATTCACTTACTGATTACATGGGAAAATGTATGTGAACACTTCCATAAGATTAACATTAGCTTGAGTGTTTAAAATCTAAAATAGTCATGCAAAGAAATTGAATTGCTACTATTAAAAATTGGGTTACTGTTTACTTTTCGAATTTTATTACAGATTATGTATATATAAAGCTACTTTTACTTTCACATATCTCAAAAGAATGCTACCATAGATTTAACATTAGCTTGCTAGTTTCTTTGTATATCATAAATTTAAATATATACATTTTGTATGATAAAAAAACATATTCAGTCCATCAAAAAATAAGTGCCTGATTCAGTTACTGATCACATGGGGAAAGAAAACTCACAAGTTTAACCAGTAAGTTGTGCGGGAAAATAAAGAAATTCGGCAGCTGTTTACTGGATAAAATGAAATTTGTTGACCATCTGCATGGGGGTGGGGGGGAATCTGCACCTCCCATGTCCTCATACACAATAAAAGTTATCGACTGTAAGCGCCCAATGGAAAAAAAATCCTTAATAAAATAAAATAATAACTAAAATGGTAGCGAAAAATATGTGAAAAACATCCCCATGAGATTAACATTAGCTTAAGGGGGCTCAGGGGTTGAAAACTTTTCAAAAAATCGATTTTTTTATGATCTAATTTCATTATTCATTGAATTCTTAACTCAATGCAAAAAACCGCATAAAAACATTTGCATTTTTAACGGTGTTATAAGCATTTATGTATCAACACTTTCCTAGCCGCATCCATATAATTTCAACTTTAAGTCGCGTTTTCTCAAAACTTGGTTTTTGATGACTATTTGATGGAATGGCTTTTTTTTTTTTTTTTTTTTTTTTTTTTTTTTTTTTTTGCATGCATATAACATCATTATCTAGATTATGAATTAATATATTTTGGATAGGTTAACATTTTGAGTAATTTTAATGGAAATAAGTTGTATTTTTTAGATTTTTTTAAATTTTCAACTTTGAGAGATTTTTTAATAATTTTTTTTAAGTGATAGTTATATCCTTAATTCATAATCTAGATAATGATATTATATGCATGCAAAAAAAAATTTAAGCCATTCCATCAAATAGTTTTTTTTAAATCTTGGTGTTAGTCGTCAAAAATCAAGTTTTGAGAAAACATGACTTAAAGTTTAAAATTATATGGATGCGGCTATCTAAATATTGATACATAAATGCTTATAACTCCGTTAAATTTCTAATATTTTTATGCGGTTTTTTGCATTGAGTTAAGAAGTAATTGAACAATCAAACTAAATCATAAAAATAAGTCGATTTTTTAAAAAGTTTCAACCCCTGAGCCCTTTTAAGCATAAAAAATCTAAACTAGTCATGCAAAGAAATTGCATCACTAATGTTAAACTTATGAGAGCATTCTTTAACAAAATTTCTCATTTGCATATTGATAATTTTAAATGTTTTTTTCCTTGTTTAGAACAACTGAGATTGAATTGTAATTGGGTTACTGTATACTTTTTGATTTTTATTACAGATTATATACATAATTACTTTTACTTTCATATATATCAAAACGTTGCTCCCATAGGTTTAACATTAGCTAGCGAGTTTCTTGCGAGAGTATATCATAAACACATACATTTAAGTATGAAATGACTAACATACTCTTCATTTAGCACCCCCTCCGCCCTTCGTTCTGCCACACAGGGCATATGCGGGAAAGAAAAAAAAAAGAAAAAGTCATACAAGTGTTGGTATAATATAAATAAAAATATAAATAATAATAAGTAATACAATAAGTAAGCAAACATGGTACAGGCTCAGAAAAAAAAGAAAAGAAAAAAAAAGGCTGAACTTTCACGGCTTTATAGACTTTTGACAATATTAGCATTTTCTTGCAGCGTTTTAACGAAATTAGCACTTTTCTGTTTTTTTTTTTTAACGAAATTAGTGTTTTTTGTGAGCATTTTACGAAAATCACACTTTTTTCCACGGTTTTTTCAATGAAATTCATATTACCCATGATCCTTTAGCGATATTCACAGTTTTTCTCATCCTTTTTGACAAAACTCACTTATTTTCCACAATCTTTCGAGAAAATTCGAATATTTTAAGCGATCTTACACCAAAGTTCGCGTGTTTTTCGCGATCTTTCTTTAAAGTCTACACATTTTCTGAGTTGTTTGAGTAAAAAAATCTCTTATTTCCCCCAATCTTTCGACAAAATTAGCGATTTTTCTTCGATCTTCCGACAAAATAGGTCTATTTTCCGTTATCTTTCCACAAAAAACTTATATTTTCCTCGATCGTATGACAAAATTTTCATTTTCCTCGATCTTTCGGCAAAATTTGCATATTTTCTGTGATTAATCGGAAAAATTCGTGTATTTTCAAAGACCTTTCATCAAAATTTTCGTATTTCCGCCGATCTTTCGAATAATTCCTCATTTCTTCCCAATTTTTTTTACAAAATTAGAATATTTTCTTCAATTTTTCGAAAAAGTTTGAGTATTTTTCATAATCTTTCGACAAAAATTCGAGTATTTTTCATAATCCTATAATAAAAGCCACGCCTTTTTCCGTAATCCTTTGACCGAAATCGCATTTTTTTTCCGCTATCCTTTGAAGAAAACTCCGCTGATTAATTTTTTTTTTTCGCAATCTGACGAATTTTTAGGTTTTTTGCGATCCTTTGGAGAAATTCGTATTTTTCCCTACAGTCCTTTGAAGAAATTTTCTCAATTTGGTGCAGTTAGCACGCGTGTTTTTGTTGTATTTACACCCCTCCCCCTAATAAGAAAGCCGACAAATTTTAATGCATATTTGCATCGATCAGAGGGATGAAAAGATCCATTGCTGAAAAAGCGGAATTCAGCGTTTCCGCGGAAAAGCAGCATGTATGTGTAAGTCAGCCCACAAAGACAAATCCAAAAACTCACCATGTTGTAAAATGGTTGTAGGTGAAATAATAGTCAATTGGTTTTAGGAAAATATCATGATATGCAGTGGCGCCAACTTATATGGGCCCGTGGGGCCTGAGCTTTGGTCAAAGTTTGAAATTTTGTAAAGATTGAAAATATTTATCTCTACCCCTCCCCTCGCCCTCATTGAGTGAGCATGCAGCTTGCGTTTTTTTTAACGACCCTGTTTTTTCCCCAATATTTCGGCAAAATTTAAAAGTTTTCTTCAAACTTTAGCTGCAATTTGCTGTTTTACAACGAAATCTACGTATTTTACACGATCTTTTGACAAAATTCGCGAACCTTTAACAAAAATCATGCCTTCTCTGATGAAAGTCACGGGTTTTTTGCGCTCATTTGACGGAAATTGCGCCTTTCTCGTGATCTTTTGACAAAAATTGCAATCTTTTGAAAGAAATCGTGTATCTTTTGTGATTTTTTGACAGAAATTGTGCCTGTTCTGTGATTTTTTGACAAAAATCGTGCCTGTTTCGCAATTTTTTTTACTAAAAACGCAGCCATTTTGCGATTATTTGACAGAAATCGCATCTGTTTTGTGATCATTTGACAGAAATCACGTCTGTTTCATGATCCTTTGGCAAAAATCGAATCTGTTCCACAATCCTGTGATAGAAATTGCATCTGTTTTGCGATCTCTTGACAAAAAATTGTGTTCCTTTCGCGATCTTTTGACAAAATTCGTGTCTTTTCTATGATGCTTTAATAAAAATCGTATTTCTCTGCAATCATTAGTTGAAAATCGTGGGTTTTCGCGATCATTTGATGGAAATCAAGTCTTTTTCGCATTGTTTGACCGAGGCATCTTTTTCACGAACTTTTGACGAAAATTGCATCTGTTTTGGTTTCCTTCGACAGTGAATCTTGTTTTTTCACAAGCTTTTGAGAGATAATGCGCCTTTTAGCGATCCTTTGACAGAATTTGCATGTTTTCGCAATCTTTCATCACAAGTGGCATGTTTTTTGCGATTTTTTTCGGAACTGGTGTGTTTTTGGGATCTTTCGACAGAAAGTATGTTTTCTCATTCCGTTTACGTCCTCGGGAATTTTTAAAAGACGGAATTCCATTTGTCGACGGAAACCCTCATTAATGTAAGAGATTTCCAAAGAATTTGAACATTTTATTAGGGATAATTTTTGTTGATTGAAATTTTTGCATGTATTACTGTTCGAATTTTGACTGAAGAACAAATTATGGCGATTTTTAGAATAGTAGATTTTGAAAACATTTTTTTCTTTTCTTTTACAGGAAATTTTCGGAGATTGAAACTTTTGAGTGTGTTAGAGTTAGAGGTGAAATTGTTAATTGTATTAAGTTTAGAAATGTTAATTAAAAATTTTAACTAGAACAGACTTCAAAATAATTTAGAGACTTTTGTTTTCTTTAACGGGATTTTTGGATAAGAATGAAAAATTTTAATTTTAAATGGTAATTAAGAATCTCAATGAGGGGACTTTAAAATAATTTTAAGATTTTTCTTTTACAGAACTGGATTTTTATATCGACATTTCAAATTATAATTTTAAATAATTAAAAATTTTAACAAGGGTAATTTAGAATTTTTTATTAAACCGGTGGAAGACATTAGATTTCTCGGAATTATCTAAAATATTAATTTAAAAATAAAAATAGTAATAAATAGTATGAAAAAATGCAGACATATCAAAATCTTAGATGTCATAATGTGCAATGATAAACTCTATAAAACCTTCAAGTAAAAACTTCATATTGCCTGCGTGAGAAACAGTTTCATTTTCCTTCAAAATACCGAAAATGATTTCACGAAAATTTTCTAAGTCATTGAAGGAAATTTAAAGGTAATAATTTGTCCATAGAAACTTGTATGAAAACTTTTAAAAAGCTGTATACTTCTCTTAAGGTACCCTTTAGTTTTCATTTTCCTTCTAAATACCCGCAAAATCCTTCAAATGCCTGCAAAATCTCAAAATATTTAAAGGTTTTTTGCTGATTTTTTTAACCTGGGGATTATTACACAGATGTATGCGTATTTTTCATATGGGTATTTCCATGAGCACTTGTCGTGTAAGTGACATTAATAAATGCCCCCCCCCCACTTATTTTCGAAAAAAAATACTTGGCCTTATTCAATTAATGAGATATATACGATAAAATAAGTCCCATATTCCGTTTTAAAATACTGGTATCCAGAATCGCCAGTTAGTAGATTACACGACATATGCCTTATGAAAATACCCATACTGCACTAAAATATGCGTAAGAACAAAATAATTCAGAAGAAATATCTTTATCATCTTTGTATCAACATTGTTATTGTTATAATTTTTCATTGTCGGTTTGAAATCATAGATGTTGACTAAGAAAATAAAGTATTTTCTTTAAAAGTTATTTTTTAGTCAATATAACGAAAGTCTTATGCCTAATAAATCTTTCGCGTTATGATTTCTTTATTAGTTTAATATCATATGGAGTCAGTATTAAATAGGTATACCAGTAAATTTATCAAATTACATTTTTGTTACAAAATTTAAACACTTCTCGTAAAAAAATACCTGTATTCGCTATTTTGATTCTTATCGGTACTAATAAGGCAAAATATTTACTGGTGAGAATAATCAAAGATACCTTATGCTGCATGTATTATATTGATCGGATCCCCAGAAGGTTAATTTAATGTGTAAATTATTAACCTTTCAAAAATTCAAACAAATTTGTAAATGTAGAAAATTATGCGAATATAGCTGATGTGATATGTTAATTTAAATTTCAATTTTTGAATATTACATAAATGTATGCGTATCTTTCATATTACACGCAATATATACGTAATAATACGTAGCATTTAAACGCAGGTATATACGTAAAAACAGAATAATTTACAAAAAATATGTTTATCATTTTTGTGCCAACATTGTTATTGCTATGCTTTTCCGTTGTCTGTTTGAGAACATCTGACTGAGAAAATAAAGTATGATTGTAAAAAAGTATGTTGACTGTAAAAAATAAAATATTTTCTTTAAAAGTTATTTTTTTAATCAATAGACCGATAGAGTTATGTCTAATCTTTTTTTTCGTGTTATCATTTCATTATTACTTTAATATTATATAGAGTCAGTATTAAAAAGGTATATGAGTATTTTTGTAAAATTACATTTTTGTTATAAAGGTTACAGTATTTTCTTTAAAAGTTAACGAAAGAATAGAACGAAAGAATTATGTCTAATGTATTTTTAGCGCCATGATTTCATTAATAGTTTAATATCATGTTGAATCAGAATTAAATAAGTAAATGAGTATTTTTGTAAAATTATATTTTTGTTACAAAATTTAGACACATCTTGTAAAAAATTACCTGTATCATCTATGTTTGTTTATCGGTACTCGGATGAAATAAGGCAAAAAATATACTGATGAGAATAATCAAAGATTCTAAACATTTATGATGCACGTATATAGATCGCTAGTCCCCAAGAGGTTAATGTCGTGTGTAATTCACTAATCATTCAAAAATTCGAACAAATTTATGAATGTAGAAAATTGTACGAGCTTAGCCAATATGCTATGTAAATCCACAGATTTTGAATATTACACAAATGTATGCGTATTTTGCATATTGCACCGAAATATACGTAACATTTATATACAGATATACGCGTAAGAACAGATTAATTCACGAAAATATGCGTGGACATTTTTGTGTAAGAATAGAATGTTACACAGATAAACTGTAAGATTAGAGTATATGACAAAATTACACAACTGTGTGCGGAGTTGAATATCACAAACGGTAAAAATGTATATGAACCTTTTAAAGGCAAGGCATTTCTGTTCTAAAAATGTTCAAATAATTAATTTGCACTGCTATTGTCGAACAAATTTATCGGTTAATAATCAAAGGTTCTTTTCACACATATTATGAGATTGAATTTGTAATAAAAACTTACTGGTGCTTTATTGAAATTTAGGCATTAAAATAAACCGTCTGCAGACTGGAAATGGCGCCCCTCAAGGGTTTAAAAATGCATTTTTAATTTAATTTATATATCGTCTTTTTCTAACATGTGTTAATCTCTATTGAAATTATATATTATTCGCAGAAATTTTCCACAAATGAAAATAATTGAATAATTGGCGTTTATATGTTACGATAAAGGTCTGTAAAACTGTACTACTGGTATATGTTTATTTTTCCATTGATTGTGTGTTAACATGCCTAAAACTGAAATCGGAAGATCTTTTGAGGTTCATAAAAAATTGGAATAATTAAATGTTTTATCATTACATTTATTTAAAATACGAAAATAAGATAACACTTTAAAGAAAAGCTTCTATTGAAAAAAATAAGGAAATCACTAAATATTTAGAACTATTTCAGGTAATATAAATACAAGTTTTTGAAATTTTAATTATTTACAATAGATTTTGATTTATTTTTGTAAATCAAAGTGTATCAAAATGCTTAAAAATTAATAACATTTATGTATTTATTGCTCCATTTCACTTATCATATAATTTCGAAATGCGTATAAATCACATGATAATAACAAACGTATTTTGGGATTCACATTCTGCTACAACTATTCAGTTTCGTTTGTTGGTTCCATAGATGCATTAAATAGCGAGTAGTTTCTTTGTAAGATTTGATTACTTAAGATATTTTGCATCTTAAATGAAGCGAAAAGCAACATCCTCTCTACTTAACCTCTTCGAGCGGAAACTTTTAAATATTTTTCACTGTTTTTTAAAAAGAGGTATTTGTGCCTTTTTAAATCGAGAAAATGCACCGATTAAATGAGGCAAATTTAACAGTAAAATTTTACTGGTAGGCGTAAACACAGATTCCTGAGCCTGTTTGTGGCATATATACCTGTTGCTGGTCTCCAAAAAGTAAATAAAGTTGCATTTTAGTTCACTTCATTTAGAAAAGATTATTTCGATGAGCAATATATAAATAATTAAATAAGATAACTAAATAAGACACAATTCTACTAAATATGATCACTAGAATATTGCTAAATTTGGTGAGTAATAAGTAAATCATTAAACGTTTTCTAATAATCCAACATAATATAAATACAAGGTTACGAATTTTTAAATATTTAAAATATGATTTGATTTATTTTTTTAAGTCAAAATATATTAAAAATTAAAAAAAAACGAATATTATATATGTACATTTTGAAATTCTTATAATATTGAAATGAAAATAAATCAGATTATAATAATAAACGTATTTTGGGATTCTCATTCTACTACAAGTATCCAGTTTCTCTTGTTGGTTCCATAAATGCATCAAATAATGAACAATTCATTTGTAAGATTTGATTATTTAAGACTTTATGCATCTTAAATGAAGCGAAACGCACCATTCTCTCTTCTTAAGAAAGTAGCATTTCAGTTCATTTCATTTAGAAAAGCTTATTTTGAGGAGATCATCTAATAGGGTGGAAGATCTTAACAAGGGTTTACAATTTGGACATTCCTTTATACCATTGCTAATGCACTTAGTGACTAAAATAGCATGATAAAACGTCATTTATTATAATGGTACTAACTTTGATATGGAATAATGTATCCATAGTTTTAATTAGACTATATAATGCTTTATTTTTATCAATTTCATAGTATAGAGATTATTGGATTTTCGAAAATATTGATGAAACATCATTGATATTTGGATATATTTATATTATAATTGTTGATTGTGCAATAATTTAGTTTGGAGTTAAAATAAAATATTTCATTCAAGATTCATGAGTACATCCTTTACAGTTCGGGAGATAAAATAACAAAAAGACACCATAGTTTACAGATTGGTTGTTTGTGTAAGGTTTAATCTGAAATCGTAAGATACTTTGAGATTTATACAAAAAAAAAATGGAATAATTAAAGATTTTACTATTGATATAATTAAAAATGCGATAACAAGATAATATTTTACAGTACACTTCTATTGAAAAAACAAATAAAACTCATCCTTTAGCATTTAAAATCATTTCAGGTAATATAGTTACAAAGTTATGATAATTTAAATATCTTCAGTGTATTTTCATTTATTTTTGCGAAAGCAAAGTGTTTTGAAATGTTTTAAAACGAAGAACATATACATATTTATTGCTTTCATTATTTTTTCCTATAATTTTGAAATGGAAATAAATAGGAATATTGAAATAATATAATTATAAGATTATAAATATTTATATATTTACAAAATATTATTTTTTATTTTTGCTAAATCAAAGTATTTATAGTAAAGTAAATGTACTGCCTGTGACAATATAGTTCGGTGAGTGGTCCTGTAACATTAAAGTAAATGAAATATTAGCGAAAGTCCCCATACCATCCTTCGAGATATTCATCTCTCGAAACTATGCATTGCTGAGATCTGTTGTACATGTTCCGGGAAATTCGCAAGAAGTCATTTTTTGGGATGGAGTTCAAAAGCTTCGTGTCGTTTCGTTGGATGTCAGCAATATAGTCAATTCACTTTCAAAGAGAGTTTCAGTGGTAAAATTAGGAAGAAGCCTGGAGGATTAAGATCGGGCGAGTATGGTGGGTGTTCAATTTGCACCATTCTTCATGAATTTCTTTCGGTGTCTTGCCAAGCTGAAACCAAACTTTAAACTGATCTTTTGTTTGATCATTCATTTTCCTGTTCTCAGTTAAGAACGAACACACTAAATAAGCACTAAATAAAACACGTCTTACACAGAACATAAACGATGGTCAACACTTGCCTCTATGCATGCGCAGCGTTTTCTTCCTCCAATGTACCCAGATCGGTCGTTCTGAATTCATTCACCGAACTTTTTTGTCAGAGGTAGTATTTACTGTTTTCTTTCACAATTCCTATAATTTTAAAATGGAAATAAATCACTTTATAAAAAAAGCGTATTTTGCGATTCGCATTCTGCTACAACTATTCAGTTTCTTTTGTTAATTCCATAAATGCATTAAATAATGAACAATTCATTTGTAAAATAGATTACTTAAGACTTTATGCATCTTAAATGAAGCGAAACACACCATTCTCTCTACTTAATATAGTAGCATTTCAGTTCACTTCATTTAGAAAAGCTTACTTTGACGGGTAATAGATAAATCTTAAATATGATCATTAATTATCAATAAATATGATCATTTAATATCGCTAAATCTTTAAATATCTCTAATTATGATGAGCAATAAATAAATCACTAAATATTTCCAAATATTTCAGATAATATAAATACAATATTATAGAATTTTAAATATTTACAATATAATTTTATTTATTTTTCTAAATCAAAATGTATTTAAAAATGTTTAAAAAAAATAACATACATGTATTTTTTTTTAATTCTTACGATTTTAAAATGGAAATAAATCACATTATAAAAACAAATGTATTTTGTGAGTCACATTCTGCTACAACTATTCAGTTTCTTTTGTTTGTTCCATAAATGAATTAAATAGCAAAGAATTCATATGTAAGTTTATATTACTTAATATTTTATGCATCTTACATGAAGCGAAACACACCATTCTCTCTATTTAATAAAGAAACATTTCAGTTCACTTCATTTAGAAAAGCTTATTTCGAAGAGTTAACCTAACATGGCGCAAGTGCTTAATAATAGTCTGTAATTTGGAAATGATTTTATGCTATTTCTAAAGTTTTGTGTGACTAAAATGGCATGATAAAAGGTCACTTATTATGATGGTACTAATTTTGATATGGACAAATCTATTCATATTTTTAACCCTTTATCTACCACATTAGGAATTCGTGAAAATTTTACATTCTAAAGCATTTTGCGTAATTTTTTTTAAAACTAAATTAAAAGATTTACATATTTAAAAAAATTTTGAAGGATATTAGAAGGATTGAAGGATTAATTAAATTTGAATTTACAGAGATTTTGTGCAATATTTATAACCCTACAAATATCTTTTTTTTGTTTCATTTTAAAATGTTTCCTTAGTATTTTGTAGAATTATAAAATGTACATATATGATGTTCTTACAATATAAATATAGAAATATTCCCGAATTGAAAATCACCATCTTCCTCCGACAACACCAAGAAAGCTAAAAATATACAAAGGCAAAACAAATCATCCTTTTAAAAATATTTTTGTTTTGTATAACCAATAATTCTTTTGGAAAAACATAGTAATGTATCTGCAACTAATTCTAAACAGTATTGAAACTAATTGACGTATTAAAATAATTTTATAATGAATAATTTTAATGGTACTTATATGTACCGTCGGTAGAAAAATGGTTAATTAGAGTATCATCTGGTACATTTTTATCGATTTCATAGAAAGGAGAGTATAGCATTTTTTAATATAATAATGAAACAACATTTGCATTTGGATATGCTCTTGTTAAAAATGTTCTTATCGCAATAATTTAATTTGGAATTGAAATAAAACGTGTCTATTCAAAAACTATATGCACATTCTTTACAGTCCGAGATATAAAAGTCAATAAATTCAGAGGAATACACATTCACTGAATTTCACAAACAGAGTACAACATAGATGACTGGTTGTTTGCGTAAGGTTTAATCTAAAATCGAAAGATCCTTTAAGATTTATAAAGACATAAATGGAATTATTAAATACAGTGCTCAGCAAAAGTTTAGACACTGATGTTATTTAATCTTTAAATATAAAATACGAGCTCCTGAGTTTTACAAATGACTATACATGTATTTAAATATATTTTAAACATTTTAGGATGAAAATGTTTTAATAGGGGTTAATATTTAATTTAATTGAAAAAAGTGAAATTTGCATATTGCAAAAGTTTAGACACTTTTTTGATTTTATGGCAACTGGTCTCGGAAAAATGCAAATTTCAAAGACATGATGTAGTATGTCTGAAGTATTTAAGAATACTTTGCCATAACATCGGTTAGTGAAGATGTCCGATCTAGAAATATTCAGTTAGATGAGGTAATTGAAGTAATGAAGCTGAAATTGAAAAGGAAGACTGTTGCAGAAATTTAAGTTACATTGAATCGTCCAAAGAGGTCTGTCTATGAAGTATGGTCTAAGGGTGACTCCTTAAAAACAAAACATAAACTTGGAAGACCTTGTGTGACCAGAAAACGAAATTACAGAAGGATTCATAAAATGGTATTTACAAAAATTGTGGTTTCTAATCACATTAAAAGAATGTTAGGACTTTCTGTGTCGATGGATATGAATTGTAGATGAGATAAAGAAAGAGGTAAATCAATTTACATGAAAATGATACAACGATCAACTTTGAAATCTCACTACAAATTGTCTAGATGCAATGGACTTGTAAACATATGTTATATAGACCCAAGTGGTACACTATGATATACAGTAAAGGAAAAAAAAAATGTGGAATTTGAATGGTTCAAATGGATGGACATACTATTTGGCACAACTTTCGTAAAAATCCTGGGACTTGCAACAACTCCTTGAGTGAACAACAAGAAGGTGACTATTTAATGATTTGGTCATCAATATGTTTAAATGCTCGAGTATCCCAGGAGTTATTCAATTATTGCCAAGCAACGCAAGACTACATACATCCATTGGGGGACAATTAACTGTTATTTGGAAACCATTTAGTTGGCCGAAAGTATCTATTTTAACAAGGTAATGCGTCTATTTATGTTGCATACAAAAAAATTTTTGAACTCTCAAAATACTGCTGATCTCAACTGGCTTGCATGCAGCCCTGATCTAGACAGAATCGAAAATCTTTGTGACATCATATCGCGTAAGGTTTATGCAAATTTTTGCAATACTTTTATGTTAATAAGCTTTGAACTGCTTTGAACGTGTTTGGTTCAAAATAGACCCCCAAGAGACGCAAGATTTTGTTTCTTCGATGGAAAATCACATTCTTGCACTAATTGCAGACAATGTGAGTGCAACTCGATTTTAATTTACGGTTCTTTTTCTGTAAATATACAGATTGTTTATACTTTTGACACAATGTTAATTTAGTTTTCTTTTTGTCATAAAATACTATGTGAAGATAAAATTAAAAGTTTATTAGCAGAAACGATAAGTCACAAAAAATATATGACAGATGAGTTACAAAAATTCGTTAAGTACTTCTGAATATAGCAGCGAAATCCATCATTGTCTAAACTTTAGCTTAGCACTGTATTTTATCTGTACTGTTATTACATGTACGATAATAAAATATCATTTAAAAGAAAAACTTCTGTTAAAAAATAAATAAAGCTAATCACTAATCATTCTAATATATTTAAGGTAACATTCATGTAATCCTTTTTTATTCATGTAAAACCTTTTGATTTATTTTTGCTAAATGAATGTGTATTGAAATGTTTAATAAAAAAGAATACTGCCCAGTTAAACTGAAGGCATTGAGCTCACAGGCTACAAATACTAATTGCACATTAAAGCTTTATATTTTCAAGGGTTAATTCCGTTCGAAAAAAAAAATTAAGAAGGGGAAACAGCTCTCCCCTTTTCTCTTTTTTTATACTTAATCATTGAACCTCCTATACTATCAAAGACATGCTTTATCATATAAAAAATCTATATCCAAAATTCAGAGCAAATTAGATAATTCTTAATAAAAACCCATTTAGCATTTATATAATTTAAAAAGAGTTATCCCCCTCTTTTATACTTAACCATTAAACTTCCAAAACTATTCAGAGATTTGAACGAAATCTGAAAATTCTGCTTGAAAAACCCATTTATATAAATTAAGGGGGGGGGACATTAGAACCCCTGTTCCCCTTATTTATACTTATTCAATGAACACCTAATAACAGTCACGGAATCGCCTCATCAGAATGATCCTAATCTAAATTTTGAACGAAAATTAATTCTGCATGAAAATCCCATTTATATCAACTAACGGGGGGGGGGGCATTAGAGCCCCTGTTCCCCCTATTTATACTTATTCAATGAACACCTAATAACAGTCACGGAATCGCCTCATCAGAATGATCCTAATCTAAATTTTGAACGAAAACTTAATTCTGCATGAAAATCCCATTTATATCAACTAACGGGGGGGGGGGGCATTAGAACCCCTGTTCCCCCTATTTATACTTATTCAATGAACACCTAATAACAGTCACGGAATCGCCTCATCAGAATGATCCTAATCTAAATTTTGAACGAAAACTTAATTCTGCATGAAAATCCCATTTATATCAACTAACGGGGGGGGGGCATTAGAACCCCTGTTCCCCCTATTTATACTTATTCAATGAACACCTAATAACAGTCACGGAATCGCCTCATCAGAATGATCCTAATCTAAATTTTGAACGAAAACTTAATTCTGCATGAAAATCCCATTTATATCAACTAACGGGGGGGGGGGCATTAGAACCCCTGTTCCCCCTATTTATACTTATTCAATGAACACCTAATAACAGTCACGGAATCGCCTCATCAGAATGATCCTAATCTAAATTTTGAAAACTTAATTCTGCATGAAAATCCCATTTATATCAACTAACGGGAGGGGGCATTAGAACCCCTGTTCCCCCTATTTATACTTAATCAATGAACACCTAATAACAGTCACGGAATCGCCTCATCAGAATGATCCTAATCTAAATTTTGAAAACTTAATTCTGCATGAAAATCCCATCTATATCAACTAACGGGGGGCATGAGTCCCCCGTTCCCCCTCTTATACATATCGAATGAACTCCAAAAACTAATCAGGGAAGCGCCTTGTCAGGATATACCTACATACAAAATTTCAAGTGGATCGGATATTTTTATCATGAGTTATCGCGTTACGTACGAACATACATACAGAACGGACGGGCACATAAGCTCTCAGGCTATGATAGCCTGTGAGCTAAAAACGAATAACATACATGTATTTATTGCTCCCATTAACTTATTTTATAATTTTCAAATAGATGTAAATCATATTATGATAGCAGTCGTATTTTGTGATTCACATACTGCTACAACTATTCTGTTTCTTTTCTTGGTTCCATAAATGCATCAAATAGCAAAGAATTCATATGTAAGATTAGATTACTTAGGATTTTATGCATCTTACATGAAGCGAAAACGCAGCATTGACTCTCTTATTATTAAAATAGCATTTTAGTTCACTTAATTTAGAAAAACTTATTTCGATAAGTAATATACAAACCATTAAATATGGTCACTACATATCACCAAATCAGCAAATTTCACTGTACATGATGAATAACAACTAAATCCTTAAATATTTTCCAATACTACAGGTAACATAAATACAAGATTAGGGATTTTAAAATATTTTAAATATAGATTGATTTATTGCTGTAAATCAAAGTGCATTAAACATGTTTAATAATGAATAACATATATGTATTTTTTGAAATTCTTATAATTTCGAAATGAAAATAAATCACATTATAATAACAAACGTACTTTTTGATTCACATACTGCGACAAGTATTCAGTTTCTTTTGTTGGTTCCATAAATGCATCAAATAATGTACAATTCATTTGTAAGATTAGATTACTTAAGAATTAATGCATCTAAAATGAAGTGAAACGTAATATTTTCTTGACTTAATAATGCAGCATTTTTGTTCACTTCATTTACAAAAGTTTATTTCGAGTTCTTCTAACAGGGTGAAAGTGCTTAATAATAGTCTGCAATTCGGACATGCCTTAATGCTATTTCTAATGTACTTTGTACCTAAAATAGCATAATAAAAGGACTTTTATTATGATTATACTAGTTTTCATATGGAAAAATCTATTCATAGTGGGAATTTGAGTTCCTTTTTTTAAAGCTTATTTTGATGATTTCATCTAACCGGGCGGAGGTGCCGAATAATTGTCTGCAATTTGGATAAGATTTTATGATATTTCTAATTTATTTTGTGACTAAAATAGAATGATAAAAAAGTTATTAATTATCATGGTACTAATTTTGATATGAAAAATTCTATCCATATTTTTAAATAGAGTATCTGGTTTTTTTATGTTAATCTTAATTCAATGAGTTCATCTAGAAAGGTTTAAGTGCTGACTAATAGTCTGCATTTTCAATAGGACGTTATGCTATTTGAAATGTACTTTGAGACTAAAATAGCATGATAAAAGGACATTTTTTATGATGGTATTAATTTGATATCGAAAAATCTATTTATAGTTTTAATTAGAGTACTTTGTCTTTGTTTTCGCTAATTTTGATCAGTTTATCTAACAGCTTGGAAGTGCTGAATATAAGTTTTTAATTTGGACATGGTGTTACGCTATTTCTAATGTACTGTATAACTAAAATAGTATGATTAAATGTCATTTATTATAATGGTACTAATTTTGATATGGAAAAATCTATTTATATTTTTAATTAGAGCATTTGGTATGGAAAGTATTACATTTTCTTTAAATCTCTAAGTGTTTGGCACATAGTATTCCGTTTATTAAGCTCCAGGTTTCACGGCATTATAACAATGTTTAAGATTCTATAACTCTACAGATCTAAAGGATTTGTAATGCATTGATGTATAATTAATACTCTCAGGGGTTAAATTTATATTGGTAATTTTTTTTTTTTTTTTTTTTTTTTTTTTTTTTTTTTTTTTTTTTTTTTAAATGTTGAAAGAATGATATTTGCTGAAGCATTTAAAACAACATTGCTATTTTACTTTTTTGCAAGACGCTCAGAGAGATAAAATTAATGAAATATTTTTACTTTATTCTATGTTTACAAGACGAAATTAATAGATTCGTATAATTTTTTTAATTCCGGTTTATGAAGGTTTTATACGGTTTAAGGGTCAAAATTACAAAACATATTTTTACAAAATATCAGTCTGTATGTTACATAATGTTTTGGACCCCCTATCTCAAGAGCTAATGAACGAAATTTAATAAAAATATATATTCAGGTAGTCTCTATATAGATTGATGTTGATTAGTTTTTATATAAATCGCTCAACAGATGGCGCTGCTATGCTGATTTTTTCTCGATTTCTGCAACAGCTCTATATAAAGAACTTCTGAACAGATATTCGTCCATCTTCATATTTTGATAGTTCTCAACAAGAATAAATGCTGTTTATATTTTGAAGAAAATTGCTCACCGGTTGAGACTGTTATGCTGTTTTTTGTTTTACACCTATTTACTATTAACTATGTTGCATGAAAGTATTTCGAATCAAGGGATTGATATTTTTTCATAAGACATTGTAGAACACGTAACGAAAAATAACTTAAGAATCAGTAGCTAAACCCTTCAGAATGAACGTTATTACGGATTTATTAATCTTTAAAAACTGATTTTTAAAATCAGAAATTTTTGACCAATTAAATCGGAAAAGTGCGCAGATTAAATAGGAGAATATTTACAAAAAAATTTTACTGGTGAGAATAATCCTTAATTTTGAGCACATTATGCGGCACGCATACCATACGATCGTCATCAAGGGGTAAAAACTCGGTTTATTTTGGGCATTCTTTTATGAATTTCGGACATATTGGACATGCAGCGCGCTGGTGATATTTAAGGATAACCATATGAATATCAAAAGCATTAAGAAGAATTTTACAGAAAAAATTATGCAATATTTTAAAAGTACTTTTTCAAAGAAAAAGTACAAAAATATACTGTTACTTCTTACAGGTGCACTTACGGGTACATACATATAATATAAAATTATTCAAATTACAATATAAGCCATTAAAAATATAACTTTTTAGCCGAACGTTCGAGTGAAAATATTTTGGATTTAATTAACTCTTAATGTATTTTAAATAATTTTATAGCAGATGTTGATACGTGTAAAAAGTAATTGTTCATTTATGAGCAGTTTTACTACGAATTTTACACATTTACTCAGGGTATGTTTCGCGATGGAATTTTTATTTTATACATTCTTCGTGGTAAAAAAATAGGTAATTTTTTTAAACTGCTATTTCAGAAATGAAATTAAGAATAATTTTTATTGTTCTAAAATGATTATAAGAAAGGCATATACATGCGATTTATTATTAATATATTTCTTTACTCCATTGTCGTTTTCAAAACTAACCTACTAAAACACCATCGATTTTTTTGTCTGCAATGTGGAATATTAAATTAAGAATAAATTTTACGGTTCTAAAATAATTATGAATATTTTACATACATGTGACATATTACTAACGTATTTTTAAAGACCATTAGGGCCATTCCATGGTAATTTACGTTACATTTTGAGCTATTTTCAGTAATTTTAGTAATCTATCACACATAAAAAATATTCAAAATGTAAATTTGACATCGTTCGATAATTAAACCTACTCAAAGCCCAATTTAGCTGAAAAATATCTAATTTTAATGTTATTTCTTTAATTTTGGTAGTTTTATTTAATATGATAACTGCCATTATTGAAAAAAGGAATATAAATTATCATATAACGTGCAATTTTCTTTTTTTTTAAGTAATTTTACTTCAAATTGACCCTTAGATAAGTTTTATTGACAAATCATGTTAATTTTACATTTGAATAATTTTTAGTATTGTATTACTAAACTTATTGCAGTAAATTAGTCTAAATGTAAAGCAAGTTACCATTGAATGACCTGTTAGCAAATCTACTGTAACAAGACCATATTGTATCTGTAATTTTGTAAATTAAACCAAGAATAATATGTTCGAATAGAATTATGTAAGAATAATTGTTTTTAAACCATTATAAAAAAATACAGACACAACGAAATAAGCGTCAAAAATATTAGCATATTTTTTAACGCTATCGACGTTTTGAAACAATCAAAAACACCACCATTTTTTTTAAAATCTGCAATTGGTAAAACTAATTTAAGAATAAGTTTTACCGTTCTAAAATAATTATAAACAAGTTGCATGTGGTTGCTTTTTAACACTTTCGGGTCCGATTTTTTTTCAATTTTTAGAAAAAATACGTTTACCTTAATTACATTAACATTAGCTATAAAAATAGATTAATTAGTGTTTAACGAATATTGCATTACCTCAAAAGTAACGAATGTTGATGTTTTGCATACTATTCAATTAATATTCATAAGAAAATAGGCTAAGGAAGAATTTCTGAAGATGTTTATAAAACATTACATTATAATGAGATTTAACTTATAATACAATTTCCTAATGCTTTTTTTTCTTTTTAATGCTCATGATTTTTTCAAGATAGTAACTTATATTTTAAATTTATAGAGATAAATATATGTTTAATATAAAAGAATCACAAACAGTGCAAAGACAATCAAACAAAGTATAACTATAATTATTATTATTAAATTCCTAAACGTAAACATAAATGGTGTCATATATTAAATGCATAGACATACACTAGCATTACTACATGTAAATAGTAGCAAAAATATTTCTTAAAACAAAATAATACTCGATTAAAAGCCATAACTATTAATAGCACCCCAGACCCAAAAGGATTAATTAATTTTTTTTAATTCATATTAGTTTGTAAACGCTTAAAAATAACAAAGGCGCTAATTTTGTTTTTTTTAAATGTGATTTTAGATGTTCATAATAACAGAGGGTTTGTCACAAGAAAATTATAGTTCACGATTTTAATCGAATGTCTGACGCGATAGTTCAAAATGCTATGTATTTATGCAACAATCTTTGTTATGTCAAGATTTAACACAATTTAAAAAATATATTAATTCGATTCCAAATTACTTGCATGGATTCATGCCAGGCACGTCTAAAAGTAAGATCCGCGATTATATTAGAATATTTTGCGTTATTAATGAAAAACAATGAATGCTATTTTTTTAGATCCAATGTGAAGGTAAATAACATTTTCTGGGTAATTTACAACTTTATTTTTATGGCGTAAAACTATAATCTTGTGTAACATATTGACTTGAACTGGCATATATAGAGTATAGTAACCTGCTTATTAATTCATTAAGATTATGCGTTTTGTATTTTGACATTTTCTTTAAAAAATTACTAAATATTGTATCAAATATTTTAAATAATAATAAAGATTTTTAATAAGGAAGAAACAAAATTTTGAAAATTAAAATTCTGTAAAACACGTTTGTTGAACATAAAAATATTTACTTGAGAAATGTATGCATCCAAAAATATATACTCCTGGTCAAAGCATTCTTTAACACAATATAAAAACACAATATAAAAATTACTCAAAAACGCTTCTAAAAAGACTGTGGTACCAAAAGCAGGGGTCGCAGCGTCCCTAAAATTTTCTCACTTTCTTACTACAATTTTAAAACGATAATATTTATTATAAAATTTCGTTGTATATGTTAAATGAATCTGAAATGAAGATTTTTGATTTAAAATACTGGTAGAAAAGAACGAAAATTTTAGGGACACTGCGACCCCTGCAAAAGAAACTGTTTTTTGCTCTGAATCACCAAAATATTTTTGTTTAGGAGATTTCTAAGGATAAAAGTCATGGAAACACGGGTTATTCAAAAGTGGTAAACGTGTATTTTATTTCATTATATTCTTATGTTTTCATTCATGAAAAATCATTTTTTGTGCTTCAGTAGCTTTGAGGAAATTAATAACGTATAAAAGCATTTTTACAAAAAATTGAATATGCTTTATTTTTATAATAATTTTAAAGAAGTTTTTTCATAGTTCCGCACTGAATTTTAATGTTTGCAATCAAAACAAAATCTTGCTATTTATTAAGTAAGAGAAATATTTATTAAGTAATAGAAAACTTTATGTCGAACGTGGCGAATGAAAGACAATACTATAATTACATTAGATTAAAATGGAAAAAATACATCTGTTATAATACTATAATTAGTCTTTAAAATGTTGAGACCATGGTGCAATAGCATTGCATTCTTATGCAAAAAAACATCAATGCAAAATTTATTACGATTGTACATATTTAATTCAGTAATTCAGAAATTATCTGACTGCATCTAAAACAGGACGTTACCACAATCAACGTCGCAACTTAATCTTTACTTGCTATGAGATACCATTGAGTTCGTTATGCATGATATCATTAAATATAATGAAAAAAAACGTTAATTAATGTATTTTAAAATGTTTATTCGATAATTAAAAACAATTTAAATGACTCTACAAATTTCTGTAATTAATATATTCATTACATTTCAAACCATTGGATTGTGCACTTTTTGCGCAGTTATTTTCGGACAGATGGATAGACAGATAGACGTTCAGACCAGACAACGTTCATAAAGTATACGTGTTTACATAACTAAGTTCGTACATAAAAGAATTTATATTTCAGTGCTAAATTCACCCTTATTAACTAATTCAAATTCATAGGAACAGTGCACAAAAATCTGCCATTATTGCTTTCAGATGCGGACATCTTTGATAAAACAATTTAAACTACATTAAAAGTCCATTATAAACCCAAATACATTCAGCCGAGCGTTCCGTCGAAAATGTTTTGGTTTTTAATTAACATTTAATGCATTTAAAAGAGTTTTATGTTCTATGTACACATATATAGTTAGTTAATGCACATGTATTTTATTTTTCAATGAAATTTAATTAAGACAAATTTTTACCTTTTGTTCGAAATGCTTGATTAATCGTTAGATATGTTTTTGTCAAATTGAATCACGCAAAGACGATGAGGCTTATGAGGCTGAATATCCAATCAAATAATAAGAGATACTTAATATATACCGTTATTCTAAGTTTTATATAATGTTATCCATCTCTAAGTGACTAGAAAATTTTAAATGTGCATTTCAAAATGTTACACTACTAAAAGTAAAATTACTCCTTATATACGAAGGAGTTGTAAATTTCATCTGCATCAAATGATTATTAAATATATAAGGTACCTGTATCCAATATGGACACCCTGAGAAAAATTTATTTTTTTCAACCCCATGTACAAGTCATAGGACTGCAAAAATATGTGACCACTATCCTTGGACTATTGACTAACATTATAAAAATTAGCGACCTTGTAATTATTCTTGTTTAATTTAAATGATAAAAAAAAATGTTTACAAGTGTCCATATAAAGAGCTAGCTGTCCCTGTTATGGACAGGTGTTTCTTATTGACTTTCTGCACAGAGCCACTTTTCCAATGGATTTTAAAGGAGAGGGAATAAAAAAAATGTATCTTAAAGTATTCGGAGGAGGAGGAGGGGGGGGGGCAGTAAATATCTTCAGAATATGCATTTTAGAAAGGGGGTCATTCTTGGTTTTTACCTTTCGAAGACCCATGCAAACCCCCTTAGTTACTATTAAATATTATGAAATAATATTGTTGGCTTTGCTTAGCTTTATTGCATCTGTCTGCGAATTTACACCTGTTATTACTCAGTCTTCACAGCATGGACAAATAGAAACTTTTTCACCATGGGCAGTAAGTCCCACATAATCCTCATGAACATATCTGCCGCATGTGATGCATGGCCACATGTTTGAAAAAGCATCAATACTGCAAAAGTAGCAGTACCAGCTCTCCTTTGTTGAGGAAGTCATACAATTAGTACCTACGATTTCACCAACAGATATCCTACTGGGGGTGGTCTTCCTTTTATTTTTCTGCATGGGTTTTTTGGAGGAAGGTTTTTGGGGGATTGTTCAAATGGCATCTGGTTGAAAAACGATTTTGACTATTTCATGCCTTTTCAATTTATCGCTTGGCAACGTTGAATTTTCTTCTTTCTTACAGTTGTAGTCGATGGGGGCATAAGCTGTCCATATTGGGAACCGGGCGTAGATTTACTAAATCTTGTAACAAATGAATAAGGAAGATATTTTTAAGCAAAATATGCAATAGCAATAAAAATATGTTTTATTAGCTTTATAAAAGACTCTACTTTTCAACATTTAATGTTATTTTACCATAACTAATAAGAATTTAAGCTTAAAAGTAATTAAGATCAGCACATCTCGAGACAACAAGTTTCCTCCTAAATGGCGGACAGCGCGCTTTTTTTACACTTTCCAGCCTTAATTATCATTTCAACTGCTTTTCTTCACGAAAATGTTGAGCCATCTCTCGATCAAAATTATTACCTTTAAAAATATTAGAGGTGTCCATATTGACAGCCCTGTCCATATAGGGTACAAATAACTTATATATTTAGTATTATTTTAAAAGAGTTTGCGTAAACATGGTAAAGGATTGCATCCGAAAAACCTGCATTCCCGGCTGAGAAAAATCAAATACAATAGAAAAACTATCTAAAAACGTTTCTGAAAATACGTGACAAGGAAAGAAACTTAAATTTTATCAATACTTATGTAAATACGAATTGAAATTTTCCGACTGAGCGAAAAAAATGCCCATCCAGTAAATCAAACCCAGATCCTTGTTTTACACTGCTAATGCCTTACTGTTGCTACTAGATTGCGTTTTTTAGCATATGAGACAGTCATCAATGATTAATCTCAAATTTTTGAAAATTATAAATTAGCAGTTAACCCTCTGGTATATGATTTTTAATTTTTCCTATTCAAAATATATTTGATTTCTTAATGGACATACATTAAAGAGAAAATACGGAAAAATAGTCTCTGATATTTTTCAAAATTTTTTTAATGGTTGCTTAATGGCGACACTGTACATTAAGCGTATTCCAATCATATTCTGCGATACTTCTTTGATCATTTTTCAATGAATCATCAGTTGGCATTTTCCAAATGTTGCCAGCAGTTTTTGCCGTAAAAAATTCAGTGATATTAATCCTAATTTTGCGGAAATTTTTACGGCAAAAACTGCTGACAATAATGTTGCGAGCAGTTTTTGCTGTAAATTAACGAATTTCTTTTATGGTGTTCAGAGTAATGCTCGAAAGATACTGAGTGAAAAAAAAAACACTAAGATATTTTCATGCTGTTTTTAATGATAAAACACTTTCACTCAGAGAAATATCTCCAATAATTTTTATCTAAGATGGATCTAGATGAAAAGTTTAAAATTTTCACTATTTTTTAAGCTATTGCATAGCTTTTATCGCGGGCTTTGAGCTCGGCGACCGAATTCAAAAATTCCGTAACGAGAAATATCCTAACACATCCGTAACGAAAAAACCTAACACTCCGCTACCGTCGTTTCACTTCGGCAGACTTCGGCATGGTATCCTTCGGTAGACTTCGGCAGACATTGACGCGATATTTTTCAGATATTTAGAGGATATCAAGTCTCAAACTTATATATCTTATTTCAGTTACTATAAATCTATAGTTTCAATAATAAAAATTCCTGATAGAATGTGTATAGAAAGGAATCGTCTTAAGATAAAACAAGGTAGGATAATGTAGCTTTTGGAGAGTGGAGACCCGCCCAATGGTGAGGATCGGAAAATTTAAATGCTTATAACTCGCAATCTAATTTTCATAGCGCGGCCAAATTTTGTTTGGTAATTTATTATGAGACAGTGTTAATTTCTGGTGACAGGAGACCCCCACGGTGAGGGTCGAAAAATTCAAAATGCTTATAACTCGCGATCTAATTTTCGTATCGCGGCGAAATTTTGTTTGGTAATTTATAATGAGAGAGTGTTAATTTTTGGTGACAGGAGACCCCCCCTTAGTGAGGGTCGAAAAATTTAAAATGCTTATAACTCGTGATCAATTTTCGTAGAGCGGCCAAATTTTGTTTGGTAATTTATTATGAGACAGTGTTACTTTTGGTGACAGGAGACCCCCACGTAGAAGGTCGAAAAAGTTAAAATGCTTATAACTCGCGGTCTAATTTTCGTAGCGCGGCCAAATTTTGTTTCGTAATTTATTATGAGAGAGTGTTATTTTTTGGTGAAAGGAGACCTCCCCATGCTGAGGGTCGAAAATTTTAAAATGCTTATAAATCGCGATCTAATTTTCGTAGCGCGTCCAAATTTTGTTTGGTAATTTACTGAGACAGTGTTACTTTTGGTGACAGGAGACCCCCCCACGGTGAGGGTCAAAAATTTAAAATGCGTATAACTCGCGATCTAATTTTCGCAGCGCGGCCAAATTTTGTTTGGTAATTTATTATGAGACCTTGTTAATATTTAGTGACAGGAGATCCCCCATGGAGAGGGTCGAAAATTTTAAAATGCTTATAACTCGCGATCTAATATTCGTAGTTCGGCCAAATTTTGTTTGGTAATTTACTATGAGACAGTGTTACTTCTGGTGACAGGAGGCTCCCCCACGGTGAGGGTCGAAAAATTTAAAAAGCTTATAACTCGCGATCTAATTTTCGTAGCGCGGCCAAATTTTGTTTGGTAGTTTATTATGAGACAGTGTTACTTTTGGTGACAGGAGACCCCCCACGGTGACGGTCGAAAAATTTAAAATGCTTATACCTCGCGATCTAATTTTCGTAGCGCGGCCAAATTTTGTTTGGTAATTTATTATGAGAGAGTGTTCATTTTTGGTGACAGAAGACCCCCCACGGTGAGGGTCGAAAAATTTAAAATGTTTATAACTCGCGATCAATTTTCGTAGCGCGGCCAAATTTTGTTTGGTAATTTATTATGAGACAGTGTTAATTTTTGGCGACAGGAGATCCCCCATGTTGAGGGTCGAAAAATTTAAAATGCCTATAACTCACGATGTAATTTTCGTAGTGCGGCCAAATTTTGTTTGGTAATTTATTATGAGACAGTGTTAAATTTTGGTGACAGGAGACCCCCACGGTGAGGTTCGGAAAATTTAAAATGCTTATAACTCGCGATCTAATTTTCGTAGCGCGGCCAAATTTTCTTTGTAATTTATTAAGGTATTGCTTAGCTTTTATCGCGGGCTTTGAGCGCGGCGAAAGAATCTAGAAATTCTGTAACGAGAAAAAACCTAACACTCTGGCTAACGTCGCTTCACTTTGGCAGACTTCGGCACGGTATCCCTCCGTAGACTTCGACAGACATTGACGGGGTATTTTTCATATTTTGTTTGAGAATATCAAGTCTTAAACTTACGTTTTTTTTTTATTTCAGCTACCATAAACGTATAGTTTCAATGATAAAAATTCCTGATTAACCTACATGTATTGTAAGATAATAAAAATATTTTAAACGATATTAACTTCTCATTTGTTCAATACAAGAAAAAAAATTGTTATCGGTCATCACTCTCAAAATGTTTACAGTGAATTAATATGAAAGACAAAAAAACTGCATAAATAAAAAATAAATAAATAACTATAATTGCATAAGTTGATAAAAAATGCTATGCAATAGCTTTACCGCGGCAGTCCCCGAGTGCCACACGTATTTTTTTTTAACATTTATTTGACTGCTTTTGTTTTGATGCAAATGGAATATACACTACCCCGAAATTTGCATCAATGTTATAATTAGTTTAATTATCTGGTTTAAATGCTTGTAACTGTCAATCAGTCTGAATATGAAACTCTTTTTTTGCTCCCGAAGCTGGTAGACAGGAGGTGCTGCGTTCGAACCCCTTGACGCCCGTGGGTCTAGTCGTTCGGAGTTTTCCGTGATTTTCTTCGAACCTTGGATTTCCTTGTGAAATACGGAATAGTTTTCTTTAGAAAGTGCCCCACGGAAGCCATCCACCCCCGCCTCCCTTGGGTCTTTGTTGGGTCTATGTCGACCGTCAGAAACAAAGCCAAACCTGAACAATTTTTGAACAAAGGGTTTAGATAAAATGTTAGATCGCCATTAATGTCATTTTTAGAATTGCTATTTTTACTTGACAATACAATAAATATTTCTTCTGGTATTATTATTATTTTAGTCTCTTTCCTTGAATAGAAAATGTTGAGCATAAAAAGCTTTATGCAAAGAAATTTTTTGATAAAAAAGACGAAATGCAAGACGAAATAATTCTATACATGGTGTTGCCAAATGGCAACAAATTACAATCGTATGTATACGATATTTGCTTTTATACGATATTTGTTTGTTAAACACCTTGCTAGAAATTAGTTAAAATATTTTTTTAAAACATATTATTTTAAAAAATATTTTTTTTCATATGACATTTTGCATCTAAAATATTTTTTATTTGTATTTGAAATCTATATATAAAACGAATATGTAAAATATAAAGTTATCAAGAGGCAACAATAAATAAACGATAAGGATTGAAAATTTAGGGTGATGAAAATTAGCAATAGTATAATAAGAGGATTAACATGATTCAGGAAGGGACTTTTTTGTTTAAATCGTTTGCTTTTTTTTCAAAATGTCAATAATTCTAGAACTTTAAACTCATTTTCATATTCAGTATAATATATACGTACATTGATGTGTAAAATTTAAGGACGAGTCCCAAAATGCCAATTTTAAAGGCATTTTCAAGCGATAATTTTCACGTGAATATTCAAAAGGAACAATAATTCGAATATTTGTCCGAGCACAACTCCGGATTTCCTGCAAAAATTACCCTTTTGTGACCACAATAGTGTCCAAAATATTTGTCGAATCAACACAAAAAATGAACTGGATGTCGATAGGCGAAATTTTAAAATGGAGGGCCAAATTCACAGTCAAGTAAAATCCAGACACCTCATTGGTCGTGTGGAAAGGGTAAAAATCACGAATTTGTTTCTCCATTTGAAAAAGAAGAAAGGGTAAAGTAATTTTCAAGCGATTGTTACCGTCTGTTCTTATTTACGATAAACCATCGAAATTAACCCAGTTAAGATATTTTGATGACATTTTATAGAACGAGAGTGAAAAATTTTGGTTATATATAAAAACAGATCAGATTTACTTCAAAATTGCGGCTACGATTTTTTTCGGAAGAAGGAGTAATTCAACATTTCCCCTACCGCTAAGAGATTATTCTCTGAAAAGGACGCGGCTCAATGACCAATAATGCGCTTGGATTTCACCGGACTGTGATTTTGGCCCTCCATTTTAGAATTTCGCAGTCGGCGAGGCTAAAATCTCGGCGGGTATTGAAAGTCAAAAATATCCGTCAACTATAACACCTTAAAATTACAGTTTTTTATTTTCCAATAGAGACAGCATTGTGAGTTTAAATCTTCCATTCTTGAAAAGAAAGGAAAACTAATGTTTGTTTTTGTGTATTGATGCCATTTTTTAAAATCAATATAAAATTTATAAAGTAATTTAATTTAAACTGGCGTCACGTTTTAAGAAACACACATATTCCCAAAGAGCTGTTGCAATTCAATACTTTTTAATTCCGTTGATACTGAACTTTAGCTGAAACTCTTCATGCGGTAAAATGGCACATTTAAATGAAAACGACAAATTTCTTTAATAAAACTACATGATTTATTACGAATGGCTCTAAAAGATACAAGTTTCTGTTTAAGATTCCAATCTTTATATTGACGAGTCAAATTAAAGAAGCTATATATAAATATATCTTTAATAAATCATGTAGTTTCATTGAAGAAATTTGTCGTTCTCATTTAAATGTGCCATTTTACCTCGTGAAGCGTTTCAGCTAAAATTCAGCATCACCGGAATTAAAAAGTATTGAATCGCAACAGCTTTTAGGGAATATGTGTGTTTCTCAAAACGTGACGCCAGTTTAAATTAAATTATTTTAGAAATTTTATTTTGATTTTTTGTAAAAAAAAATTGCATCAATACAGAAAAACAAACATTAGATTTTTTTTCTTTTCAACAATGAAAGATTTAAATTCACAATGCTATCTCTATGGGAAAATTAAAAGCTGTGATTTTAAGTTATTATAGTTGACGGATGTTTCTGATTTTCAATACCAGCCGAGATTTTAGTCCTATCTACTTCCAGTTCATTTTTTGTGTTGATTCGATACATTTTTTAGACGCTATCGTGGTCACAAAAGTGTAATTTTTGCAGGGAAGCCGGAATTGCGCTCCGGCTGTTAAGAGTACTGAGTATTTGTCTTTAAATCTACTTTTCTGAAATAATGATATTTGAAAATTGCTACATACAATAGAGATTGAACACTATGTTTTCCTGCAAAACAATGAATTAATATCAGCTTCAACTGCAATTAGGCAACAAAAACTCGCATGAAGCACGAGAAAAACAATAGTATAGCTTAAACTCTTTAAAAAAAAACATTAAATTAAATTGAAATTTGCATTACGTTCGTGTGTATGTATCATCTCGTATAACATCTCACGAATATACATTTTTTAGCAACTTCAGATTATAGTACAAAATGTATTGTCATTTCTAAATAAAGAACAGTAAGTGGTTGCGATAAAACGAGTTTTAAAGGCCGTTATATTCTGATATAATGGAATAGAAAAATTGCTTAATATAAAAAAGATTGTATACTAGTCTAAACAATGAAAAAAGAAAAAATACTCTGAAGAAAGTGATATAAAAATCAATTTTCCCATTAAATAAGGTATGACTTTTAAACAATGCTTTATAAAAATTCACGACAAGAAACACGTATAGGTGATAGATAAAAAAATATGAAAAAATACGGAAGTAGTTTTATGCTTGAAAGGTTCATAAAAAAGCTATTTATTCTTTATTTTTCAACACTAGTTAGACACAGGAGATGTCTTATTAGAACATAATTTTTTAAAACTTTCATTAGTATTAAACTCCATTGTATCACCTAAAAAATAAACCTTTTAATATGCAGATTTTTTTATTTTTCGGTCGTTCATTATTAGGTGATTATCATTATGTAGAAAAAAACAGTATTTTAGAAAGTTTATTATTATTTATTCAATAAAAATGTACTATATAAAATACATTGTGGTATATTGATTAATTAACAAATGCTATTATCTGTGGAGTATAGTATACATTGTAGTAAAAAAAATAAATTAAACTTATTAAAGAATATAACTAAAAAAATACTTACACGTGTATTGATACACTGTTTTAATTATTATGTGTCGATGTAACTTTAAAATTTAATCATTCAAACAAGAGTTTAGAAAAAATAGATTCTTGAAATCTGACTGGTAAATAAATGAACTTCAGTTCAACGAAAACCCATTATAGGTGGTTTATTAAGGCCACTATAAAACTGAGTATATTGTATGCAAAGCATGTCTTTTGTTATTCAAACTAAGTTGCTCAAAAATTATAAAGTAAGTGAAGGTATCTTTAAAACTGTTCTGAGCAAATATCTACAAATTTCTTTTTTCATTTGCATTGCGATTAGTGTGATTTGTATTTGATCAAATTTACATCATTCCACTTTTTCCTTGGAGAATCAGGATATATTTTGGGAATGATTTAAGTACTCATAATACCTATGAATTTCTCTGGAAATATTCATTCATTTGGGAAAAAGGGACGTTTTATAGAAAGCTCTTTAACAGTGTAATCGCATACTCGAACACACACGTCCGTTTTTAATTTTTACTACGCGCGTTTGGAAATTCTTCAAGGTGGTTGTGGCAGATATTCTTCGACGTCATTTTAACCCAGGATTTTTTCATTGCACTTTTCAAGAAATCCAGGGACTTGTGCTTTTTTGCATCAGGATACTTCAGAAGAAGGTGGTGTTGTTGGATGAATGCAGGATAATCGCCGTTGTACACCATGTATTCCTTTCAAAACAACGAATTAACATCAGCTTCAATTGCAATTAGACAAAAAAAATCAAGAAGGGCGATTATAACGAAAGTATTGCTGAAAACTCGAAGAAAACATTAAACTGAATTAACATTTCAATTACGTATTTATGTGTCAACCTCTATAATATCTCACGAATATACATGTTCATCGCCATTTTAGATTAGTGTGCAAAAGAGACTTTATTTCTAAATAAAGAAAACTGGGTGTTTCTTTTTAAATGCATTTTTTCTGATATAATGATATTTAAAACTTGCTTCATATAAAAGTGATTGTTTGTTAGTTCAAACAATGAAAAATGAATGTTCTTTTAAAGAATGCTTTATAAAAATTCATGACATTATTCCTGTCTAAAGGATAGATAAAATATTGTGAAAAATACGGAAGCATTTTATGCTTCAAAGGTTCATAAAAAAAAAATTTATGCTTTATTTTTCAACACTAGTTGGACATAGGAGATGTCTTATCAGGATATAAACATTGAAAATGTTGAAAGTTGCATTGTATCACATATAAAAAATAAACCTTTTTATATGCAGATTTTTTTATTTTTGTTATTCATTATTAGGTGTTTATCATTATGTAGAGGAAAATATTTTTTCGAAAGTTTATTATTATTTCATTAAATAAAAATGTACTTTGTAAATTTTTTTGTGGTTTATTTAAAAATAGCAATTGCTACTATCTGTGGAGTATATTTTATTTTATAATTTAAAAAAAATCGAAATTAAATTTATTAAAGGATAAATATAAATAAATACTTACATGTGTATTGATACCCTGTTTTAATTAGTATGTGTCGTTGTAAATTTAACTTTTAATAATTTAAATAAGAGTTTAGAAAAAACAGATTCATGAAATCTGACTGGTAAATATATGTATTTCAGTTCGACGAAAATTCATTATAGATCATTTATTGAAGCCATTATAAAAATATGAATTATTGTATGCAAAGGTGGCCACTATAAAACTAAGTATTATTGTATGCAAAGTTTACCTTTTGTTATGAAACTAAATTGAGAAAAAGTTTATAAAGTAAGTGAAGTTACACATGTTTTAAACTGATCCGATCAAATATCTAAAACTTTCTTGTTGCATTTGCATTGCCATAGCAATGATTTGCATTTGTTCAAATTTACAACATTGCGCATTTTAATGGAAAAGTCAGAAAATATTTTGGAAATGATTTAAGTACTCTTAATACCCATAAATATCATTGGAAATCTGATGTAAAAAGGAACGTTTTATAGAAAACAGTTAACACACTGTAAAAAAATTTGGTCACAAATCACGGTGGTTATACCGTCAACTTTGTGACACCTCCTTTTACCGTAATTTAACTGCACGGTATATATACCGTAAAAACTTAAAGTACATGTACCGTAATTTAACTGAACATAAATTTAAATATTTTGTGGTATATGTACCGTAAAATATTTAAAATATATGTACCGTAATTTAACTGGACGGTATATGTACCGTAAAATATTTAAAGTACATGTACCTTTAAAAAAAATTCTTACAGCATATGTACCGTAAATTAAATATATGGTATATGTACCGTAAAAAATATTTATACAGCACACATACCGTATGTTAAATATACAGTATGTGTAACGTAAATTAAATATATGACACATTTATCGTAAAAAATATTTATACAACATATATACCGTAAATTAAATGTGTGGTATATGTACCGTAAAAGCATTTGCAATCGGTATGTGTACCGTAAATGAAATATACCGTAAAAATACAGGTTGATCAAAAAAAAAAAAAAAAACTCCCACATTTGACACGATAAAAAAACAAAAACGACTCCAATGAGAAACTTATTTGTTAAAAATATAGAATAAATATGACGAGAGTTTAAAATGTTTATTTTTCAGAAAGGACGTCTAGAAAGTGTCTTCCATTGCGAGCAATACACAATTCAAGACGATGTCTTTAATCTATCATCACGAACGCATCGTCTTGTGGGAGAATTGCTACTCTACCTGAATTACTCTCTTGAGGTGACAATGAGTGTAGGTCTTGTCTCAAGATTGTCTCAAGCACAGGTAGCAGCTTCCACAAGACATAATATGTTAGGTGATGATATATTTCAGATATTGTCTAGATATTTACATCGCTTATAATGAACATCACTTACCAAGCATTATTTCTAAAACATAGTCATTTTAAACTCTTGTCATACCCATTCTATATTTTAAAACAAATAAGTTTCTCTTTACAGTCATTTTTTTGTTTTATATTATCCTGTCAAACATGGGATATTCTTATGTGTTATTCTGTAATCAGAATCGCCGAATATACATGATAAGCATGAAGTCTTACTTATTACAGAAGTTTATTTTGGCGGAAAATATTAGATATGTGAGGATACATTTAAATATTTTGATAAAAATTTTAATAAGACCATTTGTTGGCCATCAAATTGTGCAAAGATATGTATACTGCTACAAAAACAAGAAAAATACATTTTATTTTTATTTTTTATAAATACTAAATTTTCTGTATTTGTTAAAGAAGTTTTTTTTTTTGTCATTATGTATAGTTGCTGAAACAAAAATGGTAAAATGTAACTAAAAACAATCAATTTCGCAATTACACTTACATAGCTGTCAACTACTACATCTTTTTAGACATTTATTTTTTATACCTCTATTTTAAAACAGTTATTGCTGTCACATTTCAGGTTTAAATATATAGCGAAAATTATTAGTTTAAAATAGAAGTATAAGGATGCTATAAAAGTAGTATGCACCTAGAGAATTAAAAAACAAAAAAAACAAAAAAGTATTTACATGTGACCGCTTTGATAATGTGAGATGATCTCTGATAAAATAAAATGCTAATATTAAATGTCTTTCTTACATTTCTATAAACTATTTAAACTTTAAATAAATAATAAATTTTATATTATTTTTATTAAATAGTAACAATTTATTAAATTTTATTAAATATTAACAAATAATTCAAGAATATTGATTGCTGAAAGATTATTTAACACTTCTTTTGTTGTTTGAAAGTCATAATTATAAAAACTAAAGGATCAGAAGGACGTGAAGAGAATACAAACACATACAATTTCAAAAAATAAAGTAAAATTAATAAAAGTGGTCAAATTTATGTACATAAATATACATATATATTTTAATATCCTTGCTAATTACTTGGAAATTGTCTTTTTTTTCTTTAATTTCTTAACATACAAATCGAAATTTTCTTACATTCAGTTAAACGTTTAAGAATTTCACTGTCTAGCAATTCGCCACTTTTCTATTTATTTATTTATTTTATTTTATGGAAATGTGGTATTATATTATTCTTACAAGAATTGATATATAGTTTATAGCTTATAATCTTAATAACAAACTTTAATTCTCCACACAGATCAAGAAAAGTAAAAAAATATTTGTTGTGGACAAAATTACTTATATAACGAAAAATAATTAATAAAAAATGAAAAATATATTTTCATTCCGAATTGCTAAATAATCAAGACTAAATTTAAACATTCATGCTTAAAAATAAGTTTAAAATTGTTTCAAAGCTTTGCATTATTAAGGAGATGGTTTGGGAATCACTTAAAAATTCAAAATATAAATGTTTTAGAACATTTACAAAATAAATTACTATCATTATGATTCAGACATATTTAAAACAAACAATTAAAATATAAAAAAGATATTTGTTACAACGATTAAATTACATTAATACACTATATCATACTTAAAGGAAAAGTTTCTTTCAACATGGCTATAAGCATTAAAATAAATCATCAAAGAAAATACAAATGTAATTTGTAGAAATGGCTTCACAAAATCATTTTTAGCGGTTATTTCAATATTCACAAGAAGGAACAAGAATGCTAATATTAATCCTGTGGGAGCGTTATTTACAATTTTCCCGCTTTGATTTTAATATATATATATATATATATATATATTACATAGAATAGATGAAGATGATCTGCAACTGTGGGCTAGTTTTCTTTTTCCTATTTTAGTTATAGAATTTTTATTCATATTTGGGTAGTTTCAATTTCAGAAACAGTTCTGTAAGTGAAAGAAAACTTTAAAAAAATCTTAAACTAAAATCTAAAAATAACGCCGGGTAGATCGTCCTCAGTTATCCTACACAAAAATCACAGGTAGGTTCAATTTCAGAACCAGTTCTGTAAATGAAAGAAAACTAAAAAAAAAATCGAAATATTAAAAATTACCCCGGGTAGATCGCCTTCAGTTATCCTACAAAAAAGTAATTTAAAAATATTAATATCCAAGTTAAATATTATAAAATAACGCTCCCATAGAATATACATAAGTGTTTTTGTTTCTACCCATCACTAGTGTGAGACTTCCCACGACTCTTAAGAACCTACACAAGTCCCATGGCTAAATGCCAATATTAATGTTAAAATAACAGGAAAATTTCTTACAAAATTCGCACTTGTATTTTAATATTTTATACAAGGTGATTCTACATTGTTTTTACAAAAAAGGGTGTTAGTACACACCAAGACAAACAATATTAAATAAACCAAGGGTCCCAAACGTTTTCATAATTAGATAGCCGCTATTAAAGTTCAGAGTCCAAAATTTCAAATAATCATAAAAAACGGGAAAATTGGTCGATTGATTTGCGGGTTTCACAAAGCTATTATTTATTTCAGTATTATCTTCAAAATAAATTATAAAGATAAATAAAATAAAGCCGATTGAGGGCGATTTAGACTTTAGAGTAACGAACAACTATTTTTTGCCGTTATTTTATGCATCTCATTAAATGTTTTCGGAAACTTAGACTTAAACTTAAATTTTGAGCCCAAAATCTGAATAGTACGGAGTTGTTAAGTAGCGCAAAGTGAACTGTGTTCAAAGGGGGGGGGGGAGGTTCAACTTTCAAATAATTATAGAACACGGAAAAATTGATCGATTCGTTTGCGGTTTAAAATAAAACTATTCTTTAATCCAGTATCCTCTTGAAAATAAATTTTAAAGATAAATTTAAAAAAAATACGTTAAGGGCTCCTTAAACATCAGACTAACCACCAACTAATTTTAACCTTTATTTTTTGTATTTAATTAAATGCTTGCAAAAGCTCATTAAATGTTTTTGGAAGCTTAGATTTAATTTTAAATTTTGAACTCAAATTCTGTATCGTTGGGAGGGGTTAAGAAGCGCAAACTGAATGCATTCAAGAGTTGAAATTTAACCCTCTCCCACCTCCTCGAACACACTTCAATTTTGTGCTATTTAATCACTCCAAACGATTCAGAATTTGAGTTGAAAATTTATGTCAAAGCATTTGAAAGCATTTAATAAGATAATATAGCGGTTAAAAATAACGGTAAAAAATAGTTGTTCGTTTCTCCAAACTCTAAAGCGCCCTCTATCGGCATTTTTTAAAATTTATCTTTATAATTTATTTTCACGAAAATACCGACATAAAGAATAATTTTTTTGAAAACCGCAAATTAATTGACCAATTTTTTTTTAATAAATCATTTGAAATTTAACCCTTTGAACACAGTTAAGATTGTACTAATTAACCACTCCCAACTAGTCAGATTTTGAGCTCAAAATTTAAGTATAAGTCTAAGCTTAGAAAAACATTTAACGAGATGCAAAAAATAACGGCAAAAAAAGTTGTTCATTACTCCAAAGTCTAAAGCGCCCATTATCGGCGTTTTTTAAAATTTATCTTTATAATTTATTACCGACATAAAGAATAGTTTTAGTGAAAACCACAAATCAATCGACCAATTTTTCTGTTTTTTATGTTTATTTGAAATTTTGGACCCTTAACTTTACTGGTGGCTACCTCTTTTGGAAAACATTCAGGATCCTTCTTTTCTAATGTGATTCTTTAAATTGATATCTTTTGTTGTGTATATGTACTTTTTCAACTTTTGTACAATTTCTTTATGGGAGAATAGTTTTAATTTCAGAACTGCTTTCAAAGTAGAAGCATCTGCATATCAAAAAACTGTAACAAACAATTGAAAAAGTAGAAATGCACAGTAAAAAATAACTACTGCACCCTGTGTGAAAAAAATCATTTAAAAATATTAAAAGGGGGCCAAGAGGTCTGTAAATAACACTATTATAGGATTAATATTTAGATTGAACATTTCCTACTGAGCCGAGTGTAGGCTAAGTGTTTAAACAAAAGTGGAAATGTCGGTGCTGAAATCCTTAATTTAATACATTCTCTCAACAACGCAAACATTTTCAAATAATTGTTATTCATTGAGTTAAAATTTTGATTTTTTTTTCTGGTGGTTTATCATATCATTTGTAAACAAAACACGTGACAGAATTTCTCATAATGTTTTTAATTTTTAAATTTAAAAGTAATTAAAAAGTGGGGTAATTTAAAATCATTATAACTCCAAATACTATTTCTAGAAATTCTTTTCATTTATGTAAACAGAAATATATAGGCTTTAATTCTGATTTAGGAATTTTAAAAACAAATAATTTTAATAAAATCTAAAAATATTAAAAGCAAAATATTGAAAAAAATTACTTTGTAAAATCATATTTTCAAAATTAAATATATATATATTTTTTAATTTGCTGAATCAAAATTAAAATAAAACAATTGAAAAAGACTTGTTCCAAATTTAAACAAGTTTTCATTTATATAAATAGAAATATATAAGCTTTAATTCTGACTTAGGAATAAAAAAAAAAAACATTAATTTGAATAAAATTAAAAAATATTTAAAGTAAAAAATTGAAAAAAAATGTGATTTTTTAAAATTATATTATCAAAATTAAAAAAATAAATTAAAAAAATATATAAAATATTATCAATATTATTATCAAAATTAAGTTGCTGAATCAAAATTAAAATACAACAATTGAAAAGACTTCTTCCAAATTTAAACAAGTTTATTTTTTAACAGTTCTTGAGTTATAGCAATTTAAATACAAGAAATAGTGAAAAAACTCATGAAGAAAAAAGCATTTTCACAGAAAGTCATTTCTATGAGAATGATTGCTTTGACAGCTAGATTTTAAAAGAAACCAAAACGAAAAAAATAATATTTCTTGTTCCAGTTAAAATCGAAACAAGGTTTTAAACGTCATTAAGCAGAATTTTTTTTTAATGCAAGAAAACTGTTTAATAAAATGTGAAAATTTTTGTGTCCCGCGATCTTTTAAACACCGAAAGTTACAGATCGCAGCAAAAAATTAGTCATGTGTGGCATCTGGCGACAGTGAATCTGTAATTATAATGAAGACAGAAATTTTTCCTCGTTACGTATTATTATAAACATCAATCACATACTAGATGGACGCAGTGATGTAGCTAGTGGGGGCGGAGGGAGCGGTCCGCCCCGGGTATCACCCAATATTTATTTGCAAATAGATATATAATAATCTAATACAATTTTGGAAAAGAATTCTGAAATAAAATTAATTTCTAGCGTAACGACGAAATAGAATTAATTTTGTTAGAGAAGTCGAAATTTTATGCAGACTGGTGTGTTTAAATAAGATATGTATACCACTAACAGCTCGCAGAATAAACCGCTTTGCGGTTTATTCTGCGAGCTGTTTCAAATGACAGACCGGATGTTACGACCAATAAGGTTATCTGAGCGAAAAATCCCAGCCAGCTATCGCCCAGATAGCTTAACAGGTAAAAAATTGGCCTTGTAAGCCAAGTACCGGGTTCGATTCCCGGCCTGGGCAAATTTTCGCTCAGCTGGAAATATTCAATTCGTATGATTAGTTTACCAATCAATTTGATTGTGTTAAAAATAATAGTATTTAAACTAACAGTTTTGTTACAATCTTGCGCGCAATGGATACAAGTATAAAAACAATGATCCAAAAATTTTGTCAAAGTTAAACATTTACAGAATAAAATAAAATATCAATATAGTATATTGAAAAATATATCTTAAATAGAAAAAATATTATATTGTCTAAATTGAAAATTTTATGGCTCTACGTTTAATAGCGACTGAGAAAAAAAAATGTGACATGTTGCTAAATTGCAGTGCCGGGTAAAAAGTAAGACTCCTAAGACCCCTTATGATGGAAAAAATGACGTTTCGTGACAAAATTAGGATATAGATATAAATTACGAAGTTTTAATTTTCTCGGAGTGGTAAACATTATGCTATTTTAATTTCTTTTTAATAATAGTGCACCGCTTATTGAGGCTTTTTGAATTAAAACCTTTTTTAAAACTAATGTATTAATCTTTATATGAAAAATATAAATCCTTAAGCTACCCAAAATGTTTATTATAATATGGTAATATAAATTATATGGTTAAAATATTAAATATAAAAATGGCTCTAATTAAATATATCCTTAAATGAAAACTTTTATTATTTAAATCATTAGTAATATTCACTATAATTTTCAAGTGTTCCTTGAAGCCATTAAAAATATTTTATTTAATTAGTACATTATCTTAATTCAAAAATTATATCGTTCTATAAATCTACTATTTCAAAATCATTATTATTATTAAAATGTTTAATATAATACTCAAAGTCAGATTTATAACGTGTCAATAAATTCTTTTTTTAATAAAGTTAAAGTTTGAGAAATAATTGCTATTTTTTGAGGCAATTTCGAATCTAGAGTTCTCATGTTATGCGCTTGGTTTGAGAATTTCGAAAATTCCAGAAAAGGTATCCGCTCCAGGAACTTAATTTGAATCCGAATTTAATAGCAATGCTGATTGCAGAATAGGATCAGATGAATTTTTATTTGAGGTCTTACGATTTCGAGATGCGGTACTCAGCTCAAAAATGTGAGAGCTTCAGATAATTCAAGGACAGCTGGAAGCATTTCTCAAGAAATATTATAGAAGAAGAATAAAGTTTCTTGAATATTTCAGCAACTGCCTTTCTCCTCTATTTAATTTAATTGTGTGGCTATATGGAAAAAAATAATTTGCCAACCGACTGTGTATTATGTTGGAAAACCTAGAGAAAATGATGCTGATAATTCCTTCTGTATGCTTAGATGGTCATTACATGACATTTTTACTATTTGAAATTTTGAGGGGTGTGTTTTAGATTAGCAAGTATCTAATCAATACCTTTATCTAAAACAATAATGGGTAATCTGTCTACAGTTAAGGTTCTTGAACTGTCTTTTAAATTTTTACGATTTTATTGAACCGTCAAAATAACGCTTGCCGAAAACGTTTAAGTTTATGCTCTGCTTTCTCGTTTTTAATACGAATTTCCCTTTTAGTGCGACATTTTATGAATATTTAAAAATCAATTCTATAATTTACAAAAAAATATCTTACGAATTTCTACACTTTTTAGATATTTAAGATTTAAAAAAATTGAAAACTAATTTTCCAGAAGGAATGCTAATATCTTTACCTATAACAATGCTCCTAATTTGAAGTGAAATAGAGTGTAAACATAAAGTCCTAATGCCTGTGTTTCGACTATAGATTGTGTAAATATGTTGAAACATGAAACAAATGACATGCCTTTATGCCTAATATCATACTATGACTTAAACTGCAATGATTGTGGATTTGTATTGATAATATTTAATTGTAGAACAAAATATTTCAAATATGTCAATTTAAAAAAAATAAATTAAATGATTAATTTTTAACACTAGAACCGCGGGACTATCGATATACCTAGAACCGCGGAGCGGGTCAATTTGACCCGAGATGGAACAGGATATATAGATATGCCCAAATACTTAATTTAGTTAATTAAAAGATTATATTTTTTATAATAATTAACATTTCTTAATATTTACGTTATATTTTACACATAAAGTTAGCAGAAATTACCCACATTTCACAAAATGCGATAATTCAAAATTACATTTCATTAAGTATGATAAAAATATATTGAACAAATATTGAACATGTATTTTAAACATAAATAAAGGGTGACATAAATAAACATACATAAAAATAGTTTATCCCATTCAAATAAGTTTAAATATGAAATCTAAGAATAATTTTTAAAAGTATAAAAAAATGTAAAGCACTGACTAGATTACCTAATCCATGTTATTGTATGGATTGTTTGAAAAACATGGTTAAAGATTTTGCATATTTACTGGAAACGTGAGGGTACAATATGTTTTGAACAATTAATTTTAGTTTAATTTTTATTTTTATTTTTTTTTGTGATATTTAAACTCTTTTATGCTTAGTTTGTGATTTTTATTGTTTTTAGTGTTTCACTTTGCCCAAATGACAAGTTTTTTTTCGTTCTTTATTATTTTTTTTTGCGGGGGGGGGGGGGGGGGGGGCGAGAAATAACAAACTGTTTTTGTACGTCTTCAACTAAGTCTTAAATACATTGATGCATGCTTATGTATTTTCCGGTTACAGATTTGCATTAAACCCAAAAATTGATAGTAGAAAAATCCCTTTCGGCATGGCCTATAGGCGGAGGTAGATTTCGAAAAGTTTTCATCTAAAAAAAAACAAAAAAAAATGCCTATTTCTACTCAAATGCCCATTTTGGCAATATATTTTGAATTATATTCTTACTTTATTTAAAAAATTGACCAATATGCTCATTATATAGTTCCTAAATAACAAAAAACTGTTAATAAATTCGTTTGACAGCAAAATTGAATTTAAAAATGAGTTATAAAATAACCAATTTATTATTTTAATACATCCACAATTCTTTAATCAAGATCGCTTTGAGAAATTTTGTGCGAAGTGCCCACTTTGACAGATTTTTTTAAATATATATTTAGCCTTTATCAAAAATCTGACCAATACGGCACATTACACAGTTCCTAAATAACAAATAACTGTCAATTGAATGCGTTTGAGAGCAAAATTGAATTTAAAAATGAGTCATAAAATAAACAACTTGTTATTTGAATACAACCTCAATTCTTTTATCATGATCGCTTTGGAAAAATTTTTTGCGAAGTGCTTATTTTGACAGCTTTTAAAATATATATATTCACCCTTTATCAAAAAATCGACGAATACGCACATTATATAGTTCCTAAGTAACAAAAAACTGTCAATTGAATGCGTGTCAGAGCAAAATTGGATTTAAAAATGAGTCATAAAATAACCAATTTGTTATTTGAATACCCACAGTTCATTAATCATCTCGCTTTGGGAAATTTTGTGCGAAGTGCCCATTTTGGCAGCCTTTTTTTAAATATATTCTGCCTTTATCAAAAAACTGGCCACTCCGTCACATTATATAGTTCCTAAATAAGAGAACCTGTAAATTGGATGCGTTTGAGAACAAAAAAAGATTTAAAAATGACTCGGTAAAAACGCAATTTCTTAAATTTCCTCAAATTTTAATCACGATAACTTCGTGAAATTCTGTTCAAAATACCCTTTTTGGCAGCCTTTAAAAAAATATATTCTGCCTTTATCAAAAAACTGGCCAATACGTCAAGTTATATAGTTCCTAAATAATAGGACCTGTAAATTGGATGGGTTTGAGAACAAAAATGAATTTAAAAATGACTCATAAAAAACGCAATTTGTTATATTTAATGAATTTTTTAATGATGAAAACTTCGGGAAATCTGTTCAAAATACCTTTTTTGGCAGCCTTTTTAAAAATATATTCTGCCTTTATCAAAAAATTGGCCAATACGTCGCATTATATAGTTGCTAAATAAGAGGATCTGTCATTTGGATGCGTTTAAAATCAAAAATGAATTTTAAAATGAGTCAGAATATAAGCAGTTTGGATTTGAGGTTTTTTCTCCAACTCCTATTTTTGTTTAATTTATATTTGATATAAGAATTGGTTCTATGAAAACCTTGTCAATATAAAAGTTGTAGATATTATTGTGAAGATGTAAAATAAATTTAATTACATTTAATTGCTTAAGAATTGAGTAAGTTATGGGTTTTTTCTTTTTCCTCCCCCCTTTTTCTTTTCGTTTTTAATTTGTTTCATCGGTAAAAATTGGTCCTATCAAAAACTTGTAAATACAAAAGTTTTAGATAATATTGAGTACATTTATATAAAATTTAGTTGGATTTGATATCTTGAGAATTGACGAAGTTATGAATTTTTTTCTCCCAAAAACCATGTTTTTTTCGCCCCTTGAGCCCATTTTTAACTTTATCAAAAATCTGTCACGCATAAACTTTTTCCTCATTTTTTAGAAGTAATATAAACTTTAAACTGATTCGATATCTATTTTAATTAAAAAGTTATCGCGTTTTTTCTGTTTTCACAAAAACCCTCCTAACTTTCATCCCCTTGGTCCGATTTTGCTCATTAACGAACTTAACCGAGATTTTATGCCCCTTGATTTTATGTAAAAGTTTGAAGAAGATCTGAGCATAATTATGGAAGTTATCGTGTCTAGAAGAAAGTGATATACACCGATAGATAGATTGATAGATAGATAGATAGATAGATAGATAAACTTTTTTACTGATGGTAGTTTTGGGGTCTAGGGGTCATGATTCGTGTAGATCCGCAAAAAGTTTTCAGAAATTCCAACATGGGAGACAATGCAATAGGTAGTATTTCATACGAAATCTACCTAAAAATACAAAATATTGTAGAAATACTTAAAATTGCATTCATCGGCCTTCTATAAGAAGCAGAGTTGACATAAGTAGACTTCCTTTGTAGATCTGGATAATCACACAGCTACAATGATTTTAGTTGCGTTTTAGTAAACAAGAGAATTTATTATTTTTTAGAACTATCTAAAATTTCAACAAGTAGATGTAGACTGCTAAGCACCAAAACATTTTTACCCCTTTCTTCTTGGTAAGCAGTTATGCTATTGTCATAAGAGATTAGAAGAATAGCTGTGCGGAATTCCGATTTTGACATTTTTACAGAGACTTGTATTGCTCGTCTTGGGCCTTTTACTGTTTCTGTAAGGCCCGTTCAACATCTGCAAGCAACTAGAATGTGATACCATACTGAATTTATCTCGTTTTGTTAGACATATACTGAGTAAACCTACTCACTGATTTTGAAAGAAATAAGTGCTCATCTACGCCTATATTAAGCACTTTTTTATAGTTAGTGTTATAGTTTTCTTTTTATATTCTTAATTTTCAGGCATGAATGCGCAAGTTATTATTTATTTATTTTTCAGATTTTCATAAGTATAAAGCTCAAATTTTGTCATCTTTTGTTTAAATTTTTATTCTTTTTTAAATCCAATTTTTTACTGATAAATATCACAAACTTTCTTTCAATGCTGATAAATTTTCATCAATATTCCAATGAAAAATTCCAACAATGTTAAAAATATAAGCAGAGTCATCGTCATTTTCATCATTAGAATTCAATTTTCTTCATTTAGAGGCAGGTATTCATCCTCAATCATTTGCATTCTCAGTCATTTTCAGATAGTAGTTGATAATATTACAAAGCTTAGAGAGTAATATTAAGACATCGGAAATCTTATCTACACTTTCAATAAATGCAGAATAAAAAAAAAAAAAAAAAAAAAAAAAAAAAAAAAACTCCAGTACTACTTCTGAATATTTGTTGTAATTTAGCACTGCAATCATCCATTCTTCACATCAAGAATATAAGATTTTGTTTGAAAAAAATCACTATTCCCTCTTCCAATTCTGCCTATAAGAGGTGTTAGAAATGAGGCAGATATACTTTCTCATTACTCACGAAAAATTCATCTCTATTCTGTCATTTATGCCTGAAATTTTAATACGGGTCAAATTGACCCGCTTCGCGGTTCTAGGTATAAGTAGTTATAGCTTAAAAAATATTTATGTTAATCGCTATTAAATACGAAAAGTTGTTGGTTACCTTATAATATTAAAAGTCAGAAAAAGAATCATTTTTTCAATGAATACTTTTCGCGCGGCGAGAAATTAAACATCAATTTAGGTCAAATTGACCCGCTCCGCGGTTCTAGTGTTAAAGAAAGTACTTAAAATAATAAATAATATGTAATATATACTACTAAAATAAATTTTGTTTGCAAAATATTTATAAATTAAGTTATATTGTAAAATTATAGATTTATTTTGCATCAAATTAATGGGAAATTTATACAATAATATTTTTCAAATTATTCGAAATTCTAGAAAGCATTCAATTTCGTTAGAAACATCAGAAACATAATTTTACGAAACATTTATAAATAAAAAAAAGTGCCATTTATTTTGAAAAATGTTTTATAGTAGTTTGTAGAATGCAATAACAAGAATTCTCAAATTAAAATATCCGTTTTTGCGACGATATCCATTCTCAAACAGGTACATTTAAGTAACTGATTCCATACATATTTTAATACTATCTGAAATACACGGCTTCGTCTGTGTCAATTATAAATGGCTAACCTGGATAAAATAAATTAAATTGAAATAATACGTCAATTACAATAACGGACAATTTTGATCTCGTCCACAAATCGTTAAAAAGGGAGTCGCAAAAAAAAAAAAAAAAAGTTTTTTTCTCATAACATAATAAAATCCCTGAAATTTAACATGAGCATGCGTGTTTCTCTTGCTTATTATAATAGAAATATATGCGATTTCCCTGATGATAAAAAAGAATTAACATCACTAAAACACACCTAATTATATTGGTGTCGTTTATGGCGGCCGATTATCTACATACGGGATACAGGTGCAAAGGGGTGCCCTCTGAAACAAGCCAGTATTTATGTGATAAGATGAAAGTCACGGAAAATTCCTAAGGATTAAGCCGGCGTCCGCAAAAGGGTTCAAACCCCAAACAAAATTCTCCTTTACACTGTTATGTAATATATTACTTTTGTGTAGTCTTGTGTTCTTTGCGCCGCAGATTGTACAAAATGTATACTTTAGTATATTAGTCCAGTCACTTTAGCATTTTCATTCGGAAAATTTTTTAATAAAGGTGTTTTTTTTTTTTTTTTTTTTTTTTTTTTTTTTCACAGAGCGATTTATAATATCATTAAAAATGATATCTCAAAAGGCTATGATTTTATGCTGTACGCTCCCCCCCCCCTTTTGGGGGACATTTAGGGGAAAAAGGAGGCAAATTATTAATTAGGTATACAGGCAAGTGGCATATCATTTTAAATGTATTTTTTAACGCTGAATCGAATGAAAACGAGAATCAAGTTGATACGATTAATAGTTTATGTGTTATTGGAGTTTTTATATATTTAAAAAAATCATTTTTTTTCTTTTATTTTAAATCTAAACATTTATTATTAACGAATCTTAATAACATCTACTCTAAAATATAGATACTTCTTCATAATTGTTCTTGACAATGAATATCTGTCACGTCTAATTCTTCGCTGCCAATTATGATATCTCTATCAGAGATCCCCTCTACTGGTGCAATATTTAAACAAGGCTTTCCACGACAATTTCCGCATGCTATAGAGCAGTTTGACAATTTTCGGCATCCGTTTATACTGCCGCAACCTTTGAAACATGAATAGAAAATCATGTTCAAAAGCGAATCTGGAGGGGGGGGGGGGTGCTGGTTAGGTTTTTCGTATGTGAACTAGAAAATTATACTTTATAACCCAACCCCATTAATGAGGATCCAGTTCATTACCAAGCCATGTCTGTACGTGGTAATAAATGTTGTTTTTTTTGCACTTAAAGTAGGAGGTAGGGTATATAAATTGACCGCTGTATTCTTTGTGATAGATTTGGTGAAATGTACATATCGGTAACCATCTAGATGTTTTTCCTTAGAAAAGGCACAATTAATGCCCAGAAAAAAATTTATGCCATTCGCACCAATTAGTGCAAGAGAAACGTTATTTTGATTGAAAATTTTTATTGCATCTTGTAAGTCTGGACGCTTTTGTATTATTTCCATCATTGCTGATTTTCCTTTAAGAAAAATAGCAGATGTTCCATCGAAGCCAGAAAAAGCATAGAGGAATAAAATGTATTCCCAACATCTTCCTTCCAAGCTTCTTGAAGAGTAAACGTTTTCTCCACCTGGCCTTTACCTGGCTTGAGGAAAAAAAATTCCAAGTTTGGTGGAATTCGAGCAACCATAACTACCAGTAAATCAATATCTTCTCCAGTAATAACAGTGTCATTTTTGCTAGTTTTTGTGATCTTGAGTGCTGTTTCAACAATGAGGATATCTGTATCATCTTTTGCATGCTTGATACATACACTGATGGATTTAAATTTTTCAGAGAGAAAATAAATCAACCAACTTTTGGCAGAGGAATTTTTCTTTGCTAACTGTCGCAGTAATGTTTTCATTAAAAAAAATCTCTGTTGATGCCATTTTCGAGCAATGACGAAATATCTCCATGGCTTTGGCACTTTTCTGAAGAATACCATAACCATCAAATACGAGGATAGTGTTTCGACCGTAGTGTGTTTCAACATACTTCACATATTTATCACAAATAACCCCGAAAGTATCACTTTGATGACAGGTTACACGATGAAGCAGTTATGCTCCATCAACAATGTAATTTGCTTTTTCAAAATCAGGATGGACATCTATGGGACTGAAGCTGTTGACTAAGGATGACTTTTTGTTTTTTTCATTCCATTTTCATCGAAAAGAACTACTGGGTAAGGAGCCAGTTCAAAATTCAAACATTCACGGAGTTCGTCGTAGGATTTCTTAATGGTAAAAATTCTTTGAAACAGCAGCAATGGATCTACAGGTACGTTAACATCATGCACTGTTATCTGGCTCTTCACTATTTGAAAAGAAAGAACTCGTTCGGCACGTGAATTTTTCATCTTGTGAAAATTGCCTTTTTTCCCATTATAGTCGCACCCACGTTCAGTGCATCATAGCAGTTTATTTTTTCCAAATCACCTGTAAACCCTGTTGCAATGGACATAATCACTTGTATACTTTGGAAAGGATTGTGAATATAAAACCACTCTGATATTCTCTTTATGTCTTCTTGGTCCCGCTTTATTCGAGATTCTCGCGCATCCACATGTTGTTCTCCTTGCAAAGGAATCAACACAGAACTTTTCTTTCCTTGTTAAATGTTGGTTGCACTTACTAACCCAACAACAAACTTTGTTAAAACACTTTTTTTGTGCTCCTTCCACGCATAAAGCCTCCTTGCATCTTTGAGAACTTCATGAGTGACTGTTCAATTACCATGTCATTTGAAGTTCCCCCAAAATATTTATTAGACCTTTTAATAGTGAAAAATTCCGAAGTAAATCTTTTCAACGTTTGCTTATTCATTGAATTTTTCAATTTTTCCATGTCTCGTATGAAGAACTGGGCACTTTTAGCGTACAAAAAATGTCCTGCAGCACAGAAATATGGAATCATTCTTCTTATCACTGTTAAATATGCCCTCTAATCTCCCATCCTCTCTTATCTAATAAATTCTTTGGGAATTTAGACCATGTTCAAATACTGAATCCATAATTTTGAGGTTGTAACTCTCTCGTTTATGTTAAACATTTATCTTGTATTTTACTTTTTACACCACTGAGGATCCTCAATTCTTCCACCTCCGAAAATGAAGATTTTGTTTCATAAATGTCTTCGCGGTAGGCGCCCATGAGATTTTTTTCGTCACAGGACAATGATAGTTCATTAAAAAGTATTTCAGACACAGCTATTAGTAAAACAGTACGAGCTCTGACAGGTCTAGAGTAAGCGTGGCCTGATAACATTTTCTCAACCGAATTGGAAGCTTAAATATTGCTCATCACTTGTTTAAGACCACTTCCAGCTATGATGAAACCAATCGAGCCGAGGAAGGAGATGCACATATGAAAAACTCCAAGCCTCAAAATTATTTTGGAAGTTGGAAAATTTTCATCTGTTGAAGCAACGATTTCCCTTGCTTTAATATAAAGGTTTTAAAAACGTTATTACACAAGTAGTGTGACCATATTTGAGACCATCTTCGAGAACGTACAGCAACATATAGTAAATGGTATCATAATTACTTACAGGGTTGTTTATGAACGGTAGGTACATAACACGTTATTTGTAATGTTCCTCGTGTTGTGTCCACAGTTCCATAAATCCACTCCACCCAGAAATTTGTTGTCTTTTTCAATATTTGGCATACATCCATAAGGTATCTGTATTCCGAAGACTGGAGATGGTTGTTAGAGTACAATTAAGTTTTTAAACAATAATTTTTTTAACGTTTGGACACTATGATTTTCGTAAAGTTTAATGGGCATCTGGATATTTTTTGTTAGCTCTGAGGCACTTGGCATCACTTTTAGTCTAGACACAGACTGTTCGGTTTGACTTATGAGCTTCTAACTAAAAGAAATAGTCGTTCTTATGAATAATGTGTACATAAAATATTTGCATTTTTCAAAATATAAAAACTGTTATAACTCAGAAACTCTTGGTCGTATCAACTTGGTTTTATTAGATTCAACTTTAAAAAATACATCGGAAAAATATATCACTTGCTCATACAGATAAATATATATTTTCCCCCTTTTACCCCCAAATCCCCTCCCCCAAAAGCGGGTAAGCGTACAGCAGAATATCGGGGACTTTTAAGATATCGTTTAAAATGGCATAAGAAAACTTTCTGTGAAGAAAAAAACATTTATTAAAATTTTTTCTCAACGAAGACCCTTTTTTGGCTAAAGTTACAAGACTATACTGCTTCATAGATGTATATCAGTTTTATTTTGCTCGAAAGAGTTTAACATCTTTAAAATGCACTTGAATCTATTTTTCTCATTGATCATAATGTAACGGAATACTATTTATTTTCCCTGTAATTAAACTATGGATCTGATTTTCATAAAATTTGAAATGACCGGAAAAAACTATGCAACAATTATACATTTTAAATTTCAAAAGGTTCGGTTGGGCAGTTTTTGGGTTATTGTACACGTCGGACAGACGGATGGGCAAAAAGCCAGACAGACGGACAGACTGAACGACAACTATCGGTAATTTGCATTTACATAATTATGAATGCAACTAAAAAACTCTTTTTTAGTATCTAATATTTCGAAAACCACTAAATAGAGAAACATAAAATCGTGGATTCTACTTCAGTTAGATAATATAAACTTGCGCATAAAATAAATACTTCTATATATTTCCTTAAAACGAAGTTATTTATGGAGGGGAAAGTATCTTAGAAGGGTTCAGAATAAGGTGGCTTAAAATTAGTGCGAACTTGTTAGAACTGCTCACGGATAAATTTTTAATTGATTTGATCTAGACCGGGATGCGTCAGCAGATATCTTAACGAGAATTGGTTACATCTCGATTCACGTATTAAAACGCAATCGGTCTTCCAAGTCGTATATTGGTGAAAAACAACTAAAAACCCGGTTTTAGCGGTTACACACAGTTTTACCATTACATTTTCCTGCTCTCAATATTCTATGTGTTCATACTTTTCTGTGCAGTAAAGTACAATGGTAAACCTACGAAACAGCCTCTAAAATAAGGCTTTTAGGTGATTTCCTTCAAGATAAGACTTGACAATCCGATTGTGTTTTAATGTACAAATCGAGATCTAACTAATCTTAGATTTTCATCCGTGAACTCGACTATGTATTGATCTATGCTGCCGCACTTCTGTCTAATCTACTGTGCTTGTGAGTCCTTCATACAGTGTTGGAAGTGATTTTTATGTTTCTGATGAAAAAGTGTATGCATTAATTTACATTAAGTTTTTGATTATTTTTCTTTTTTTCGTTTGGAAATATGGTAATTGCTTTCTGATAATTTTCTAAAATAAAAGAAATCTTTAAATCACTTCTAAGATGTTAAATTAAATTTTTAATTTAAATTATTATATTATTTATTTTCATAGGTAATAAGCAATTGTTTATTTTTCAAATCATATACAATCTTTGCTTTGCCGTTTATTGTACATGATACTCATTATAAATAATTATAATAATAATTATAAAAGAGCAAGAAACTCATAATTTTTTACACAGCTCTTAATAAAAATTGCAAAAACATTAATCGATTTCGAATGAATATTAATAATTTTATTAATGGCTATAAATTGTTCCACTTGAATTGCATAGATATCATTATTTGAGTATTAAAGGAAATACATAAATTTTGTATACATGGACTTATTTAAGGTGTTTATATATTTTTAAACCAAATTTTTAGTGCATGCTTTTCAAAGAAAAACCCCATTACATATAATTTTCTAATTTATTGGACGTATAAAAAATTATTCATGAAACGCGAGATTAAATTCAAAATAAATATTTGAAATTTTAAATTGATAAAAGTGTTTGAGCTTATCAATATATTTTATATAGATATTTTTTGTAAAATGTATAGCATGTCAATATTTAACAAGTCAATGTGATTTAAGAATAATTTCTAATATTATGAAGAAAACGATATTGCAGCTAAAAAATAATGAATTGAGTTTAATTACTTTTTTAAGCATTTTTACAACATGGACTTTAAAGTTTTTATTTTTTCGGTTTAAAGTTTAATTAAAAAGTGTTAACAATTATAGTTGTCTGATTTTTTAAGCGAACCATAGGACTATAACTGTGCTGAATTTAACAATAACCGGACAGAAAAAAAAAATTGAGTTTTAGAAATCAGCAATTCTTCTTTTTGAGAATTTAAAATCGCCCCCTATTAAGAGAAAAAAATAAATACTGCGCAATCAATAATTTAATTTGAACGTATAAATCACACACTTTTATTTTATATAAAATGATGTTATTCGCATTTGCTGAAGATTTACATTTTTACGATGCAGTCCTAAGCAGCATCTACAGAACGTAACTAGTGTGATGACGTAACTAGTGTGGAATGATACACAATTCCAGGAAAAATGTGATGGCGTTATTAAAGAAATTCAACAAATTCAACAAAAACAACAAAACTGATATACTGATTTATTTGTTTGTAACATTCATGGGGATAAATAAAATAAAATACAATTTATAATGGTTGCATGCTTTATCAGAAAGCATTTATTATGTTTTCAATATTTTACTTGACCGATGAGCAACCAATGAAACTCCAAATCTAATCAGGGAAGCTTCTTACAGGAAGAAACAGGTTTATATATATATATATATATATATATATATATATATATATATATAAAGGATAGTATTACCGCCTGTTACCGCCTTTATACCTTATCAATGAACTCCTAAAACTAATCAAGGAAGTATCTTATCAGTATGAACCTTAAAAGAAAAAAAAATGAAGCAAATTTGATATTTTTATCAAGAGTTATAACGTTACGTACATACATTCACTCATACATATGTACATACAGAAACATCGGACACACTTGCTCTTAGTCATTGATAGCCTGTGAGCTAGAAAAAGAACTTGTGTTTTTAAATTGATGAATGTTCAGATCCAGGCAGTGTGTATTTCTATCAGAAATATTCGTTTTTCCATCATTTTTTGACAACGTCTGATTTTTTTTCAGATATTGATCATAACAGCATTTTTTATAAACGCTGTAGTCTAAAAACGTTTTACAGTTTCATCTATCACTTATTTACCTCTATCTCTTGCAATTTTAAACACGAAAACGAAATTCCTTTTCAAAATTTCAGTAACACTTTAAAAATTTATTTCCTTACATAAAGCATCATCTAGATATTCCATTACAACAAGTTAGTTAAATGCAAACGGAATAAAAATACATATTAGTCATTTGCGAAATAATTCCCAAAACGTGTTTGATACCCATTGTATTTTATAAAAATTCTGACATATTTTAATTTATAAATAAGATTTTTTTCACGTCGATACTAAGAAATTTAAAAAACAGTACTTCTGAATTGTATTTTTATACTTAAAAGTATAATATAAGCAGGTATACTTAATAAATTGATTTTACGATAATTTCATTTCATTTTACTATAAATGAATTGCATTCATTTTTCATAATTGTACTTTATGCTAGAAATGCTAAAAAATGTATTTTGTTTTCCTGCACTGTCGTAGCAAAACATTTGGTTTAATACGCAATTTTTGAGAACATTTAAAAAATAGTTTCATTTATTTAAAATTGGAATACATAGTTCAATATTACAGATTTTTAATAAGAATGCATGCGAATTACAAACGTTTGGACTTTAAGATAACATTAAGATGGACTCATGTGATCTTATCATTTTTATTATTAAATACACCGAGTGCCGATTCAGATATATTGTCACCTCAGGGCAACAGTAAGACATATAGTTATAAGTCAAAATGAAGTTTCCGGCTTACTGCTGCAATAAACTATGTCTGCATCTAAGGGGACAGAAAGGGATTTTTATAAAACACATCTGAGGTGTAATATTAAACATAACTTGGTATTTCCGAAGTTGTTCCACTTGTTGCGACACAGTTTCTTAAAGCAGAAATCTCAAATTAGTTTTTTTTACTATAAGTCCTACTGTTGGTCTCTGGTAACAGCATGTGTCATAGCGTTGCCTTGGAGTATCACCATTGCTTGTGAGTACTTGCCAGTGCGCTTTCGCTTGTTAACAAATTAAAGCCTCAGCAACTTTTTCCATAAGTCAAAGACATTCAATAACAGCACTATGAATTCTTTTGGAGGACTTCATCAAGCATCTGTTCCCATAAATCAGTTTCTCACAATCGAAATGTCATCTATCAAAAAAAGTAACTACATGTTTTGAATAGATAGAGCTATACTATGCACATAAAGCATTTTGGTTTTCATTTTGGAAACAATACACAAAACATTTATAATGGTGATATAAAAAATTAACTGAATTAAATGAAAAATACAAAATTCTGCAGTGTATTTTAGGGATGAAAGTTTTATGAATTTGTATGAGAATACATACACCGTCATTCATTTGTACATAAGTAAATTAAGTATATGTGTACTTATCGGAAAAATCATTTTTGGAAGATATACTTCAATTATATGTTTTTTGCTACAACTTGCATTTTATTTATTCCACATATAGCTTGTATTTTGTTTTACATACCAGAAAAAATATTTTACATTTATGCGTTATTTATTTTATACAGGGTCGAGCAAATAAATGTCACCCGGAAAACAGAGTACTGGTGCTTTTTACTTTTTTTACTATATTTTTCCACGATCACTAACCATCCTGATCTTCATATTTTCACGGATCACACTTATAGTGGTACAATACAGCCTGTACTATGATCTAAACCTGTTTCGATTACGCGGCGTGCGTATACATAATGTGCGCGTCAATCTTTTACATCCAATCGTATCCAATCGTCTGGGCCACGTTTATTCGCTTCACTCTGCAAAGTATATTTTCTCAAAGAGAACTAATATAAAAAAGAATAGGGATTATTTCTAATACTTTTTGTTATGCTTTACAGATAATAATCACTTATCCTTACATTTTTGTAAAGTATGTTTTAAAACAAGAGAGGGTTTCTTTTAAAAAATAAAGAGTTAAAGTTGGAAAATATATTTACTTAAAATTTAAACATCAAGAGATTATGTTTACATAAAAACAGTAACTTTGTGTTTTGTTTCGAACTTTTAGCCAATTCTTATCTTTCGTATAAAAGCAAGTGAAGTTTAAGAGGATAAGTAACAATGGCTGCTGAAGTTTGTTGCAGCGATTTGATTAATAAAATAAATAAAAGAATATATTTTTCAATATAATTTAGCTGGAAATTTTAAAATTGCTATTCAAGAGTTTTACTCAAAAATTTCGAAGCGGTGGAGAAATAGAGATTAAACTTGATAAATATAAAGCTAAATTTGAAGTTCATTTTACGCATGAAAAACTTACTGAAGTTTTTATGAGTATTTCATGCGTTCCCATTTAACGCTAAATAAGCAAGAGGGGTTTAAATTTGCTTATCGGAAATTGGTTATCGTCATAAAATGCAATTAGTGTCACATTACAGTTTTCAAAATTTTATTCACCACATATTTTTTTTTTTTTTTTTTTTTTTACTTTAGAGGAATAAATATTTTAATAAAACTTGACTTATAATCACATTATTACTTTATTTTTCGAACTGTTAAAAATTTCTGCTTTTTGCACTGTTAAAAATTTCTGTAAAAACACAGAAAAAAGCGAGATTATCTCTAAATATACATTATTTCTCGATTAAATGTATTTGACAGAGTTTCTCAATAATCATATTTCATGGACATTTCCATTACCTTCTATCATATTCGTCATTGGTATTTCCCTTTCTTAATTTGAAAAAAAAATGTTTTTTTATCTGTATTAAAACTTATAATTCAATATAATATACTTTGTAATTTTATTAGATTCATTAACGAACAAAATTCACTTTAAAAATTGTTTTTTAAGACCATGAATTTCCATGGGGGAAAACATCAGTTTACTGAAAAAACAATTATACATGAAACGCGCAGACTCGAAAGGTCAGAGACAACGACGCCTGACCAGAAGAAGTAGTCAATTGTGTTTGGTGCTTATATCCAGGACCCTTTTTTTTTCATTAGCGTCTGCAGACAGATTTTCTAAAATGATAGTGGGTAGAAATAATGACAACAAATTCGATTTTTTCATTATTTAGATTTAGTTAGTCTTTCCCTGAATCATTTGCATGTTGCCAGTCGAAAACGTCACAAAATCTATTTTAAAGTTTTTCATTTTATTTGTATTTAAGTTTGCAAAGGTGAGAAAAATAATGATGTTAACTACATTTTAAAGTACAGCAAGTTCTGATTACTGTGCAGCACAAAACTCAGGATGCACACAATTTACCACTATTTGAAGCTTTTAACTGACCCGAATGCTGTTTAGGCAAGGCGAATCTGCCTATTGCATCATTTGAAGCTTTTAGACACCACTATTATTTTTAAGAAAATTATTATACTATTGAATGGCGGAAATGTTTAGAATAAATTTTACGACTATTTTATTTAAATATTAGTGATGTGAATCTGCTATTTTCAATTTATTAAACGGAAAAGAATGAACCAGTTAAGGGGTTACAATTTAATTGAAAAATAATGTTTCTAACGTTCTCTAATATTTCTCTGCGTTAATATTAAACGCAGAATTTTTTAAAAATCGAAATCAAAATTTTCTAATCTGGAATAAAGTTGACAGATTCTATAAAAGACTATTATAAAGTTATAAATATGTCACTCGAATTATAGATTCTTTTAAATAAGTCAATCTGTATAAGATAATGATTACTGCATTAAAGTTAGTATAAATAACTTCGTCATTTGCAAAGCTGGTTATTTGATTGTTCACACACTTATTTTAAAAATATTAAGTAACTTATTTTTTCTAAGGTATTCTTGTTTTTTTTAGTATTTTGTTCAGAGCTATAATTAGCAGATGAAGAAATTTGAAATTTTTTGTGGGGATAATTGATAATTTCTTTCAGTTTCTTTAGTCCCGGGGTCAGTTTTTATAAAAGCCTTCGGGTTCGAAAGCATTCTTTCTGAAATTATCAATTTTATTTTTTCTGGTATAGAAACAAAAAATAACTGAATAACGCAGTAAAAACTGCATATTAATTTTTCAAATTACTTTAATTATCTTTTGGTCAAAATAAAAGAGAAACAGAATCCCCCTTCCCATTCTTGGTGGCAATAAAAGAATATTTTAAAAGTAAACTGTTTTATAAACTTGAAAAAAACAATGGATGCAACGAAAGACTCTATAAATGTATTAAAAAAAGTTATAAGAAGAGACGTGAATGCAGTTTATAAGCAACTGTTTTCAAAAGCTGAAGAAATAGCCGAGCAATTTGATGCACAGCTAAGGTCGCCAGGGATTGTGTCTAAGAAAATACATCGGACTGATAATCATCCTGATCAATGATGTAATATTGCTTGCATAACTTGCATATTATTATGCAAAATTTATAGATAATAATAACATAGCTGTAAATGTAAATAAACACAAACTGTGGATAGCAAAATAGAAAAGAAAATCCCTGTCGGCTGGGCCTATAGGCGGAGGTAGATTTCGAATAGTGCTCATTTCAACAAATATATATGTATATATATGATTAGAGATAAACCCAGTTTAATAACTTCATTTGGTCGTTTATGAAAAATTTTTAATTTCATTTTTCTGAAAAAACTGGTTTTATCAGAATCATCTTAAGAAAAATGCAGATCAAATGCCCATTTTGACAACATATTTTGAAATAAATTCTGAATTTATTTCAAAAAATCGACCAAAACAGTACATTATACCGTTCCTAAATAACAAGAAACTGTCAGTTGAATGCATTTGAGAAAAAAAATTAATTTAAAAATGAGTCATAAAATAACCGATTTGTTGTTTGAATACATCTTTAATTCTTTAATCATGATTGCTTCGGAAAATTTTGTGCGAAATACTCACTTTGACAGCATTTTAAAAAAATATATTATCTTTATCAAAAAACTGGTCAATGCGTCACAGTATATAGTTCTAAATAAGAGGATCTGCAAATTGGATGCGTTTGAGAGCGAAAATGGATTTTAAAAGGAGTCATAAAAAGCGCAATTTGCTATGTGAAAACTTCCTTAAATTTTCAAATCACGAAGACTTCGGGAAATTCTGTTCAAAATACCCTTTTTGGTAGCCTTTTTCGAAATATATTCTTCTTTATCAAAAAACCGATCAATGCATCCCATTATATAGTTTCTAAATAAGAGGATCTGTAAATTGGATGCGTTTGAGGGCAAAAATAAATATTAAAACGAGTCAGAAAAAGACGCAATTTCTTATATGAACACTTCCTTAAATTTTCAATCACGATGATTTCGGAAAATTCTTTTCAAAATACCCTTTTTGGTAGCATTTTTTGAAATATATTCCGTCTTTATCAATAAACTGACCAACGCATCACGTTATATAGTTTCTAAATAAGAGGATCTGTAAATTGGATGAGTTTGAGAACAAAAATGGATTTAAAAACGAGTCAGAAAAAAACGCAATTACTTATTTGAACTTAAATTTTCAGGCCCGATGACTTTGGGAAATTCTGTTCAAAATACCCTTTTTGGTAGCCTTTTTAGGTGCGTTCGTAATTATGTAAATACATAGCACCTATAGTGGTCGTTCAGTCCGTCCGTCTGTCTGTCCGCATGTAACGCCGCAAAAACTACCCAACCGAATCGTTTGAAATTTAAAGTACATAATTATTACATAATTTTGTCGAGTCATTTCAAATTTTATGAAAATCGGATCTTTAGATCAATTACAGGGACAATCAAAAGTATTCTGTTACATTACGGTCAATGGGGAGATATGTTTCAAATGCGTTTTAATGGTGTTACACTCATTCGAACTTAATAAAATTTATTTGAAACTATAAAGTACATATTATAATATACATTTTACATAATTTGTGGTGCAAAGAACATTTTTTTTTATTTACAAGGTCACACAAAGGTATTCCATTACATAAAGGTATAGAGGGAACATTGTTTGATGATTGTTTAGTTGTAATTCACTATTTACAATTTTATGAGATTGACATATGAGAGTAATATTTTTAAAACTTCGTTATCGTACGAATGCACCTCATTTGCTACGCTTCGCGTGCAGTTTCCAACTTGTTTGAAATATATTCTGTCTTTATCAGAAAATTGACTAATGCGTCAGTTTATACAGTTTCTAAATAAGAGGATCTACCATTTGGATGCGTTTAAAATCAAAAGTGAATTTAAAAGTGAGTCAGAATATATGCAGTTTGGATTTGAGGTTTTTTCTCCATCTCCTATTTTTTAAATTTCTTTTTGCTATACGAATTAGTCCTATGAAAAACTTGTCAATATAAAAGTTGTAGATATTTTTGAGAAGATGTAAAATAAATTTAATCAGATTTTATATCTTAAAAATTGACGGCGTTATGGATTTTTCTCTTTTTTCAGCGCCCTTTTTTCTTTTCGTTTTTAATTTTTTTCATCGGTAAAAGTTGGTCCTATCAAAAACTTGTAAATACAAAAGTTTTAGATAATTTTAAGAACATTTATAAAAATTTTAGTTGGACTTGATATCTTGAAAATTGAGGAAGTTATGAATTTTTTTCTCTCAAAATCCCTGTTTTTTTCGTCCCTTGAGCCCACTTCTAAATTTATCAAAAATCTGTCATGTATATACTTTTGGCCCATTTTTAAGAAGTAATATAAACTTTAAACCGATTCGATATCTACTTTAATTAAGAAGTTATGGCGTTTTTTTGGTTTTCACAAAAACGCCCCCTATTCCGACCCCCTTGGTCCGATTTTGCCCATTAACGAACTCAGCCAAGATTTTATCCCCATTGATTTTATGTATCAGTTTGGTGGAGATTGGTGAAGAATTATAGAAGTTATCGTGTCCATAAAAAGTGAGATATATATATATATAGATACATAGATAGATAAACTGGTGCGATTGCAATAGGTAGTATTTCATACGAAATCTACCTAAAAGATTGAAAGTGGAAAGATAAATCCTGAGATGTGACAGAAGTTATGGAAAACTGTAATAAGTATTTATATCCAAATATCAAATCATTTTTGTCAATCCTCGCTACTCTGCCAGTTAGCACAGCAACGGCAGAAAGATTTTTCATCAATCCGTCTTCTGAAATCCTTTATTCGAGTTTCTATGGACGAAAAATGCCCAACCGAACACTGAATGCCGAATATTTCGGCCGACAGGTAAACTGGATTCCAAATATTCGGCAAGCTGAATAGTATGTGTTGAGACAAATATCAAATATTCGACCAGCCGAATAGTAACTTTTTGGCCGAATACCGAATATCGGGCTGTCCAAATACTTTTTATATTTTAAAGTTTTGATTTTTTTTCAATATAAAATTTACTTATAAAATGTTCTTGTTAATCAAATTGCAAGTTTCTTTTATTATTGTTTCTTATGAAGAAACTAAAGTAAAATCAAATGGTGGCAGTTCAATAACTTTCAACTAGTTTCAACTTCTTTTGATTTAGGTAAGTTTTTAAAAGCATCTTACATCAATACATGGGTCTGGAATATTTTTAGAAAATATAATTATTATGGGTTTTCTTTAAATTTCGCAACAATATTTTAATGTATAGTCGAGACAAACATTTTTTAACAAAAAAAAAAAAAAAAAAAACAAACAAACTTCTATTTATTTATTTCAAAAATCTCACAATACATTTAATCAAATATATACTATGTGCGAAACAAGTCAAAATTGAATAATCATTTATAACTTTATGAATAATGAACATACTTTAACAAGATTTGTTTGTAATAAATATGATGATATTGAAAATAAATGAATTATGATCTGTGACACAGTATAGATACTTTCAACTTAATTCTGAATAAAGGAATGTCTAACTCATAGTTTTTTTCTTATGAATGGTGTAATTTTCCAGGTTTCCTATCATATCATATTTTACAGAAATCAAAGCATTTTGATTGAAAATATAGTCATGGTATCTTCATTATTGTGAATGCAACAAACAAAAATACAAGCTTGACCTCGAGTGAGATGAAATACAATGTACTTATAACTCAATAAATCGATTACAATTATGGCTTCATGAGCAAAACTTGTGTGTCTTGATAGCTATTATGAATCCCAAAAGCTTTTCTTTCTTGTTTTAGTCTTATTTGAAAAAAGCAAGAAAGAGAATATTTACTAAACAAAATTTAGGAACTTGCATTTATACATAATTTATTCCGAAGAGAATCCTGATTGATCACCATCTTAATCCTTTTTATGCTTGTAAGTTTTACTTTACAAACAACAAATAAATAACGTAAATATATTCTATTTTATTTAAATATGATTTTTTTTTCTAATTATTTTAAATATGTTTATAAATTGACAGTTAAAAGTAGAAATTGTGAAAAGTTTTTTTAAAACGTATTTTAAAAGTTTTTATTAAGCATTGGATTCGGCCGAATACTTTGATATTCGACCAAACCGAATATTTGGAAGGCAGAATAATTTCATATTCGGCTTAACCAAACAGTTTGATATTCGGTCTAACCGAATATTCGTAACATGGCCGAATACTGAAGACATCCCTACTTGTGACCCCCCACTAGAGGTTGGGCTGGATCCGACTTTGATTTTGCTTAGTTTTTTATGATCTATGTCTTCCAGCATTAGATAAACAAAAAATGTGCAACATTTTTAATGAGATTATGGATATACTGTACGAGATTTAAACATTAATAACTTTTTTAAAGTTATGAAACAATTATTTTAGATTATTTATTTTCCTAAAACCAACGCTATCATAAAGAGGAGAAATCAAGTTTAATATTTTATTTTTGTGTTTTACTGATACGTACATTTAATGTTGAATTTAGTTTTCAAAAATATGTATCACAAGAAAGTAAAGGTAACGCTGATAAAAATTAAAAAAAGTTAAATAAAAGTATAACAATGAATTTTGAATTTTTATAGATTATTTAATTTAACGTAAATTTATTAGCTCCTTTATATTTTTTGTCCTTATCTTTGTGTTACGCTTTGGAGATTCTGGGATTTCAAATGCCAAATTATTAAAGTTAAAGTTTATGAGATTAAACTCATTATTCACTGATATTTTCTATTTTTATGAAAAAAAATTGGAAATGTATACATCATCCTAATAATGGGAACAATAGAAAAACAAATTAAATTTCAAATTTTCATTTAAAATTTGATTTTTTATGGCGTGTAACTTTTACACGTACTTAGAGTTTTAAAATACTTCATTGCTATATTTTACAATTAAATGAGCCTAAATTAATTAGTTTTATGTGCTTAATACTCTGCAACAATTTGTACATTAATATTGTTAAGTATTCAATAAAAAAATGAAAGTAAATTTTATCTTAAAAGCTTAATTGAGTTTTTTTAACAACGTTTAATTTTGTGTTAAATTTAGTCACTTGACATGGACAAAATAAAAGTTATTATATTTTGGACTCTTCATCAGTAGTAATTGAAATCATATTGGCCAAATGTTTCGCCCGTAACAGAAACTTATAGACAACTTATAGTAAACTTATAGAAACTTATTGAGTCCCTTTTGTTTGTCTCCTTTAGGTGACACTAAAAGCACCATTTAAACTAATTTAAATGCTATAAAAGTGTGTTCTGACCTCTTTGAAACACTCGTACATTCTTTAAGCCTCGATGTATAGACTAATACATCTTTGGAGATGTTTTAATAATAATTTAAAACGGACTTTTGTAGTCCCACATAATATTTGTCTCAGGACTGAGGAGACTTTGTTTAGTTTCAAAACTCTGTGAAGCGAAATATTTAGGCAAGTATCGCCAAGTTTTTTAATAGGAATTGCTACAGTTAAACAAAGACTTCCGATACTAGTACACTACATGGCCGAAGATGATCGTCCACTTGCGATTTTAGACATTTTGTTAAATATCTAGAAAAGCACGTAAGGAATTATGCTGAAACTCCAAGTGTATAAATGTAATAGTACAAGTCATACATTTCCGTGAAGAATTTTTTTCGAAACTCCATAAAGGACCATCAACAACAACAAAAAAAAGAATGAATATCTTTTGGATAACTCTGTCAAAACTAATGTAGCAAAAGCGCTCAAAGTGTAGATTAAGATTTAGTGGCTTATTGTAACAAACTCTATCCATCTTTATATCGATAGCCTGTATACTCGTAGAAAAATTAAGGATTTTATAAAAACAGCCACAAATTTTTCCAACATGTTTCCTTATAAGTTCTTAACACATTCGCTGCCGATCACGAGCCAAGTGATATGGCGCATACATTCAGGAGCCACTCACGCGGCAGCGCGTGATGTGAGGTGATGCTCAAAAGCCAGTCACGCGCTGGCGCGGAAAAATCTTCCACTGATTCTTTGTTATAAAAAGTAAACCGGCTTCTGGGAAAAAACAACTTCTACAGTGAAGCATTAACTATCATCACATCTTCACGTAAGCGGGAGCAAACGTGTTAATATGAAATGATATTCTTTTCTAAAAATATCACAAACAAAATTGCGCACAATATTCTGCAATCGGAATTAAAAACTAATAAAAATTGTATGATAAATGAGTAGGTTTACTAAATAATTTTTCACTGCGCATGCGTAAACGATATCAAAATTACATTTGCATATTATGTTAGCTAAATGTATAGAGTAACTTTTGTAAAAGTCTCAAAATCATAGCTGGAAAATTCTGAAAGTTATCGTTTATAGAATAAGCAGAAAATCCGTTGTTCCCAAAATGAAGCAAAAAATGAGGAGTTTAATCTAAATGTATTAGTACGTCCCATATTGTGTATTCTATATTGACAGTAATCAATGAATATATGTATACAAAACCTCTTGTTTTTGCTTCATTTTGGAAATAACAGATATTCAACGTATTCTATTGACAATTATTTTCAGAATTTTCAAGCTATGATTTTGAGACTTTAGCAAATGTTTCATTATAAATTTAGCTAACATATATGCAAATGAAATTTTTATATGATTAACGCATGCGCAGTGAAAAATTATTTAGCAAACCTACTCATTTTTATACAATTTTTATTATTTTTGAATTTTTATGACAGGATATTGTGTGCAATGTTGTTTGTCATATTTTCAGAAAATAATGTTATTTTTTATTAAGACTTCTGCAAACTATAAGCAAAAAACTTGGAAAAATTTGGGACTGTTTTTATAAAAACCTTAATTGTTCTACGAGTATACAAGGTATCGACATAAAAATGAACACAGTTTATGACAATAACCTACTTAAGCATAATCCACAGTTTGAGCACTTTTGCTACATTAGTTTTATCAGGGTTATCCAAAAAATATTCATTATTTTTTTAATTTGATGACTGTTCCCTATGGAGTTTCTGGAAAAAATCTTCACGGAAATGTATGAATTGTACTATTATATTTTTACACTTAGAATTTTAGGATTATTCCTCATGTATTTTTCTAGATATTTAACAATATGTCCAAAATCGCAAGAAGACGGTCATCTTTGGCCATTTTTTGTATGTACACTATATATCACAGTTTTTCTATAAAGATGCGCTAACTTTTGAAAAATTTAACCCTTCACTGCATGATATTTTCTATTTTTTATGAAAAAAATATTGGAAGCTATACATTATCATAATAATGGAAAAATAGTAAAACAAATTGATTTCCAAATATCATTTGATTTTTTTTTCTATTTCATGTACTTATGCACACAAATAGAGTTTTTAAATAGTGAATTTCTATATTTTACAATAAACGAGCCTAAATTATTTATTTTTATCTCTTTTAAACTCTGTAACAATTTGTACATTAATATTGTTAAGTATTTGATAAAAATAATGAAAAATAATTTTACGTTAAAAGCTTAATCGATTTTTTTTCGAAGAACAAGTTTTAATTTTGTATCAAATGCAGCCATCTGACATGGACAAAATAAAAGTTATTGTAATTTTTTTTTACTATTCGTCATTAGGATTAGAGATCACATTGGCCAATGTCATGCCACATAATAGAAAAATATATTGTTTTTAGGTACGTACCAGATGTGGAACATGAAGCAGTGAAGGGTTAAAGGGCAAAGTAAACGTATAAACTATGAAAAAAATGTTAAAAAATGAAAAACAACAGTTAAGGTACAACCCAACTCAGTCCACTCTTTTCCACATTAATTGTACTCTAATATTTTACATCCATTTATTATTTGTATCCAGGCATTAATTTTATCCAGGTGTTTGAATATATTTTAATTCATGTGCTGTATAAACTTGTGCAATTACTCCATACTAGTTACAGAAAAATTCTCATTTTTAAAAAATAACATGTTTTAGTCACTAACAAAACAAAAAACTTATGTCATAACTTTTGAGCAAAATCCGGTGAATAATGATTACAAATTTCATTAATGTCGTTAGAGTAGTTTTCAAGGAAACTAATAATAAAACACACATATTTCCATAGCCCTGCACCCAATCTTGTTTTCCCTTAGCAACGGATTTAGAACACCCTCCCCCCCCCCCCACACACACACACCGACATATAGAAAGGAACATTTTATATGTATGAACATTTTATGTATAATTTCTGGTCTTAGTTTTTTAAAATTTGTAAAGTTATTAGACTGTAATAGTGGAGCTACTGGCTTTTTATAGTATTGATTGTATATTGTACTAAAATGTGTGTAAGGAATAATCATTATAAATATAACCATTAAGCAAATTCAAAGTAGAAAATTCTAAAAGATAACAATAGTATGAAATTTTATTTATAAAAATATTTTAAGATTTTACGTTGATCGCCGAAAAACCATATTAATTATATAAAAACCTTTAAAAACCCTTATTCACCAATATTATTTTAATATTAAAAATCTTCTTTTAAGTTCCATGAAATGTACATCAAATTGCAACCCTGTACTTCTTCAAGGATTTATGCTGACTAACAAGCACTGCATTTCTGTTTATTGCCCTGCAATATATAAATGTTTAAGACACAGTGAAAGTTTGAGTAAAATAATTTATGCATAAAAAAATCAATTCCGCTTATGTTACATATTAAATGTAAATTACAGATAAATAACTTTATTAAAATAATTTATGGATAACTTGTTCTGAAAATATAATGTTATATTAACTGAATTTTCGCTGCACAACGTGTGCAGAACGATAAGGAGATTTAAATGCATCTTTCTTATCTGTTGTTGAATGGTAATGTATCAAATACTCATAAAAACTTAAGGGAGCTTTTCATGCAGAAAATGAACTTCCCAATATTCTATTATCCTTATCGACTTCAATCTCATTTTTAAACACCTTTATAAAATTTAAAGCAACAAAGTTTAATACTCATTGTTATTTAATCCTCTAAAGCCTTATTAAGTATAAAATCAGTGATTAAAAGTGTTATTTAAAACCATTCAATAACTTTTACTATCCATTGTTATTTAAAATCTTGAACTACCCAAAATTTTTAAAAATTAAGGACTTCAGCCGAGTCAAATCACTGTGCATAAAAACTAGTGTCCCGTAGGAATTTGCATGTTTTTATTGATATAAACTTTAAAGCATACATTTAATTACCTAAAAGGTGCTACAAATATATTAATATATTATTAAATATATCTTTGAACTTTTTTGAACATAGATGAGTTCATTTCCAAAGGGACAAACATCACTGACTAGAATAGAAAACACAAACAACAACAAACTAAAATTCTACGTATTCTTGTTATGTTACATATTAAATGTAAGTTACGGATAAAGAATTTTATTAAAATAATTTATGGATAACTTGTTATGAAAGTATAATGCTATATTAATTGAATTTTTACTGTACATGGTGTGAGTAACGATAAGGAGATTTAAATGTATCGCTCTTATCTGAAGTTGAATGATAACGCATCAAGTACTCATAAAAACTTTAGGGAGCTTTTCATGCAGAAAATGAACTTCGAATGTATTAATATCCTTATAGACTTTAATCTTATTTTTACACTGTTATGAAATTTAAAACAACAAAATTTAATAGTCACTGTTTTTTAATTTTTTAAAGCATTATTAACATAATACTTAAAAAGCATTACAAATCTATAAATGCAGTATTCCTGAATTCTTTCGAAACACGTGCGTTCATTTTCAAGGGGTAAAACATCACTGGCTAGAATAGAAAACATAAGTGAAAAAAAAATGCTATAAACACCTGTTATATTACATTTTAAATGTAAGTTACGCATAAACAATTTTCTTAAAATAATTTATGAATAATTTCTTCTGAAAATACAATCATATAATCATGTATCAGTGAAAATATAGAAAATGCAGTGAAGGATTAAATTTTGCAAAATTAGCGCGGCTTTATAGAAGAATTGTGATATATAGTGTACGTACCCTTATGGGAAGTCTTTGTTAAAAAAAAGCAATTTCTATTACAAAACTTGGCAATACTTGCCTAGATAATTTCGCTTCACTAATTTAGGCAACCAAACAAAGATACTACTGGCAATAATTCCTGGTTCATTAATGTTATTTTAATTTAATTTTATGAAAATAACACAAATTGAACATTGTTAATTTCTATTTAGGTTCGCACTAGATATATTTTTTAAATATCCTCAATTTTAGATATTAATTGTAAAACTTTTGTATGAAATTTCTTGAAAATAATGACAACTGGATTGCTTGCATTGTCGGAACGGTTGAATTGTCAATAAGTTTGTTGGGAAGGGATTAGTGTCGTAAAACCGCATTAGGGCCATGCTGTCTGAAAATAGTTTGAACGGAAAATTAGGCACTGCTTTTAAAAATACATATTTTTTCTCGTAAAATTATTACAATTCCATTTTTTTCATTCGGCGGATGATTATAAAACACCAGTCGAAATACTTAAGTAAGTGAACATGAAGTAATATTTAACAGAAAACTATAGTTTATTTAGATAGACTAAATATTTTGCTATAAGTGTATATAAAATACATAAATTATGGCAAAATTTACTTTCACATACTGAAGTTAAAATCTCAAGTAAACTGATCGAGTGTTCGGATGCAAAGACGTAGCTCACAAACTAGCCTTGAAGTTTAAAGCTATAATGAGTTGAAAACAGCCCAAATAAAAATGTCAGTTTTTAAAAAAATATATGAATAAAGATAATATAGGCGCGTAATTAAAATTTGAGAAAGTAATAATTGCCGAAACGTCAGTGAAGGCTTACTTGCAGACACGAAATTTTTTGGTTTCTGTCCGTCTGTCAGGCAGTCTGTCAGTCATTCTGTCAGTCAGTCTGTCAGTTCCGCGATAACTAACGCAAAAAAACCCGATTGGCTTGAAATTAAGTGTGTATGTTAGTGAGGCACTGGGATTAAGCTGTATAGTTTTTTGTTAGATTTGATTCATTCGTTCGGAAAATAAAGAATATTTTATTTTGCGCAATAATGCTTTTTTATGGCAAATCCAATGATTTTCAATTTTACTTACCCATCATACGTAGTCTTGCAATCGTTTTGAAAATCGAAAAATTTTTTTTGACGGATTCACACGTTTTAGATAGTGGAGATTCCGAAAAACATATTTTTAGAAAAAAAATTTTGCCGTCCGTCTGTCTGTCTGTCTGTCTGTAAACACTCTATCTCTCGAACAAATTGAGATAGAGACTTGAAATTTTGTATGTGGTTAGTATGTAAGAATGGGACGAAGCCTATTTAATATCAGCAACCTCGATTATCCGGAACTATTTTTTTCTGACCCTCGAAAAATTCGTTCTGATGAAAGGTACATAAAAATTTTCGAATTTTTTTATTTTAAGGAATGGACGTAAAAGGCAATAAAATAACACATATTTTGCATATAGAACGAAGTCGATCGGATTATTAGTTGCCGAGATATTTGTAATCCTGTTTTCCACATTCTTCGATTTTTCATGACCCTGTATTTCATTCAAATTTCAATTCAGAGAGAAATTTCAATTTCATTTTAATTGGAAACGAGACGCTTAATCCGACGCAGTTAATTGTTAGTTAAAAGAGGTATTATTTTTGGAGTTATAAGGATGTTTCTTTTTCGCAGTTCGGTACTACTTGAGTAGTTTGGCGTTTTATATAATTTGTCGAAATTGGTACATTAGCAGTTCTTTAATATAGCATTACTATGTATATTAACAATATTTAAATTTTGTTTATGAATTGCAATGCATTGTATAAATAGTTTTCACATGTTTTATTTTCATATACATATCCATGATGGGTAAGTATTACGGTGGCCCCCAACGACTAGTTTTTTTCCTTGAGAGAAAATGACATATTTCATTAATGGAATTCAATGATAAATGGATACTGAAATTTTCCAGTTAAATTATTCGTATTGTTTTGGAAATTTGTCTATGCATTTGTGAGATTTTTAAATTTATTACTGCAAATTTTGGAGATTTTTTATAAATGTGTTCCAATAATATTAACCAATTTGGTTTAGAGATTTACTTATTTAAAATGTATTCATTTCATCTTCTTTATTTTCTCTTAATGGTTCCTAAGAAACCATTCATCCTAATCCTTATTATATTTTAATGCTATAAATTTGAAAGCGTGTAGGAAAATTTAAATCAAGTCAACGTCAAAACTTATGAATTAATTAATGTTTTTTTATCTTTGCGGATAAATATAACATAGCCCAGAAAAGAATATAGGCTATGTTTTATTAATTTTATTCAAATATTTTCCTTAATAATTCATAATTTCCTTCTTTTTCATACAGAATCAAGAGCGATTTTTGAGATAAAATTTAAGCAATTTCCTTTATCGTTTCCAAAAAAAAATCTGAAATAATTTTTCAACGGCAATAAGTTTCAATTGAGCAATTTCCATTCGAAAAATTAAACTAAGAAAAAATAAATATGACGTCAGAATTAAAATAAAATAAAAATAGTACTTTGTTAAATATTAAACACGGAAATTTGTTCCGTTAATAAGAATTTTTCTGACAAAAATGGGGGCATAATTAGAAGTAAAAGAAATAAAAAATTATTATATTTTTAACAAATATTCCACTTGGTAAAATTTGACGTCATAATTGAACAAAAACAGGTATTTTATAGTAGTCGTTAAGAATACAAGAAACATGGATATCAATAACTCATGAAAAATAACGCCATTGCCGAAACTTCAGTGAAGGCTTACTTTGAAGACACGAAATTTATTGTTTTTCATCTGTTAGTCTGTTTTTCTGTATGTTTGTCTGTCCTGCTATAACTGCTACAAAATGCAATCAAAACATTTTTTTTCGGAAACAAAATTGTAAAACTCTAGATTACTGAGTTTACACTTACAAAAGTTCCTGATACATCAGATTTAGGTGTTTGTGGTTGGCAGGTATGTAGAAGTGTGAGGATAATGAAAAATATTTGTCCAAACTGTTACTTATCCTTATAAATCAAAATGTATAAGGAATGCAAGATATAAACTAACCATTAGCACAATTATTAGAAAGTGGCAAATTTAAATTAACCCGCGAGTAGTCGCGGCTTTTTTCACAACGTCATTAGTCGCGCTCGGTCTTTTGGCCCCTCGCATACCAAATATGTAAAATAAAAAATATTTTCTACCTAATATACGAAGATAATATTTCAATGAATATATAAATTTGCAGTTTTCTTATGTTATGCATTTTATTTATGAGATCTGGAGTAATTGGTAAAAGTAAAAATGAACTGTCGTTCGTGATTGTTACGTAGACTTTTTCGCCAATGTCACCTTTGTTTCTAAAAATGTACCTGAAAGAAAAACAGAGGTGTCCTGTTACTTCACTAAGGTGATGGAGAAACTTCCTAAGTCAGCTACATGGTAGATCCCCGTTGTATTTGTAATGCGATGCAAGTTAGGAGAAAATAAAATATATGGGCGGCGAAAAGACCGACACGCGACTTTTGACGGGTTAAGTGAGGCAACGGGGGTTCAGGGGGGCTCCGCCCCCCTGAAGAAATCTACTATGTTATAATAAAAAAACAAAAATAATAGATCATGAAAATTTCAGAATATCCTAACATAACTAAATTTTTAATTAACCGCTTTTGAAGGCTGAAAACTTCTAATTCTTATTTTATTCATATAAATAATTAAGTACTATGAAAATTTTAAATTAAAGTTTCCCAGAAGTTGAATATTACCCAAAGTGTGTTTTAAAAAATATATATATATGCAAAGCTGACGTTGAGGTTCCTGATCTGCAGATTTACTAGTAATATCAACATTAGATTTTACGGGTAAAAATCCATGATAGTGTCAAATGGAATTAATTTTTTTTTTCTATTCCAAATTACCAAGAATAAGAGTTTCAATTTAAAACTTCTGCATGGTAATTAATCTTTCATATATTGAATTGATTATAATAGCAATTAAAATTTCATTTTTTAATATTCTGGACAACTAAGTTTTATAGAAATAGTATTATATAACATTATTATTATTATTGTAATATTTTGAGTCATAAATAAGCAAATATATTCATTTCTTGTTTTAAATATTTCTTCTTTTGGTTTATTATAAAACCAATAAAACAGTTTATTCCTAGCTATTGTCAAAATTCGAAATTCTGTTATCAAAAATTGATGTGTTCCACTTCGCTTAAATAATAATAAATTACCAAAATAATTAGTTTTTCGATTACAAGCTTCAAAAAGTGAATTTTTAATTATACTATTATATACTTACATTTACTGACCATTTTTACTGTTATTAATGTAAACTAGTTCCAAAATGATGCTCGACTTGGTTCAAAAAGATTTAATATAATTTAAATTATAAATAGCTATTCATTTTTAAGTGACATTTCAAATAACGACAACAAATAATATCACACTGACATAATTATATTTATATTTTAGAAGGTTATTGCTTTTTCGAACTTTTAATAATTATATATATATTTTATCTTTCATGCATCTAAATTACTTGTCACCATAATTAAATAAAATGTAGTTTTAGCAAATTTACATTAAATTATAATTTGTTTACTTGCTTTTGGCAAAAAAATTGCAAAAGAATCATCATTTAAAATCTTTCTAATTAGCTTTGTACTCGTGCAACGAAGTGATAAAAAGCCCATTTGTACTCTTTATTGCCATAATTGTGCTAATTGCTTGAAACAGTTGAAAGTGGTTTGTATGATTAAATGCTCCTTTTTCAGAGATTTCATTTTAAGAACAAATGTAACAGCTAATTTTTTTATCATTACAAGACATTAGATAGTAGTCACAGAAGAATACAGTAGTTAACTGATAACACGTGAATATCTAGTGTAAAATATCTAAAACTTCAGTTCAAAGTTTGGTGTCACATTAAATTTATATTGATCATCGTTAAATTCTTAAAAAACCTTTTTCTTAAAAAGTACGTTTTATTAAATGAACTAAAAACGGATATAAATATATTTCTTAATCATTTAAAATTTTTACCGTGCAATGAAATGTGAAGCATACTTTTTTTAACTCAACATGTAGAACATATAATACAACTCACACATGTAGAACTATACTTTGAAATTTTATCGTTTTGTTGACAGCTTTGGATATATACCAGAGTAATTAAAATGATTGAACACTTTATTAATTTTAGATTTATTATTAATTTTACATATAAATATTTGTATTTAAATATATTCCTTATAATATCTTATAATTATATATTTAGTACTAGTTATGTGTACGTATTATGGTATTTACGGAATATCAGACATTTATTTTTGTATTTTTTAAATTCCAATCTCTTCTTCCTAAGTTTTTTTTCTTTTTTTTTATAATTTGCCGAACACATAGTATGAAAAAATACTGTAATCATGATTTATTTGTGACTGTAAATGAACCATGGTAGCTCCTATTGTGATCATTTTTAGTTAAAATGATATAATCCATTATCGAATAGCTTTATATAATTTTGTACGAATCGGATGGCAAACTTGGTGTTTAACTCATGTATTTAAAGCCATTTTTTACAGCAATACATGGAGAATAACCAAAGAAATATAACAAATTGGAATTGATAGCATTTAGGGGTAGTGTAATAGACCATTTTTTAAGTTATTTTTTATTTTTTATTTTTATTTTCATTTTTATTTTTATTATTTTTAATGTAACTTTTTTTTTATTTAAAAGTATTATTTATTTATTTATTTATATGGAAATATTAGATTAAACAATTTCAGTTCATAAAGTTGATTGCAGTTTATTCAGAATATTTTTTTATGTTTACAAAACATTTCACTTTAGTACCTGCAATAGTTTTGTAGAAATGTAAACTAAGTTTTACATAGTAAGGTAGGGATTTTGAACTGCCTTGACTGTCTTCACTTTCAAAGCAGAAGTTAATGAGCTTCTATAACGCAAACTTTATAATCCTATTGTAGGTAAGACAGTTACTAGAGTTAAAATTACTCTTTCTAACGTCAAAGCAGCAGTAGTTTCGGCATTAGTTTAATAGAGAATATTATATTATAGTGCATTGTTCTTTTTTTACAATATTTAGGTACTATATACGAGTTTAAAAATTCTGTAAAAAGAATGTAAGCGTAAAGTTAATTTGTTATACTTTCATCAGGGTTTAAATGGATTTCACTTTCTGTTTTTGTCCTTAACAATTCCTGAAAAATGTATGGTTGCGAATCTTTCAAATGAGAGATTTTTTACAATTCTTTGAAATTCACAATAAAAATTCTCTTACAGTAATATAATTCAACATTTTTATTGCATGTGTCAATTTTGGAATAAACATGGTACAAAGTTATAAATATTCATTTTTTTCAGGCATGAACACCGATAAAAAGAATGTCCGGTGAAAACAATCGAGATTTTTTTTTAATTTTACTTTTTGTGAAAATTCAGAGAATGTTTTCAAATCGAAATACGTCACTCAAATAAAACGTTTCGACAATTTTTTACACGTTCCCCGAGTCACTGCTTATTGTTTAATGTATAAAGATTTTAAAAAGTCATTCTTTTGAAATTCAGGCAAAAAAGTGACATTTTGATAGTTGTATTTTTTAGTTAGTTTAATATATTTTTATGTTAAAGTAAATAATATTTAACGAATAATGTGCAATTTTTAAGCTCTGAAAAATTTCCTCTTCCCTATAGAAAATATCAAAGTTCAAGGTTGGGAATAAAAGTTACGTTTTTATCGATTTTCGCACTTAATGTCTTATTTAAGCAATAGGAACCCAAACTTGTTCTTATAGAATATGGAAGTGTAATACTAAGACATACTAAGTAATATAAAACTGCACAGATATATTATTGCTGTTAACAGATATAATCTGTTAAATATTCAAAATTTTCAAAATCTGCCGCAATTAAGTGTTATCTAAGAAAAGTGTCTCAGTTGAACAAAACAAAGTATACCATGCAGTAAGTTGGTACACATATATAGAAGAATATTCTTATCTTATGATACTTTAGGGAAAAAATGACAGAAATTGAAACCTCCCATTCCTCTTTCGGAAGGGTAAAGGAAAAAAAAAGATATTTAATTTTCTCAAAGGGAAGAAAAACATAGAAAGAAGAAAGATAAATATCATTTTTCATTTTCTTGATACGGAAGAAATGTGATCATCGACATTGTTTGTTTCAAACTTTTGACCTGTTTTATTCCCTAAAAATATCTAGATACCACACTTCCTTTTATTTTATATGTGCATATCTCAACGACTGCATGATACATTTTCTTTTAACAACTGAAACTGGTTTTTTGGCATAACATTATTTTAAATATTGGAGATTATCAAAATTTTGAATATTTAACAGATTATATCTGCTAACACAACAATATCCCGGTAGAGTACTACATTATTTAAGTTGTCCTAGTAGTACACTAGAGTATTATATAAGAAAACGTTTGAAGTACTACTGGTTAAATAAGATAATTTGCGGAAAACGTGTATGAATGTGCGTGTATCGTGTATTTCGATGGTTTTTGTGGCAACATGATAATGTAAAAAATAGTGCCTCATGGAAACCAAATAAAGTTTAATAAACCGGTATTGTTATACTAACAGTTTTTTCCAAATGAATTTTGCCATATTTTTGCTTGCTAGAAATATAGCACTCCAAGCATACTAGAATTTTTCCCTTTTTATGAAAAATGGCATAAAAACCTTGACCTTTAACATATTCTAATGAAAAGAGGAATTTCTTTTAGTACTTCAAAATTGCATATTATTCATTATATATCATAACTTTAACATAAAAAAATTCATGCAAATCAAAAAATTCAATGTCCTACTTTGCCTGATTTTCAAAATAATAGCTTTTAAAGTCATAAAATCATGGTAAATACTTCAGCTCTCAAATTATATCAATGCAAAAAAAGTAGCACATTTAATACCAATAAAAATTGTTAGTTATGCATATTTTAATCATTTTTTTTTTAGATTTTTGTAATTAATAGAGGGGCATTCTAATTGAAGTCAAAGACAAGAACTACTGATTATGTACAGTATATTTTATAAATTTCTACATTAAGTATCGTGCAACAACATATAAAGTTAGTATAATTTTAAATTGCAAACTAAATTAAAATGAAAATATGTTTAAAAAACAACTACCTCATGATAAAACTACAGAAAAATAAATTTGTTTGTGCGAAACAAATTATTGACCGTTATAAGTTTATTAAAAATGTATCCTTTAGTCATTATATTTTAAAATCATTAATGAGAATTAGAAAAAGTAGTAGAAATCATTAAGTTTATAAACAGTTTAAAATTACAAAACAAAAATACTTCCATAATCACAGAAATTCTTTTATCTAATCGTTTTTAAACAGACACAATTTAGTCTTTAATGTCAACATTACCTTACAAACCAGTGTGAACATTAAATGATCATTCGTTTCTGGATGTAATTAAGTCCAGTGGAGCATGCTGCAGTTTTGTTGAAGTTAATCTAATTCTCAGAGCATTTAACTTCTAGGTAATAAAATATCTAATATGACTTTAAAATTCTCTTGAACCATTTAGTCCTTAATTTGCTTCTGTTTTTTTTTTATATACCGAGCTAAAATTTAGAGAAATTTTTATTGTCAGTATAAATGAAGCTAATCGTAATACTATCAAGTAATAATTCTGTTATTATGCATAATACTTACATGCATAAATGCATTATTACAAGATAAATAATAGATTTATAAAAACACACATATTTCCGTATATGAGAGAGAATTTTTGCACAATTGTTTGCCCCCAAAATCTGAATAATGCCTGATACACGAATACAACAAAATTTACAAACTTGAAAATCTTAAATGAAAAAGATTCTAAATATAAATACATAAAAAAATACTTAGAAATTTATATAAAATATATTAATACTCCATTCTTTTACAAAGGAATATATCACCAGTTATCCCTATACATGTCATTAAAGGAATTTTCAAGCAGCTCTTGAAACTGCTTTTTTTATCAGGCGCATCAGAATAAATATCGTTAATTTTTAATACGTCATCATTAGCGCTGATATATTCTTCAAAAATGGCACCGTTCTCACTTCCATCCATTGCAGTATTTCTGCAATATTTCTTGAAAGATCGGATGATCAGTTCCTTTAGTTAGTTGGTTTTGTTTATGACGATTAATTACAAACACCAGTGATAAAGGTCGTGAGAGGGGGAAGGGGTACTCCATGGTGGTCTTTCTTAGGGATTTTGGCAAGCAATTCCAAGGCTCGAAGAAAACCATCTAAAACTCAAACATATTAGGCCGACAACGCGATTGGTTTAGACGGATTTTAGTTAGAAATGTTAATTATTATGTTCAGTTAGTGCTGCAAAAGTGTTTCACGAATTTTTGCAGCACTTGTATAGTCTATTACCTTAGAAATCATTCCATAGGATGACATAGCAGCAAACACTGTTGAGTGATTATATGTCAAAATTATAATTGAATAGGTGGTTTCTTTCTCTAATATGTAGGAAAATAAGTACTTGCGCAGCTTTAGATAACTGTCGTGGATAAAGTTGAAAAATGCAGAAAAGCAGCGCAAGCTATTACTCGATATGCACCTAAATAACACACCTACACAGTTCTTCTTTATGACGATCGCTTACAAAACTAAAGTATAAATATCGTTACCTAATCATCATCTATATATGTCAAGAACTAGCAGGAAACGGAGTTTTATAAAAATTCGTAAATTAGTTCTTGGATTATATTAGAACTGAAATTAAATAAAATGCAGTTTAACAGCATTATCTATCAGAAAACATGGACCCAAACTTAATCAATTCAATGTTATGCCAAATTTTTCTAGATGTGATGTTAGAGGAAATTCCGTGGATTAGTTGAAAAGATAATGAATATTACAGAATCCTTTTTGTTATACAGAATCAGGTTAACAGGGCAGAAAACACTTTATAAAATAAGTCAAACCTTTTCAAGATAGCCCAAAACGTATAAATATATCAAACGTTGCAAGTGAAAAGATACACAATCCAAGTATTTTCTCCTTAAATATGTCAAATATTCCTCAAAACCTCAAAAGTATCTTTAGAGAATTTAGCTTATAACGGGTATCAGATTCCTTATTAAATATAAGAGTAAAAAATTCGTAATAAATGTATCAATACATTATCCTTCGGTATTTGTGTTTAAATTAAAAAAACCTAGTCAAAGGCGAAATAAGCAAACATTTATATAAAAATTTGTAATCAAATTAGAGTTTCTATTTAAATTTTCTTCAATTTTTCTTCAATTTTGTTTTTAATTCCAATACTAACTTTAAAACTAGCGTGAACATTAGATGCTCTTTCAGAATATAACGAAGTCCAGTCGAGCAGGAAAAAGTTGCTGAAGCTAATCTTGTTGTTATAAGAGGTTTTCATTTCTACGATACAAAAAAATTAATGTTACGTTAAAAAATGCTTGCCACATTTTGCATACCTTGTTCCAATACACAGATCCAAAAGTAAAATAAAATTACGAACACGCATTCATTGATTTTTCACAAACGAAAAGACACCATAGATGAAAAAATTAGCCTTTTTCTGAAATTGGTAATTTAGGAAACTGGTAGTACTAAAAATAATCTTAAAATTATCTGAAGTAATCTTCACATTCTTCAAAAATTCCACAGAAATCTGATTTTTTTTTTTTGTAGATTTAGCTTTACTTTACAGATTTTTTAAATTTATTCTTTAAAATATCTGTGGAATAATCCAATTGCCGACAGATTTTTTACAGTTTTTTGGGGCAATTGCTTACAGATTTTCTACAGATTTTTAGGGAATTTGCCTACAGATTTTAATTTAGAGATCTAAAATGACTATAGCCATAAATTGTAGGAATTTAATTAATAGAATGATCTACAAATCTTTAAATTTTTTTGAACACACTCACTACCTGGAATACGTTTTGCACACTCAGATGATTGTAACACTTATTTTATGAGGAAATAAGCATTAATGCTGTTCTTTGTTGGTTTGATCAAAAGCCAAATACATTCAGTTATACAGAAGTGAAATAAATATACCATTGCTTACAAGGGGAAGGTCTCCATACTGGGCATACTCATATTTAAAAAAAGAAAAAATACTAATTAAGCTACTTATGGATGTAATAAAATATCAGTGAAAATTGCGGCGGAATTGCAGAAGAAAACAAGTAAAAAATAAAATACTTTTGAATATTTGGCATGAAAAGACGAAACTGTCTCACGATTTGGCGAGCAGCACTTTTTCCCGCCAACAACAAACAATTTTAACGCAACTGAAAACTTTTGGATTTTTAGAATCTGAATAAATGGTATTTTAAGAATTTAGACAGAAACAATGAAAGAGTTATATATACACTATATTGCCATTGATTATGGGACACTTGCGATTTTAGACATTTTGTTAAATATCTAAAAAACTGCATGAGGAATCATCTCGAAACTCTTAGTGTATAAATATAATAGTATAAGTCATACATCTCCGTGAAGATTTTTTTCCCGAAACTCCATAGGGGACCGTCAACAAATTAAAAAAGAATGAATATCTTTTAAATAACCCTGTCAAAACTAATGTAGGAAAAGCGTTCAAACTCTAGATTATGACTGAATGCCTTATTGTAATACGCCTTGTTCATTTTTATGCAAATAGCATGGATACACGCAGAGTAATAAAGGTTTTTATAAAAATGGTAACAAAAATTTCCAAGTGTTTTCCTTATAATTTTCAGAGTTCTTAATATAAAATAATACTTTTTCAGAAAATATGACAAACAACATTGCACACAGTACCATGTAATCAGAATTAAAAAATAATGAAAATTGTATACAAAATGAGTTGGTTTACTCGAGATGATTCCTCATGTATTTTTCTAGATATTTAACAAAATGCCTAAAATCGCAAGTGTCCCATAATCAATGGCAATATAGTGTATATATATATATATATATATATATATATTAAATTACCTATATGTATATTATTTGTTGCTGTAGTTATTTAATTTACCTCTGGAAAAAAATATTTCCATGTATAAAAAATTCTTTTTCAGTAAAACTATCTTCATACATTTAAACGTATTCAAAAAGAAAAAAAAAAAGGTCAGATGTTTCTATAGCAACAAAACAGAATTGACAATGCTCAACTGTGCTTTGAACTTGAAACAATTTTAATTTATTTAAATTTGAATTTAGTTTTAAATATCAAATTTTGATGGTTAAATTTGATTGTAATTACATATAAATATCAATATAACGAAATTATACTTAAAACAAACTAAAGCTGACAAAGCTAAAGATATTTAATTTATATCAACAAGTTGTTGAACATGAACATTTTAACTTTAAAAACTTAAAAAAAAAAAATAAATAAATTGCTTTTGATCGCCAACCAATGATAAATCTCCAAATAACGATATCTTCATTATTTTTTTACAGACAGGGTACGGAGGTTACACCGAAAATGTTTTTATAAACGTTTATATCCTCATGGGATAAGTATTCTGTATTTTTTTAAAGGTTTTCCCGAGTATGCCCTTATGGAGACCTCCCTTCTTAGTTTTATCCTTCTCAGTTCCCAAGTATCACACGAAATGCTTAAGAATTAGTATGGTTTGGTATACAGTGTGGTCGTAAAAAAAACTTTGCCGATATATAGAGCTCTAGCGGCCAGTCCGTTCAACCGATCGAGGTGAAATTTCAGATATAGCTATTCAGAGGAATGAGCTCGAGATTCTGTGAACGACAACAAAATGGCGCTCACGGTTACGGTTATAGTTACATAAACACGAAAATGTCCAATGGCAACAACCATTTTTTTCATCGAAAAATGCTCAGCTCATGCAAAAACCCTAAAGAGCGTTGGAACTGTATGGTTATTGCAATAAACGGACGCGTTATGCTCGCACAAAATCAGCTCTAGGAACGGCCCCTAAAAAACATGACCAAGGCACACGAAGAAAATTTGAATATGACAGTAAAAAATACCAATCATGGAACATCGTTTGCCAGATAGTCAGCGTAGAAAACAGATAAATAGTAGGATGGGAATGTTAGTTCTTCAATCGGAGTTCGCAGATGTCAACAAAATGATTTCGTTCGTGATGAGTTGCTAAAAGTATTATCAAAATGAGATGAATGCTGCGAAAACCTGGCGCATTTACCGTCGAAACCATCGCCAAATACATGGCCTATGCATTTCACAAGCTCTTCGTGATTTAGTAATGAAATTCGAAGAAATTGCCTGCACCTGTGATAGTCTGCGATCCGGATAACCAACTGTTGCTGAGGATACTTTTATTGAAGTTCATCACATAGTGACCAGAGGACGCATGCAAACTACAAAAGGTGCATCTCGAGTATTTGATATACCAAAATCAATGGTTTTAAAATTACTGCGCTCAATACTCCGCAGGTTTCTTTACCGGTACCAGAGCACCCAGAGTTTGGAAGCGAGAGACCATCAACAACATATCGACTTTGTTAATGAATTTCTTATCCAATATGATGGAGATAACGATCGACTTCTTCGCATGTTATGAAAGGACGAGGCACATTTCACCTTAATTGGTACGTCAATGGCCTCCGCGATCTCCCGACCTCACTCCTATGGATTTCAGGCTCTGGGGATATCTAGAATCTAGAGTGTACATGTGAAATTCGCAAACTTTGTCCGATTTGAAAGATTCTATCAAACGTGAGATTGCAAGCATTCTCATGCGATGTAACGTTCGGCTGTATTGTCCACAGTCGCCACCATGCAATGGGTAATTGCCTGTGATGGCACCCATGTGGAAAATGTGTAATCAAAATAAAAGCTTTCTCCGATCTGTGTTGTAATCAGAGATTAATGTACTGAGTCTGTGTCATATGCAAATGTACTCCTTGCGCCCCAATCGTGTTTTTTATGGGGGGGATTCGAAAAACAGTTTTTTGTGCGTGCATAACGTGTCCGTTCCTTGCGTTTACGTATGGTTCCAACACTCTTTAGGGTTTTCGCATGCGCTGAGCATTTTAAGATGAAAAAAATGGGTGTTTCCATTGGAAATTTTCGAGTTTCTGTAACTATAACTGTAACCGTGAGCGTCATTTTGTTGCCGTTCAGAGAATCTTGAGGTCATACCTTTGAATAGCTATATCTGAAATTTCACTTCGATCGTTGGAACGGACTGGCCGCTAGAGCTCCATATACCTGCAAAGTTTTTTTTTACCACCCTGTAAAACGTGAAAAAAATGAACAGTTTTATTCACAAGTATTATTCAAGTTTCATTTTTAGTTGTAGATGAAATGTAAGCGCCATAAATATTTAAATGTACTTTAAATAAACCTCTTTCTATTGGGATGCAAATGTTAATTTTTTATTGAATAATTTATTTTCGGTAGAGCGTTCATTATAGCAGGAATATTTTATTTTATATATATTCATGATAAACAATAGATTAATTTTGTGTAATTCCTATAGAATCTTCATTATTTTCTTATACGCTTTAGTCTTCTCTAAAATGACAATGATGGTAAAAGATATAAGGTGGTCTAATAACGCCAAGTGCCAATATTATGCATAATTATGAAATAATCTGGTAAATGACACCCATGTGCTCTGCGCAGAAGGGTTTTGAGTCATATAAATTGCAAAAACAGCTTCAAGTTAATTTGTTTCATTTTTAGGTCTTATTGTTTTTACAAGCAACTAAAATTAACGCTTGATCTAAAATTTGCGAAATACGTTTTTTGATGTGAAAACTATTTTTTCGTAAGGAAAATATTTGATTAATTAAATAAATTTGTAGTACATTTCATGGACTTTCAAAATGTTGTTGAAGATTTTGGATATCTTCTCGAGATAATTTGTAATTTAAAATGTACATCGCAATAACTATAACGGGGTAATAACGCCAATCCTTGGCATTAATACCCCGGTCGATTCCCTACAGTGGCCGAGCTACACCCTAAATACTGATTCAAATAAACACAGTTAAAACTGTGCAATGTTTCTAATAATTCTATTTAAGCGGTCATTTTTAAGCAAAAAGAAGCTCACGGTCTGATATTCTTTTGCCTCATCCTCCCCCCCAAACCACACCTTTATTTTTCTTACACTTTCACAAAAAATTGAACATTTTCAATAGCGTAGAATGCAATTTGTCAATTTGTAAGTTTGTAGAGTTTGTATTTTTAGAATTGGACAATCTACAAGCAGTTATTCCATCTTATTTCATAGTTTTGTTTGCATGGCGTTATTACCCATATAGGTAGGTAATAGCGCTAAATAGCATTGGTCAAGAAATCACGCCACTACATTTAATGAATACATATCTGCTAAATTATTTTTTTTTATATAGATAGTCAATAAGTTGCTGTATCAAATCATATATTTGTTTGAAAAATACATTCTAAAACCGAGCCGTGAAAATTGGTAGACCTTAACGTGGCGTTATTACCCCAGGGTACCTTATTTTAATAAAAAGAAAATATAAATGAAAAAAAAAGAAAATTAAAGAAAATTTCATACGGCGATAAGATAAGAGGTCATTCCTATTTTTATTTTTATTAAGTTTCTTTTGTTTCTTTTTTTTCCATGTTGAACATTTTTAACTAAATAAAAAAAAGCAATAGCAACTAAATAAAGCAACTAGAAAAAGTGTATTTTAATGTATAAATTTATGAGTATCATAAATCATTTTATTCAACATTTTTTATAATAAACTACTTTGTTAAAATTGTAAATAGAAAGTACACGGACATGCGGTGACAATAAATAATAAAATTAATTTCTTAAGATTTCTTATTAATTTTCTGTGAGATTCGTAGGGAAATTTTTAAAACTTAATCAAGGAAATATTACTATTTTAGAATTTTTTAAATGCATAAATTATTTGTCTACTGTGTACATGTACATCATTGTTTATTTTTTTGTATTTATTAAAAAAAGAAAGAAAGAAAGAAGAAAAGAAGAAGAAAAAAAACCGAAATTTTGAGTGCTTTGCAAGAATGTTGATATATCTGTGTTTTAAAAGAAAAGTAAATTTACTGTCGACTTTAAAAAATATATCGTACCATTATTTAATCCTTTTTTTATGAATACATTTTCGAATCCTTTTTGCCACCAAATTTGCAACACATTATTGTGTTGTGAATTAGAAAACTTCATGTAAAAAACGTTTTTTGTGACTATGTTTTTAATGTGTTGCAAACATATTGCTATCTAAATTTTTTTTTAATATGATCAAAAACTTTGATGTCTAGAAACGTGTTTTAAAATGTTGTTGTAGATTGTGTTCAAAAAAATATATATTATAACAATGTGTTGTGGTACACAAAACTTTTTCACCATATTTAACACATTGTACACACATCACAATTTTAAAACTCTATAAAACATAATATAATATAGATAAAACACTTTCTTCATGGTGCATTTAAAATTACACAATTTAAAAAAAAAACA